>JADLZN010009259.1:0-552883 GCA_018155175.1 Sinocyclocheilus anophthalmus | reverse complement strand
TTTTTCCTTGTTTTGCCTTGCCTTGCCTGTTTTTGTGGTTTTTTTGCGGTTTCTGATCTTTGGACCTTGGTTTTCTTTTCAATCTGGATTTCTCCCTCTCGTCTCGCCCCTGTGATTATGTCTGCCGTTCGTTGACCTATGCTAGCCCTAGGACTATTCTTGTTTTTTGCCCGCCATATACGTGTTTGCCATTGTTTTGACCCTGCCTGTTTTACCACGTCTCTTGAATAAAGCCTGCAAATGGATCCACACGTCTCACGTCTCATCAACCCCGTTACAGAATACTCAGCCACACCGCTCCAGCACTATTCATTGGACATTGGCCAGATCTGTAGCCTGCAAGCATATTACTAGCCCTTAAACAAGCCCGCGAACGCTGGAGAGCTATATAGAGATTTCTACCCAGAGACAGCATAGGGACAATAAGATCGACCAGACTGTCTCTGATAGCGTTTTCTTGATAGATGGCCTGAATACAACCTCTGCTTCTGATCTTAGAACGCAGGGTCCACGTTCAGCACTCGCTCATTTCAACTGATTATGCTTGTTGAAAACTGTCGGATCAAATTCTTTACTGTGGGTGTCCGCCGGAGGAAGAACGCGACACAGGTCTATTGACTGAATGTCGGCTGTTACCAGAAAGCGACCATCACAACTGGCGGCGACAGTTGAACCCTTCTCGGCAAAAGATATGCTGACACAAAAACGGCAGCATAACCAGTCAATGTCCAGCTTCCCATCTTGAGTGGCACAGCAAGTCACAGGGAATCGTAACATGAGTAACCGGTCAGGTTCCATTCCTTGTCAAGAAGATCAAGTTTGGGGTCACACTATATGGCCACTAGCGATATTCAATAACAGAACAACTGATCCGTCCCCCGCATGATCAGTCGAGTCCCAGTTTGTTCTTCCTGGGTTCATTCCAATCCAGCTTGATCTTCCTGAGTCAGTCAAGGGCACGTTTGACACATGGTTCCTGTTCTGTCACAGGTTGATCCGTCATGATGTCGATTCAAGTCAATTTCCAGTTCCTTATCATAGTCTTCAAGGTCTAGTCACCGCGATCTTCCTGAGTAGAGGTTAGGAGTCCACAGGTGATCGTATTGAGCAAACGAGGCACAGTTTATCAGCAGCCTGGTCCATCACAGCTGATATTCATAAGAGTTCTAGTCAAGTCAAACGGCTCGTCATGAGTCAGGTTTAGTCACAGCTGATATTCATGAGTCAGGTCAAATCACAGTTGATTCCACAGTTGAGTCAACTAAAGTCACAGCTTCCATTGCGGAGTCAAGTCAAGTCTCGGCTGATCTGCCGGAGCCTCGTCACATCACAGCGGATCTTCCTGAGCCCATGTCAAGTCACAGTTGATCGTCATGAGGCAAGTCAAGTCACAGTTGATTATCCTGAGTCCAGTCAAGTCACAGTTTTTCTTCATGAGTCAAGTCAAGTCCCATTGTTTAGCGAATCAGCTCATGGGAAATATGAATAATTAATCATAACTAGTTATAATTAATTATGAATATTTTAGATCCGCTGTAGATATTTAGCTGACCTCTCAGGGTCAACCGTCTTGTCAATTCTAAGAATGTTAATTTCCTGGTTAAGGGAAATAACTTCCTTACTGTACAATTCTACAAAAGCTTGTAGCATAAATCTGCATGATTAAGTGACTCCAGTTATGAGCAAACAATGAACCACGTCAAGTGTGATACAAGTAAGGTTTTATTAACTACATAAACACTTAAACTAGTCCAACATACTACATAAACTGGTCTAACATACACATACACACACACGCATACAGTTGGTATAGGAAAGGGTTAAAGCTTAACTCAGTACAGAGAAGAGACATAAGGAATGAAATTTATGGAACCATTTGCATATTCAGCAGATCTACACTTGAGGGAAACGTCAGATTCTTAGTTCAAAAACACTTTTGTAAAAAGGTGCAAATGATACCTAACGTATCAATTAATAAGACTAAGTTTGATACTTGCAAGTCTCGTCTGTCTGAAAGAGATTCCTGATGCAATCTTAAGGCCCAAGATCTTGCTGAAGTTGGTTGATGAGAAAGAACCAGTTTGAGTCAGAGAATCTTGGTGAAATGGAAAGGTCGAGGCCGAAGCCTGGCACGAGCTTAGGGTTTCCGGGTGCGTTTTTCTCACATCCTCTCAGAATTAAAACAAACCACCGACTGGGTGGGTCCCTGGAGCGGGGCCTTTAAGGTCGGAGAAGATCCCCACCTCTCAAGATGGGCTTATCCAATGAGAAAGATGGAAATTCCGAGCGGGAGGTGGCAATTGCTTGAGGGTTTACGACCCTTTGTTCTCTATGCATGGTAATTTGCAAATGGACTTGACTCGAAATTACTAAAGATTCTCAGAACACCAATATATTGCCAACAATAAACCAACATATACAGAACACCCCACAGGTTTCGATATCCGACAGCGAATTCATAGATCTAAACCAGGTAGGATTACATTATATGACCGGATGACATGAATGGGTTCCATCATAACATGCCTAAAATATTCTACAATATCACAGAAGCACCCATGACCTAAGGATCACTGTTCATTCACAAGAAAGGTTTTCCATGTTTGAATTAGTAGAAAAGTCATTTCTACGTTTGCATTTCCCTCTTGCGTTATGGAATTTTCCCTGGTTCCAATTCCTAGGTCGGTAACGTACTGGGGTAAGTGTTGCTATGGACCAGGTGCCTGTTCGGCTTTCTGGGGTGTTACAGAGTATTTGTTAATTCTAGCTAACAAAATATATATTGTGTTGTTGATTGGTCCAGACGCTACAATTGTTAGTTCTGAGTCCAGTCAAGTCACAGCTGATCTTCCAGAGTCAAGTCACATCACAGCTGATCATCCAGTGTCACGTCACATCACAGCTGATCATCGTGAGTCACGTCACGTCACAGCTGATCATCCGGAGTCACGTCACGTCACGTCACAGCTGATCATCCTGAGTCACTTCACGTCACAGCTGATCGTCCAGAGCTTGTCATGTCCTGTCTGTTGGCACCCGATCGTCAGGGTCAGTCTTTCTATCCCAGTCCGGTAGCTAGTGTGAGGGATCCACATTGGTGCTGCACGTCACGCTGGTACCCCAAACCCATCACTCTAACCTTCTGTCATGAACTAATTCCCTGTCTGAAGTGTTCCCTGATGGGATCGCCTTTTTGTTGTGTTTGGGCGCATACACCTCCACATGAACGCCCAGAGCCGGCAGCACCACTACAGTTCTGCAGATCGGCGGGCTGAAGCGACATATCCTCTGAGTGTGGTGGCTCGCTGCTGTGTTCTCCGAGGTGATGGCACTCGCTGCAGCTTCTCCAGAGGTGGTGGCTCATGCTGCAGAACCTCCCGAAGCGGCATTGCTTGCTTCAGCTCCTTGCGTGGTGGTGGCTCCTAGAAACGCACATTCGACCTGTCACGTCAGGGTCAAGGAGACCTTTGCCGAACTCTCCCTGTGTCCTGAGGGCACTGCTGTGAAACCTCCAGAGGTGGCGGCATCCGCTGCAAAAACCTCCAGAGGTGTCATTAGTAACCCACCTGTGAACTTCCTGTCTGTTCTGTTCCGGCCAAGGAGGCCTTCTATGAACTCTCTGTCTGTTCTGTTCAAGGAGGCCGTCTATGAACTCTCTGACTGTTCTGTTCCGGCCAAGGAGGCCGTCTGTGAACTCTTTGTCTGTCCTGTCACGGTTATGGAGGCCGTTTGTGAACTTTTGTCTTGTCCCGACCTAGCCAGGGAGGCTGCCCCTGGATGCTCAGTCTTGTCTATCAACCCCAATTTTCTGTCTGTGTTGTCTGTCTCTGCTATCTCGTTGTTACAGTCTCCGCCATGGTCTCCTGATTGGTGTGGTTCACCGGGGGGGTTTTTCCGTTCCCTCTGCTCTGCCGTGTGGTCCTCTGCCCCGCCGTGGTGGTCCTCTGCCCCGCCGTGGTGTTCTACTTTCCTGTTTATTGTGGTCCTCTCCCCCGCCGTGGTGGTCTACTGTCTGGATCTGGTGGTCCTCTGCTCCGCAGTGGTGGTCCTACGGTCTGGCTCGTGGCTTCTGCTCCGCCGTGGGTTGATCTTCGGTCCCAGCGCTCTGCTGTGTTGTCCTCAGCTCCGCCGCTCTGCCTCAGTCCCCTGGTCTCTCCTATCCTTGTACCTGGCCCTCCGTCCCTCCCCCTGTTCTGCCTCCGTTCCACCGCCCACCTGGATCGTTTAGTATTTGGAGCGTCTGGAAGCTGTTCCTTGGGGTGGGGGCTCTGTCACGAATTCGGTCCATGAACTTCCGTTTATTCACCACCAGAGGTCACCCTTTCCATTACATTGACTCTCGCACAACACAAACTGTTGCATAGCACCTGGACTACATATCCCACCATTCTTTGCACGATTTGCACACTGCACTGATTGCACACAGCTGTTTCTAATCACCTCACTCACTATATAACACCCACTCTAACCACATTTCTCTGCTGAGTATTGTTTAGCCTGTACCCCTTTCCGAGTCTCCGTGTTTTCCCTTGTTTGCCTTGCCTGTGTTTGCGGTTTTTGATCTTTGCCTGTTTTCCTGGATTTCTCCCTCTCGTCTCGCCCCTGTGATTCTGTCTGCTGATCGGTGACCTACGCTAGCCCTGTTACTATTCTTGTGTTTTGCCCGCCATATACCTGTTTGCCATTGTTCTGACCCTGCCTGTTTACCACGTCTCTTTAATAAAGCCTGCAGATGGATCCACACGTCTCACGTCTTGTCAGCCACGTTACAGAATACTCAGCCACACCGGATCCAGCAGCTATTCAAGTGGACATTGGCCAGGTATGGACACTGCAAGAATATTACTAGCCCTTAAACAAGGCCCGCGATCGCTGGAGAACTATATTAGAGAATTTCTACCCATAGCACATTATGCTGATCTACCAGACTGTCTGGTCTGATAATCAGAAATCAGAAACTATCACTGTTGTTGTTTCCACTTAGTATTTTCGAGAGCAGATACACTAACTTCCGAAACTCTTACCTCAAGAGGACCCTCAAACTCATCCCAAAACTCTTGGGTAGGCACGATAACAGGAACAACATCAGTCCCTTCTCTCGAAACAACACTGCCTTCTATTCCATGTTCTTTACAAACATGCCGTTTATGCCCGATATCGCTGCATTCAAAACACTTCATACTACCGGTTGTAGCGTAAACCATAAATGTCTTCACTTCGTGTTTAACACGAAAAGATACATCCAGCGTTCGCTCCGGGGAATCCAAAATCATGTTTACTTGTCTCCTAAAAGACATCACGTGTTTTAGAGCTGGGTTTTACATCCCAGAGAGATAATTTTAAACGGACTAACAATCTTTCCGAAACGAACTAACTCGCGCTCCAATGCTTCATTGGTTATGAATGGCAGCACATTTGTGTAAAGTGGAGTAACTTGGACTAAATCGTCATTTACAATAAAACCACTTTCAATTATTTGATGCTGCGCTTTCAAAAAGACCACAACAGCCTTGTTCATTCGAGAAGCAGAGGAAATATTTTCGTGGCCTACCACCTCTCCTATCGCAACAAGCACATCCTCCACCATTATCCCATCAACAGGTACACACCTGAGTCCATTGCATAAGGACAACGCCTCAACCTGAGACGCCATCCCGCTGCGTAAAAACTGACTTTGACCACAACAATTAAAAAAAGACTTACCCCAACATTCAGACCAAGATGAAAAGCAGAACGAAAAAAGGAGTGAAATTCCACCACTCAGTCTTCGCCCCACCACCACTCTCGCATGTGCAACCTCCCAAATGCCGAGAGAGAGAGAGAGCGCGAGAGAGAGAGAGAGAGAGAGAGAGAGAGAGAGAGAGATTACAAGCCACTTTTATTACAATATACAACAGTTACAAGTTCAATCCAACATCAGCCACATAACAAAATACAAACACTTTATATTAAAAAAAACAATCCATCACCAGAAATCTCACACAAAGCTCCTTTTAAACACCAAATCAGCTCAAACTTTGCAAGATCATTCATCAGTTTATAATAATTAAAATCTATTAAAATTCTGGATTTAACTGAATTAGCAAACACTGCTTTTAAATCATTACAATCCCCATGCTCATTTTTTTCTTTTCTTGTAATGTAAATTGCCATTTTAGCATGTCCCAATATAAAATTAAACAACTGACACTGATACTTGCGACTCTGTGAGTATTTAAAACCACAAATGAATTTCTTCATTGAAAAACACTCATTAAAACAATTAAAAATGTTACTCAGAACACTAAATAAAGATGTCAGTCTAGAACACTGCATAAACGCATGGAAGACAGTTTCCCTTTGTGAACAAAAAGAACAGTTTTGATCAACATCCTGATTAATTACAGAAACAAAAGCGTTCACTGCAATAGCACCATGTAACAACCTCCATTGCAAATCTCAAATTCTCTTAGATAATGGTGACTTATACAATACTCTCAGGTTTCTCATACGCATTTAAATTAAGCATCTCACGCCAAGAAATATCAATTCTTTTATCCAAAAACTTCTTATTAAAAATTAACACAAATATTTAGCAGACCTTTCCAGAAGTAATCTGAGCCCTTCACAATCAACCTATTACCTTCTAAGAAACCGCCTTCACAATTGTCCATTGTGGGAGTTAAATATAAATCAGGAAAATAATCGAAACAATCTGGATTTACAAGCCCCAATGAGTAATCCAATAACAATTTCAATTCTTTTTCAGACAAAGTTGTCTTCCACTTGTCAAGTACTATGGCAACCAGACGCATAGATCTCATCCCCAGCTTCTCAGTCATTGAAATCACATCTGAAAAATTAGCTCCAGCTACTTGTAGCACTTTCCCAATGGTTAAAAGTCCAGAGTTGAGAAGATTTTCTTCTGTCACAGAGTAACTCAGTTCACTTGACAAGGCCAAACGTGAGCCAAAAATTAATGGCTCTTGCAACAGCCAGTACAAAGAGTTCACAGTCCGCTCCTTTGGAGTCTCGAACAAGGCCCACACTTTAAAAAGATTCCGATAAAATACAGGAAACTTAGAGAGGTTCAACTTTTGAGGATCTAGCCAAAATATGACTCTATCCAATCCCAGGCCTTCAAACCCTCTCAATATAGAGAAAGCTGCTTTATTCCAGTTTGAGTTCTCTGAGCCTGTTAAAAGTCTTTGTATGAACTGAATCCTGAAAGCTGTTCGACTCTGTAGATGTACCAGTCCAAACCCTCCTTCTTCTTTAGGAAGGTACAGTACACTTTTTGGTACCCAGTGCAACTTGTCCCAAAAGAAATCCACTAAACATGACTGAATCTTAGATAAAATATCTACTGGGGGATCTATGCAACTTAAATGATGCCAGAGAGTAGAGGCAACTAAAGTATTTATAACCAAAAGTAGTCCTTTATATGACATCTTTTGAACTAGAAACTTCCACCTATCAAGGCGCCCTTTTACCTTCTCAAAAGCACCTTCAAAATTTTCTTTAACAGCATTCTCATCTCATTCTCATATATCTGGTCCATTTCAGACCAGCTGGTAAAATGGGTTCCCCATGAAACCAACTCCCAGCAATTATAGCTTCACTCTTTTGCCAGTTTACTTTTGCAGAGAAGACATGTCTAAAATCTTCTAATGTTTGTAACATCACATTCACATCATTTTGATTACTAATTAACACTATCACATCATCAGCGTAGGCTGATAATTTAACAGCTTCAATACCATTTAAAATCTGTAAACCACACATGTCAATTCTTAACTTAATTAAAAGAGGTTCTATAGCCAAGGTGTACAACATGCCAGAAAGAGCACAACCTTGTCTAACCCCTCTTAAAACCTTAAACGGAGAGCATAAGTCACCATTTATCTTCAATATACTCTCAATGTCACAATACATAGCTTTAATCATTGATATAAAATCAGAACTAAAACCAAAAGCTGCTAGAACACTCCATAAATATTTATGTTCGACCCTGTCAAAAGCCTTCTCCTGATCAATTGAGATTAAACCAAAGTCTAATAAAACCTTACGATTACCTAAAACATCTCTTACAAAAGAAATGTTTTCAGTAATTCTTCTACCTGGAACACAATATGTTTGATCCGGATGAATAATTTGATCTAAAACATCTCCTAATCTATTTGCCAATACTTTTGACAGTAATTTATAATCATTACATAAAAGACTTATGGGCCTCCAATTTTTTATTTCGTTTAAATCTCCTTTTTTTGGGAGAAGAGTGATAACAGCTCTACGGCAGCTTCTGGGTAACTGTCCATCAGATAAACTCTGATTGAGAACTGCCAACAAATCAGGACCCATCTCTGTCCAAAAAGTTTTATAAAATTCGACTGAGAAACCATCCATTCCTGGCGTTTTTCCGTTCTCCATGCTATTCAGGGCCTTCTCTAATTCATCCATAGTCAATGCTTTACTAATTACTTCATTGACGTCTTCATTTACTTGCGGCAAATTTTCAAGAAAGACATTATTTGAAGTCTGTGTACACAACTAATTTTTATACAGATCTTCATAAAATTTGACCGCTCTCTTTCTAATATCTATAGAGTTCAATAAAAGAACTCCCGTTTCTGAACGTAAAGCATGAATATGTTTATTCTTCCCATTTTTCTTTTCTAGGTTAAAAAATAATTTTGAAGGTGCATCCATAGACTCAGTGCTTTGAAAACGAGAATAATAGCACCTTGTACGGTTAAATCTAACATTTCATTCAAAGAAGCTTTCTTTTTCCTAAAAGACCATCTCGATTTCATTTTTTGTTACCTCCAAGAGCTCTTGACGTTTAACTAAATCATCTTCTAGTTTTCTTATTGACCTAATCTTATCCTTTGTGACGTTGTGAGTATATTGTTGACAAAGTTTAGTTTGAACTTTTAAAAAATCCCACCACTGCTGCAAAGTTTGAAAGGAAGACTTTGTTAATTTTACATTAACCCAAAAAGCCTTAAAACCATCCTTAAAATTGTATCACCTAACAGTGTACTGTTAAAATGCCAATAGGCACTTTTTGGTTTTACACAGTCAAAAAACATCTCACATTTCACAAGACTGTGATCAGAAAAACAAACTGGAATAATTGAACACTCTTTGAAACAATTCATTTGATGTTTAAAACCATAAAATCTATCTAACCTCACTAAAGATAACTGATTATCATACACATGTACCCAAGTATATTGTCTTTGCGTATAATGAAAATTTCTCCAGATGTCAACAATATCATGGGATTTCATCAACTGAAATAACCTTTTACGTGACTGCATATGTGGCTCTATATGATTCCTATCTAGCACATGTTCAGTACAATTAAAATCTCCATCCAACAGTAAAACATTTTCAGGATCACAATCACTTAACACTTTACACAGTGTTTAAAAATAACATTCTATCAACAGCAGAGTTTGGAATATAAACACAAATCAGTACAAAAGAAAAGATTTTCTCATAAGAGGCTTTAAGTTTGAGCAATCTACCTTTAATTATTTCCTCAACTTTATAATGTATAGGTATAAAACTCTTTGAAAACAAAATGGCAACACCACCACTAACTGACGTAAAATGACTCAGAACTGATAGCCCGTCAAAACCCATTGCCCACTCCACAGCATTTTCTAAATTGCTGTGAGTCTCTTGCAAAAATAAAACATCTAATCCTTTCTGTGTCATTATCTCAAAAATCTGCGCTCTTTTCTACTCTCTCTTGCACCATTAATATTTAATGAAGCAAAATGTACTACTCCCATTAGAAGGAAAAGAGATACCCCCTAAAACAGAAAAAAGTAAACTCAGAAAAGAATAAAAACCTTTAACCAGTCTGACTGCTTTCACCTTGATCTGACTGAGCATTTAATTTGGTGAGAATTTTTTTCAAACGAAAAACTTCAGGGTCAGAAAATTGGTTCTCGCTTCTAAACAATTTAACTTTCTCGATAAATTGTGGAATGTCTAGAAAAAAATCCTCAATTTTGACTCTTCTCATGTTTTTATCACCTTTAAAAAATGCTTAATGTCATCTACATTATATACTTGACTAGAGAAGCCGCTCCCAGGCAAACTACCCGTGAAGCTGCATTCTGACCCCTCACCCTCACTGTCCGAATCAGTCTGACTAACTTCCCGAACATCAGTTTTTTTCGTCGGCTTACTAGCATGTCGTTCCATTGACTTCCTTTCTTGCGGTGCTTTAAAAGAATAATCATCCAATTCAAGTACCGATCCACCCAAATTCTGGTCCATCAACATCTGTTCTCCAGAATCCACCACATTGTAGCCATCTTCTGATTCTACCAAAGAGTCTATTATCGTGTCACCCTCTACGGGGTTTTTATCAACAACCAACACTTTCTTCACACTTGTAACTAGTTTGGTCGGGGTCACCCCATTATTTAGTTCCGCATCTACAGCGCGAGCTACACTAAGCCCCGGTACCTCCGCATCAACCGTAGTTTCATTCGGCACGACTCCAACACTAGTATTAGCGGCATTTGACCTGACCTTTTTATCAGTTTGAGCCTCTTTCTTAGGACAATCACGTACAAGATGTCTATTTTCTTTACACCCGAAACATTTCATTGAATTCGTTGTGACATAAATCACATAATTGAAACTTTCATGACTAAAATTTAAAGTCAAATCCAACTCTTCAGTGTTGTCTTTTAAAATCATATAGACATAGCGTCGGAAGGACACCACATGTTTCAGCAGGGAAGTCTTGCTCCCAATTGCAATCATTTTTATTGTCGAAACTAATTTGCCATAATGCGACAGCATTTCCGCCAAAACCTCATTTGTTATAAATGGAGGCACATTCGATAACGTTACATGTTTCGACGGGGCTGAAAGGGGAAGCACCTGAGTAAAAATTCCATTAATTTCTACTAGGGATGTGCCAATCCGATATTCATATCGGGTATCGGCTCCGATAGTGCCATTTTTGTCGGATCGGGTATCGACTCGCCGTCACTTTCTCTCACATGCTCAAAGAGCGAGAGTCTTCCATAACATGCAGAATTGATGAGCTACATGTAAACGATATACTTTGTTGTATTTTCCTGTAAAAATAACAGAGTTCCTTTGGAATTCTTCAGCTTTTAAGAACTGCCGGGTTTTCCTGTAGTGGGCGGAACTAATGCGCAAACGACAATCTCATTGGCTGGCGCGCGCCTATTATCGTCCCTGTTTTGATTTCAGCGAATCAGTTCGATCAAACGCACACAATCTGATTAATATTCATGAATCCAGTAGCGCGTTTTTATATTGTTCTTATTAGTAGAATTTGTATAATAATAATAGTAATAATAATAATGATATCATCTTATCAGTGTTATTGTTCATTTTTTTTTACAGGAACACTGAATGACCAAAAAAAGCACCAGCACCAGTCCTAAGTTCATGGTTACCAAGTTTTAATTCTAATTACTAAACTTCTATTATTAAATCATACTTGACTGCTTGACTGACTGATATTAAAAGTGTACTTTCAGATATTTAAAAAGCTGTACCATTTAACAAATATGTTTGTAAAATGGCATAACTTTATATATATTATATATATAATTATATATAAAAACCCGTTGCGGGTTGACTGTATAAAAACTGTTTGTGCTGCACTGTATTTGTTTTGTCCTATAGTAACTATTACATATGTTTGTTGCCGTTATTAAAATATGCGATACATTCAATTAAATGGATTTTTAATTTTATAGTATCGACTTAGATAAAAGACATTCATGAATGTTTTTAATGATTGATGTTTATAATAAGTACAAATAGCCAGGTGTACCACATTTAGCACTTTTATTTTGTTCCCCACAAATATTTCTTTTCACTAAATTTGTTGGGATTCTAAAATGATTGTGCACTGATTTCTTTTTTCTAGAATAACCTTTGCTGCCGAATTATCCACTAACCTAGTTTATGATACATTTTTGTCATGGATTATAAATATACATAGGCCATACTTTTTGTTTCATATTTGTTTTATTTATTTTTCTTTATAATGAAGTAGTCTTTATCTAGTAGATTGTGAAAGAATGAATATCAGTTCCACAACAAGTATACATGTGCATCTCAGTAAATTAGAATGTCGTGGAAAAGTTCATTTATTTCAGTAATTCAACTCAAATTGTGAAACTCGTGTATTAAATAAATTCAGTGCCCACAGACTGAAGTAGTTTAAGTCTTTGGTCTTTTAATTGTGATGATTTTGGCTCAAATTTAACAAAACCCCCACCATTTCACTATCTCAACAAATTAGAATACCTCATAAGACCAATAAAAAAAGCATTTTTAGTGAATTGTGTTGGCCTTCTGGAAAGGATGTTCATTTACTGTACATGTACTCCATCCTTGGTAGGGGCTCCTTTTTTGCTTAATTACTGCCTCAATTCGGCGTGGCATGTAGGTGATCAATTTGTGGCACTGCTGAGGAGGTACGGAAGCTCAGGTTTCTTTGACAGTGTCCTTCAGCTCATCTGCCTTTTTTGGTCTCTTGTTTTTTCATTTTCCTCTTGACAATACCCCATAAATTTTTCTATGGGGTTCAGGTCTGGTGAGTTTTGCTGGCCAGTCAAGCACACCAACCCCATGGTCATTTAACCAACTTTTGGTGGTTTTGGCAGTGTGGGCAGGTGCCCAATCCTGCTGGAAAATGAAATCAGCATCTCCATAAGCTTGTCAGCAGAAGGAAGCATGAATTGCTCCAAAATTTCTTGGTAAACGGGTGCAGTGACTTTGGTTTCAAAAAACACAATGGACCAACACTAGCAGATGTCATTGCACCCCAAATCATCATAGACTGTGAAAACTTAACACTGGACTTCAAGCAACTTGGGCTATGAGCTTCTCCACCACCCTTCCTCCATACTCTAGGACCTTGGTTTCCAAATGAAATACAAAAATTGCTCTCATCTAAAAGAGGACTTTGGACCACTGGGCAACAGTCCCATTCTTCTGCTCCTTAGCCCAGGTAAGACGCTCTGACGTTGTCTGTGGTTCAGGAGTGGCTTAAAAAGATGAATACGACAACTGTAGCCAAATTCCTTGGCACGTCTGTGTGTGGTGTCTCTTGATGCCTTGACCCCAACCTCACTCCATTCCTTGTGAAGTTCACTCAAAATCTTGAATCGATTTTGCTTGACAAGGTTCTCTCGTTGGGTTTGTTTTGTTTTTGGCGGCCTGTTTTAATTTTTGTTTTAGTCTAGTCTTTGTGTGAAACTGTCATTTTAGTTTTTATTAGTTTTAGTCACGTTCATACTCTTTTTAGTTTAGTCAAGTTTTAGTCAACTAAATGTCTAAGCATTTTAGTCTAGTTTTAGTCATTGAAAATTGTATTTTAGTCTCTTTTTAGAAATGCAATTCTATTTAACCCAGTCAATATAGTATATGTAACGTGGCTGACGAGACGTGAGACGTGTGGATCCATCTGCAGGCTTTATTAAAGAGACGTGGTAAACAGGTATATGGCGGGCAAGACACAAGAATAATCCTGGGGCTAGTGTAGGTCAATGAATGGCGAACAGAATCAAAAGGGGCAAGATTAAAGGGATAAATCCAGGAAAACAGGCTAAGATCAGAAACTGAGAGAACAGGCAAGGCAAAACAAGGAAAACCCGGAGACTCGGAAAGGGGTACAGGCTAAACAATACTCAGCAGAGAAATGTGGTTAGAGTGGTTGTTATATAGTGAGTGAGGTGATTAGAAAAAGCAGTGTGCAATGAGTGCAATCAGTGCAGAGTGCAAATCGTGCAAAGAATGATGGGAAATGTAGTCCGGGGTGCTATGCAACGGTTTGTTTTGTGCGAGAGTCAATGTAATGGAAAGGGTGACCTATGGTGAATACCGGAAGTCCTGACTTAAAAAAAATTTGTTGACAGTATAAGTATACCTAGTAGTATAGACGAAACCAAAATTTTATTTTAGCCAAACCCATTTCAAACAAGGTTATCTTATTATATTATTGTTACCTTATAGACTCAAGAATACATCCATTCCAGACACGGAAGAAGCTCTGATTTGAATTTACAACATTTAATTTACCAACCAAACATGTTAGAAGTATACACACATACATTTAAATAAAGACGAACCCTGGCTGGCCGGCCATTGGTCCCTTTCTCTGTGTCAGACTTAACTTTGTTTGGTTTTCGTCTTCTAAATCAGTGTTTCCCAACCTTTCTTTAGTCGCGGCACCCTTTGGAAATTTTTACAAATTTGTGGCACCCTACAAAATTTATTTGGTCACAATATTTGAATTTCTAACTTCGATATGATAATTTGAAAAGTATAGATATTTGGTACAACAGGGAAGAACTGCAGAATATAATGTCATACAGATATTTTTAATATTATAAAAAATCAGTAGGCTAATTTCTAATGAAAAAAAAACTATTTATATGACAGATTTTAATGTAGGATTTTATTCATAAGTAAACATTGTGATATTACATGGGAAGTAAACAAGTTGTGCTCACCTCAGTTGTAATTTTTTGTAGGGCTATTAAAGACTTTTTTTTTTTTTTTTACCAATTATCCAAATAATGTTTAATCTTAGAAAGCTATTATTATCAGAGGACACATGAGCATAGCGGTTAGCAGATCAATGAATGAGAGGGCAGCGTTACCAGAGTTGCCCATATACCACACCATGTTACAACACAGTAGGGCTATTGCAGACAGAAACAATACTGTACTACATCCATGTTTCCTGTCAGCTTGATTTTTGAGTGGACTTTGCTGTTCAATGAGCATGAACGGTATAGTTAATGAGCAGTCCCATGGCCTCGAGCGACTGAGCGGAGCACACACGCTCATAGAGCGTGATAACGCACGACACATAGCGTGATAATAACCAATACAGTCTATGGATAATCCACACAAAACGTCATAAGCGGTATACACACGACGCATGCGCATGCCAACACACACACGCACACACACACACAAGTGAATCCTGAGCGGTGAACTCATTTTCGGCAGCCGGAATTTCTGTGCATCTCTAATTATTGGCGGCATTAGAAATGGATATTATATAATAGCTGCTTTTTTGAACATTTTAGCAATTTAAAAATATAAAAAAAGGATTTTTTACACGGCACCCCTGCTCTCGACAGACGGCACCCCGGTTGGGAAACACTGTTCTAAATAATTCCGCGAGTGGGGCTTGAGGAAGTGACGTCGCTTGCGTCTGCGCAGTGCTACCTGATGTAGCCCCTGAAGCGAGACACAGGAAACAGAAATACTGCAAAATAATAATAATAACGAGACGAAATAACATTTCGTTTCGTCTCGTTTTGGTCAACGAAAATGAAGAGACATTTTAGCATAGTTTTTATTTTGTAAGCCACATTTCGTCTCGTTTTTATTCGTCAACGATATTGCATTGTACATTTAATTATCGTCATCGTCACATGACCAGCATTTTCGTCTCGTCTCGTCTCGTTTTCGTCACGTGATAAAGGTTCGTTGACGACTATATTTAGTCATAATTTTCGTTGACGAAAGCAACACTAGTTTGGTTGGCATCTTTTTCTTTTTCTTCCACACTTTTTCCTTCCACTCAATTTTCTATGAATATGCTTGGATACAGCATTCTGTGAACAGTCAGCTTCTTTGGCAGTGAATGTTTGTGGCTTACCCTCCTTGTGAAGGGTGTCAATGATTGTCTTCTGGACAAATGTCAGATCAGCAGTCTTCCCCATGATTGTGTAGCCTAGTGAACCAAACTGAGGAGACCATTTGAAGGCTCAGGAAACCTTTGCAGGTGTTTTGAGTTGATAGCTGATTGGCATGTCACCATATTCAAATTAGTTGAGATAGTGAATTAGTGGGTTTTTGTTAAATGCGAGCCAAAATCATCACAATTAAAAGAACCAAAAGACTTGCATTGAATTTATTTAATACACGAGTTTCACAATTTGAGTTGAATTACTGAAATAAATGAACTTTTCCACGACATTCTAATTTACTGAGATGCACCTGTATAAATTCTACATTTATTTAAATGAGGGAAAAAACTTCACTGGTATCGGATCGGAATCGGTATCGGCCAATACCGAACCATAAGTATCGGAATCGGTATCGGAGGCAAAAAAGGCGGATCGGAGCATCCCTAATTTCTACACCTGTTTCCACCAGTTGATTCGCCATTTCAATTGTCTTAAATATAACAACGGCACTATTCATCCTTGAGGCTGACAAAATATTCTCACAACCAATTAACGTACCTACAGCCAAACTACATTCCTCCACTCCAAACACTGAATCAATTTTGACCGCATGCCGTCTAGTTAAGTGGCTAAAGCTCTCTTTTCCTGGAAACGCCATGGTCCCAGTTTAAAGCAAAGAACCCAGCACTTCAACCACTTCACCACAAATACAAACAAAACAAAACAAAACAAAAATATATATAGTATATATAAAAAAAAAGAGGAAAGAAATAATCAACCGCCTCGTACCTCCACTCCTGCTCACACCCTCCGCACTCACGCTCCTCCCACTCACTCGCACAGCTCAACAGAAGAGAGAGAGGCGAGCGCACTTTCTGTGTGTGATCTTGATGTTCACTCCCTTTAGACACATGCATCATTTGGACTAAAACTACATCATAAAATAAGACTCATTTTATTAGGGGCATTCACCGATAACATACTTTATTTTCACTTAGCATAGTATAGTGCAGGACCCTATAGTTCATTTATGTAAGTGAGGATAGCAAAATAAGTAAACTGTGACATATTATACCCAAAAATGTAGAGTACTGTGGACTACCAGTAAAACTGATACAATTTGGGACCAAAAATTATTCAGACAAAAAAAATTGAAGTTGAGGTTTGCATGAACCTGGATGACAGAATGCCCAGGAGACTACAGGCTGTCATTAAGGCTAAGGGTTGCCCGACTAAGTATTGATAGTTGTGTAAATACTGTCATACTAACAGTTGTCTAATTTTTGGTTGATTGTAATCTTTTACATACCTTTCTATCAAAGTTATCTATTATTATCAAGCTGAATTTGTTCTGACACAGTTTAACTCTGAGTTCTTGTCATATTTTATTACCATTTTCTAAACTATAGCCAATAAACTGTGATAATGTGAGAAATGTTGAAAGTGTCGGAATAAATTTTGGTTTGACTATCTATTTGATAAATTAAGTTAACCACTACATTTTTCATCACTTCATTCATCAAAACATTGAAACACGCTTTGCGTTATCAAAGGAATACGGTCAATGTGTAATTTCACGAGTTCACACTTGCAAATAATGAACTGAGTAAAGGTTATGCGTATTTGGCGTGCTGTCTGGGGAGAGGGCTCCAAGCTCGGTAATTACTCTCGAGCCCGGGGTACTCCCCCTGTTCGGGGAGAGGGATCCGAGCTCGGCTTTTAGCCCGGACCCAGAGCGCGTCCCCCGAGTGCTCCTCCCTGTGCTGGGGTAGGAACGGGCTGAAGGTGAGGAGTCGGGGTGGTGCAGGGATGCTGAAAGACTAGAGAGAATGAAGGTAAGACTGCTTTGATTATTTATAGGGGTTCTCTCTTGTACTGGTTGGATAGATGGTGTCATTACTGATGATGGAATGGCAGTGTTAATTATCTGCGTGTGCTCCTCCCGAAATTTGTTAATAAAACATCACTTAAAGACGTAAACTTATTTATAAATGTATATTAATACAATTCAATCTTCCAGTACTTGAATTTCTCAACTGTGATCAAATGCAAATATCATGCAATTTATATTCAAGAAAACAAATTCACAATCAGATTTGACTGTATTTGCATATCTTGATGCTTTGCTTCACTATTAAAAATAAATGGCTCAATGAATAATTAATTTTTTTGTGAATTAATCTTTTAATCATTTAATTCAGCCAGTTTTTAAGTTTAGCATTTACATTCGCCTGCATTGCAAGTTGCATAGTGTTGATTGCTTGCAGTGCAGGCCGAGAAACAGCAACTGAATTTTCAAAAAGAAAAAAAAAAATTGAATTATGGTGGGTCCCTGATTACCACGAGCAATGCAATGTAGTAACAAACTATACAACAGAAAGTTCAGCAGGGTAAATTAAATGGACAGAATGTAAATGACATGTCTCTAACAGCAGGCAAAGATCTGTGAAACGAATGGTGTTGAAATGGTGAAGATTCCCACTGTTCCAACATTATCTGTGTTGATTTGGGGTTATGTCTGAACACTTCAATCACTCCATGTTTGTTCATCTCAGTGACTTGGGGAGGGATAAAGAGATGGTGAATGACGGAACAGCACACGTTATGATGAAGATTAAGATTGCAGACCAAGGCTAAGATTTTATAGAAAGAGAGCAGTCTGGCTCTGAATGATTAACTGAAAAGTCATGTTTTGTTTAAATAAATAAGTTAATAAACTTAACAGATATTTTACTAATGTTACAGCAGGGAGACAGTCCAGAGGAAATACCACATCCAGTATGAACAAATCAAGAATGAACTCCACTGGAGATCTCAGCCAATATAACAGATCTTACATTCTAGAACTCAAATTTTCTTTTGATATCATTTACCCCATTTCCACTGGCACATGAAAAAAAAGACTTGGTTTTGAGTGTATCCAATTCAAGTTAAAACAAGACCGGATGCTCCAAAATAAGAAATCGACTCCAAAGTCAGAAATGTATTCCACTGCATCACACTGTGTTCTATATAAAATTCTTCACTATTTTGTCGAAGTAAATTTAAAAATAAAACACTGAAAACATTTTAGTGTTTTAGATTATATTTAAGTGTTATTAAAACATAATTTTTTACATTAAGTTTTAGATGATTCAATTAATATCCTCCACTATATACAATACAAAGATACTTATTGATACACATACACACACACACACACACACACACAGTTGGTATAGGAAAGTTATCACACCCCTTTAACATAATAAGTATTTTGTTGCTTTGCAGCCTGAAATGAAGATGGACACAGTTTTTGTTTTTTTCCAGCTGTATTTACTCAGTGCAACTAATAACATCCAAGTGAAAGATATCTGAACAATAATTTAAAAGTTTTACAAAATAATAATAAAAAAAACAAAATCACTGAGTTGGAAAAAGGATCACCTCCTTGTATCAGTATCTTGTTAAACCACCTTTTGCTTTAATTACAGCCTTTAGTCTGTTGGTATATGTCTCTACTAACTTTGCACATGCTTTACTTAAGGATGCTGTTTATTTGGATGGGTGAGCTTATTTGGATTGTCCGCCAACAATCGTTGGGTGAGCCAATATTACATTTTAAGTCCTCATCTGCCCCCAGAATCTCAGTTGAGTTTTTGCAAAGCTCAGATCTGACTGCATGTGGCCTTTTTTGAGGAGTGGCTTTTTTCTTGCAACCCTCCCATACAAGCCACATTTGTGGAGAATTTGTGATATTGTTGTCACATGAGGAGAACTACGACTGAGCCTGGTTTCTCCCCAGGTTTTTTTCTCCATTCTGTCACCAATGTAGTTTTGTTTCCTTGCCGCTGTCGCCTCTGGCTTGCTTAGTTGGGGACACATCATTTCCTGCGATATCGTCGACTTGATTGCACAGATACTATTTAAACTGAACTGTGCTGGATGATGACATCACTGAATTCAGTGATGAACAGCCTTTAACTGAAAATTGTTTACTTTTGTCATTTTGCATTATTGACACACTAATTTCCTAATTAATGCTGTACAGTTGCTTTGACACAATCTGTATTGTTAAAAGCGCTATATAAATAAAGGTGACTTGACATGCACCCAAATGACCACTCTTTGTCATAAATTCCTGGAACTGCTTCAGAGTTGCTGTAGCCCTCTTGGTCGCCTCTCGAAACAGTTTCCTTCTGGCTCTTTCTTACGGTTTGGAGCCACTTCTTAATAATAGACTTCACTGTTTTTCTAGGCATTGATAAAGCCTTTGATTTTTTTTTTTGTATCCATCTCCTGACTTGTGCTTGTCCATAACTTTATTCCGGAGATCTTTTGACAGTGCCTTGCTACCCATATTTGATTGTTTGCTTCTGTTGCACTACCAAGTGCTGAAATGCTCCAGGAAAGCTCTTTTCATGCTGAGCTAATCAAAATTAGCGAATCATAGACAGCAAAACTGGATTTTTTGGCTTGTGATGTTGGAGCATGCGCTGTTATCTCCGCCTACTAGGCATGGGCCGATTACCGGTTTCAAGGTATACCGTGAAATAACCGTTTAAAGCCAATTCACGGCTTCAAACGCTAAGTTTTTCCATTATACCGTTCCATAGCGGTATGCGCTGTTTTTCATTCCTCCTTCAAAGACTGAAAGTGTAGATCGCCTCAGGTTGAGTGAGTGTAGAAGTACATAGCTCCTCCTCCTTTGTGCTAGCCAGCAGTCATCACATGTGTGGATATCCGAACTTAAGGGTGTTCATTTTTTTATATTTTTTTTCTTTCTGACATGTTGGTGTTATATGTGACCCTGGACCACAAAACCAGTCATAAGGCTCAATTTTAGGCTCAAACATCATCTGAAAGCTTTCCATTGATGTGTGGTTTGTTAGGATAGGACAATATTTGGCCGAGATACAACTATTTGAAAATCTGGAATCTGAGGGTGCAAAAAAAATCTAAATACTGAGAAAATCGTCTTTAAAGTTGTCCAAATGAAGTTCTTGGCAATGCATATTACTAATCAAAAATTAAGTTTTGATATATTTACGGTAAGAAATTTACAAAATATCTTCATGGACCATGATCTTTACTTAATATCCTAATGATTTTTGGCATAAAAGAAAAATCAATAATTTTAACCCATACAATGTGTTTTTGGCTATTGCTAAAAATATACCCAAGCTACTTAAGACTGGTTTTGTGGTACAGGGTCACATATTATAACACGATAATGATTATTTTCTATACCCCCTGTATATATACACACACACACACACACAAGCAGAAAACCGTATGCGCAAAGCCCAAAAGAAACAGAAGCATGATATTTATGATGCCAAAGGAAAGCATGCACTTAAAGGGCTCATCATTTCAGCTGTGACACAGGGTCAGTTCCCTGGACACAGATTACGTCTCGGCTTGGATTAAAAATTCTAAATTTTCAAAATCTTTTTGACAGAATAATCCAGTGCAAAGATTAATCTGTGTCTAGGCAACTCCCTGGACTTTTCATGTTGTGAATCCTTGAGCCCTGAAATTCACCTTGCCAAATAAATATTCTGATGCTGATTTGCCTATATTGTAAATCCTTTTATTATGCGGTAATAGTGAGCATTCACCGTTTTCCGTGGAATGACAAAGGCATGTGATTTGGAATATTTCCACATTGAAGGATCTGACTCGTATCTATTTCTTAATTTCCCTAAATATAATTTATGGTGCATTAATTATATTTGCTAAAACCATGACTTCTCCAAGTTAATAATCATCCATGGAATACCCAAGGTCATCATCCTTCATGAGCTGCTTTTTTTTCCTTCATCCAAGCAAAGCTACAAGAGTGACATCGGAAAAAAGGTTAATTGCTCTCCTGACCACAAACAGGCTGAAATAGGCTTAATATTACCAAACTGAAAAATGCCACCAGTATACAAATAAATATATATATATTATATATAATATATATATATATATAAGTTATATATATATATATATATATATAATATATATATTTATTATAAATAAAATGTCAATATTAAAATTTCATAACAGAAGTTAATATTACCGTCTTCTGCTGCTATATTTGAATCCCAGAAGCATAATTATGATCACAGAAGGGGATGAAAGGAAGGAAAGAACAAAAGAAATTATGGACAGAAATAATGGACAGAGAGAGAGTCTAAGAGAGATGAAAGCTAGTTCAGAAAACAAGATCAGCCTACTGTTTACTGCATACTGCGCTAAATACCTACTGTTTTTTAATGAAATAGAATACATAATGCAACAATAAACTGTTCAAACTCTTTGTATGCTACACTGTCATCACATAATCTCATTACGTGCATGTTTGAGTGTCCACTTATCACTTTTATTAGCAACTACCCTGAGATGTGACATGAAAGGCAGTTGAAAGGAAAAAAATTAATCAATCAATTTTACTTTTTGGCTCCCTCAAAATAAATAAATAAATTCAGCCACGAGTAATCTTCCATTATATCATGAAATTTTAGTGATTGTTTCTTGCAAACAATTTTTTTTCTTCAGAATGCACACCTAATTTGGAGAAAGATGCTTTTTAGAACCAGATGGTGTCAGATGGTTGCGAACCAATCATCCTTGACCCATTGGTTAAAAATCATGTTACTTCTCCATTTATTCCATGAAAATGTATCACTGCATTGTGAAATACTGTTTCCCGCTTAGTATGAACTGTTGCACAGCTACTGCACACATACTACTGCAAAAATATCAAGAGCAGTATGTCAATATGGTATTCCAAACATACATCGTCCTGATGATAAGAAGAGACTCAAAGGCGTGTGTCCTCCAATCACAGATGATTCCCAGGTGACCTCTGGTTTCAAAATTCTACTTTTCAGCAGCCACAGACTAACCACTGAAAGATGAGAGGACACAGAATGACAAATGCGTGTGTGAAGAGTGAAAGTGAGAATAGATAAAGACTACACACATCCTACACAGCAAAGAAATAAACTAATTATTCACTGCAGGAAAATAAACTCTTGATGAATGCCGTGATAATGCTAATGCTTTTTTTCAACACTAACTCGGTTTCAAATCTAATACTCAACTCTAAATATACATATAAAATTGCAAGAGTATAGCAAGAGTAAAACATTAATATAGTCTTACAAAAATGTACAGTATGTAACCTCCTATGCAGGTTTTGCTAAGCCCATAAAGCTTTTAACCTAACTAAACAGGACCATCTGTTTTTGAGGTTTTACCCTGAAAAAATCAATTACTATTAACCCCAAGTTTGATGCAGAACATTGCATTGGTGAGGATTTTTTTTTTTAAATGTCTGAACAGGATTCACCAACAATCAATAGGATTTGGAGAGCCTGAAAAGTTTTTAAAGCTCTGTGACTGAGCTGATCAAACTGAACACAACAAGTGAAAGCAGTTGCTGAAAGAAAAATGGCTTTGTTTTTGTGTTTAACTTGTTCTATTAGCAACAGAAATGTTCTTTGAGTGTTAAAGAATAGACAGGAAAAAGTAAAAGATAAATATGTCAATGTAATGTTTTCCAAAGAAGGGAGCAACCTAGTGATATTTGCTCTGAGGTGACATCCATTGAGAAAGGTTAGACCTCCACAAACCAGTCCAGTTCACAGAAACGACACCTTGTCAATGTTCATTCCTTTATTCACTAGGCATTTTTCCCTAAGGGTCTCCTGTGGAGGCCATCTTGGTGAAGGCTTTCATGTTTTCTACAGTGTTCCTGCACCTCACAGCCTCGTGCAGGGGGGGGTCACTTTCTCTGTCAGGTTGCTTGATTCACTTCTGGGAGCCCTCAGGGATATAATGCTATAGTCTGAACAGTAAATAATATATTAGAAGCAAAATCTGTCAATTTCTTCTTAATTTCAGAGTTGGCTGGTCCGCCTCTGCCATGCAGGATTCAGCATAGCAAGACATGAGCTACTTATATAATATGACACATCGAAAGTATATTTTAGCCTGGTGCTCTGGGCTTCTATTTAGAGCAAGTGCACTTTGTTGCAGTCTTATCTGAAGGGAAGTTGTAAATAATTCTCCTGCTGCAAAATGGCGTCTGAGTTGTTGAGATGTCTGAAGTAATTACAGCATATTTATAATGGACAATGCATGCCTGGACCTTGTCTCACTTTGCTTTGTTTGCGTTTTTGGAGGCGTCTGAATGTCAGCTCATACTTGGGGGCTATAAGGTGAGCAGCATACTAACCAAATTTTCCATTGATTGTCGGTCATACAATGGATGAGTTTTGAAAACTGCTATCTCAAGTCCTGTTCCCAATTTTAATGGTTCTAACCATCATGATATTAGTGATGTTTGCTTATTAAAATATTTTACACATGAAGAAATTGCTTTTTTGAGAAGACTGCAGTCATATCAATAGCCTAACATTACAACTAGCGCACACCACGACAACAACAAATGACTTAGTGTTGTCAAAAGTAATACCAGCTTTTTCTGCACTAGTACTGAGTAATGAGCACTCTGTGAAGAAAAAATTCACAGACGTGAAAGTGTGAATGCAATGGTCAATCAGAGACATTTAAAGGGATAGTTCACCCAAAAATGATTTGCTCACCCTCAAGCCATCCTAAGTGTATATAACTTTCTTCTTTCAGACGAATACAATCGCAGTTATGTTATACGTCATATAATATATATTATATATTAACTGTAGAGAACTACCAAGAACCAAATGCAAAAAAAAAAAAGACAAAACCAAATTACAGATATTGTGTAAACAAATCACAGACTAAAGGAAGCCCCCTACAAACAACAAGCCCTCAGGGTGGTCAATATGGGTTCTCAAATCAGATTGATTGACAAACCTGATGACTTGTTTTTGTGTTATTGTTTAGTGTTGAACCAGTGTGTTCGACAAAACCTCAACGAGATTCAAAACACTACAGATGAAATTATGAAGCAAAGCAACTTTGATTTTCTGCTCTGTACTTCAATGATGAATTACCAGGGAAATAGACTTTCAAATTAAAGGCGGGGCCGGTCATGGCGCTCGTGGTCATACGCGCAGGTATTCTGCATGCTGCCTTGCTGCTAAAAATACATTATTTTGGTTATATGGTTGTAATTTTGTGTGTAATGAAAGTGTTTATGCGGTGTTTTTAAAGTTTAAAGTAATTTAATCTTTTTTTTTTAACGGTAACAAAAAAATTTTTTTTTCTTTTTATTTTTTCTATTTTTTAGGTTTTTTTAGTAACAAAAAAAAAAAAAAAAAAAACCAAAAAACACAACAAAACAAAAACAAACCATAAGTAAACAAAAAAAAAAAAAAAAAAAAACAAACACAAAAACAACAAAAAAAAACAATAAAAAAAAACAAAAAAAAAAAAAAACATTATTTTCAACATAATGTACATTATTGTTTCTCCTATATGCCCTGCCTTTTTGAAACGCGTTGTCAGTTTGTTTACCCCAAACTCATCGGTATGAAACCTGCTAAACCAAACGCCGAGTGGTGTGTGTGCAGTGGGTGTGCTCGTGTGCTGTGATTGGCAAGCTAGCTACCAGAATGTGCGAGGTGATTGGCCGAACCCGCAACCCCCCGAATAGCCTCAAAGAGTGGATGGACACTGTTACGCCACTCACATACTGTCGTGATGGGGTTCCCGCCGTAGCGACACGACACCAAAACATTAAAACCATGACAAAACGATGGCATTGTGCACAGTGGGGACATAATTACGATATTAATGACTTTCTATACTGCCCTTTCTTTTTACGCGTTTGAGTGTGTTGCATTGCATGCGTTGCGCGGTAAAACATAAAAACCCCGTCCTGCATTTGGATCAGGAAAGACAACAACAAGTGCTCTCCACACTGCCCAAAACTGCGTTTTGAATCCGCAGCGGCAAAGGATAAAAAGAAAACGGACTTACCGCGATTGTCAGCACTGGGCGGCATTGTTAATTGCTAACGTTACTCTCCCCAGGCCGTAAACAGTCCTCCATAAATTAAAATGTGCGGCGATCCACAGCATAAGTTGAAGGTATTCTCTCAGCGACCAGCAAGATCAGCTCTAGACATGACGAAGAGGATATGTACTCTTTTGGACAGACCAACAAAAGTAGTTTCACTTTCTACAACGAAAACACATCTTCACGACATGGCGGCAGCGGGTCGCTGGCAACAAGACTACAGCGAGAAGAAAAAGGTACGCATTGCTGTCTTTGCGTGAAATTTGGGCGGCGCGTTATGCAACATTCTTCCCAATAGTGGAGTAGATATAATTAGGGTGCGGTCGTCGAACGAAGCATTTTAGGTAGGCGTGGTTGACTCGCGAGTTAATTTTATAAAGAATATCTCTTTGGATTTGAGATCTTAGTCTTTGCAAATTTTATCAGTTCCCTTTAAGTCGGTCACTCTCGACGTCACGTCGGAGGACAGACGAAATTGGGATCTCGCTTAGAGAAACCAATCCACTTCGAGTGCAAACTAAACAAGCCAATGCACATTGGAATGCGATTACTGCATCTAGCTGCTGCTGATCACAGCATGAGTATAAAAAGGCAGCAGGTGCAATGCATACCAGCCTTTCACTTCGAAGCCGAGCGGTTCTACGTTCTGTCCTCACTCGGCAGATTGATAAACTACAGGCAAGCAAGCTCTTCGGTGGGCTCTCGTGCTGGGTGGCGGCGATTCGCGGTGGTGGTTTTACCGTGTCGCGTGGGTTGAACACAGGGCTGTACGACCCCTGTTGTGTGCAGACGGGCCATCCTCCCCGTGCGTTTCAGCAATCTAAACAAGAGCAATGTCAATACTAAAGAGCTTCAGGGTGGAACGTCTTTTAAAGGAGCGTCTTTTTCACGATGTCCGACATCCGTGGTTTCTGGGTTCGGCGTTACCTGACGCGGTGACTTGGTCACGATCACTGCCTCACGTGTCTGTGCATGAAGCACGCTGAGGTGGCTTTCTTGGATGACTCATGCCCCCATTGCGGGGGTATGACCATCTCGGTGTTGCGGACCGGACTCCGTTACCTGCTAGGGGGCAGAGTGCCCGTGCCACCGCCTTGATCTGGGGTTCCCTCTGGTGGCAGCTGGGGGCGTCCTTTTTCTAGCAGTGGGGGGACTGGTCTTACGGTCACGGTGAGGAATTCCCCTCTGGGGATGCCCAAACCCGCCGGCACTGCAAAACCAGCGGAGCTCTCAGCAGAGCAGGCTGGACCCTTCCGGGGGGAACCACTTGTTTCTTCTGAGGCTCCCCCCCGACGATCAGATGTCGATTGCAGCATTGGAGGGTGAGCCAGACTTTTCTGGGGATGAGTGAAGATCCGGTCAGGCGGGGCCGGAGACGCGAACGGAAGAGGGCTAGCTTTCCGGGCCGCCACGGAGATTGTCGCGGCAATCGAGTGGAAACATTCCACGACAAACGTGCTTCACTCCGGCCTGTAGCACTCCGTCGGCATGTCGACATGCTATACGGCCTGTGGAGACGCTGAAGTCCAGACTGACAAGTTCGGCGTTATTGCAAGTGCACCACGGCCAAGGCCTGAGGGACTGCACGAGGGTGGGTCATGACTGTGAATGTTCTCAAGAACGCGCACCCGCGGCACCTATCGATCACGAGCGATGAAGGTTACTGCGCGGTCTCTGGGTCGTGCGATGTCAACTATGGTGGTCAGGAGCGCCATCTCTGGCTGTGTCTAGCCGACATGCGCGAGACGGACAAGACAATATTCTTGAACGCCCCCGTGTCCCAGACAGGCCTGTTCGGCGACACGGTGGAGAACATCGCCCAGCAGTTCTCCGCCGCCCAAAAACAGACTGAGGCCATCAGGTACATCTTTGCCCCGGCGTGCAGCTGCTGCCCCCACCCAGCCGCCGGCTCCCGCACAGCGTCCGCAGCAGCCTCCAGCAAGACCGCGCCGAGGAGCAGGCCGCAGGGCAGCCGCCCCGCCCGTCCAGGCCCCGCCAGACCTGGTGGTAAGCGAAGGTGCAAGAGGCCCCGAGACGGGCGACCCAGAGATGGAGGAAATTGCTCTTCGGGAGGTGGTGAACGCACCACTCCCTCCCCCGAAGGAGGGCAGGGTGGAGAATCTTTTGTTTCCTTTTTTCTGCCACTGGCCTCGCAGTCAGTGGTACCCAAATTCTCGACAAAAAAGAGCCAGTTCTCCGTCTCTGGCCGGTCCCATGAGGGGGTGGGGGGACCCAAGGTGGGTTGTGACGGTCCGCTAGCGCATCACTACTCACCCTCATCTCTTGCCAGCCGAGCAGCAGTGGCGAGGATCGGTCGACGGCACGAACCAACGGACTACCCACCACCACCCTCTGCTCCCAAACGCAGGTAGGGTTGCACACACCCAGACCAGCTCGGACCGGCAAAAGGAAGCCGGGCCAGGTCCTGCGTTCTTCCGCTGCCCCCTGCGGGTAAACAGCCTGGTTCCGTTGTTGCCACTTGTACGGTATCTGGGAGCCTGGCTAGCGCTGCCCAGCCCGTCTCGCTGGCTCCTTCTGACCATCAGACTTGGCTATGTGATTCAGTTCGCCCAGCGCCCTCCCAAGTTCAGGGGCGTCCACTTACGTCAGTGAAAGCAGCAGATGCCCTGTCTTGCGTGCAGAGATCGCAATCCTACTGACGAAGGACGCGATAGAGCCGGTCCCTCAAGCCGATATGAGGACGGGGTTTTACAGCCCATACTTCAATGTACCCAAGAAAGGCGGTGGGTGTGGGTTGAGACCTATCTTGGCTGCGCATCGTTGAAACAGGCCCTTCCCGGCTCCGTTCAAGAGATCACGCAGAAAGCATTCTTGGGTGATCTGTCCCCAAGAATGTTCGCAGCGATCGAACTGAGGACGGTACTTTAGTTTCGATCCTCCGCGCCAATGAAGTACTGCGGTTGCCGTTCGAGGGGCGGGACATTACCAGTACAGGTCTGCCTCCGGGCTGTTCCTGTCGTCCAGTTGTCTTCGAAAGTACCGGAGGCAGCCCTTGTTCCAATGAGAGAGCAGGGCATTCGAATTCCCACACTTTAATACTCGACGACTTGGCTAATTAATCGCCCCAGTTCAGGATCAGCTTGGCGAAACAGGGACTGGGTTTCACAACTCAGCCTGTTGGGCCTTCAGGTTCAAACTGGGAAAAGAGCAAAATCTACACGACGCAGAGGATTCTCTTTTCTCGGTTATGGAGTGGGACTGGTCGAAAGACGAATGCCTCAGAGGAAGTGCTCAGTCGGTGTTGAAACTGCTGATACATTCAAGAGCAGGATGGCCGGTCCCCCACTGAAACTGTTTCAGAGCTCATGGGGATATGGCGGAAAACGGCGGCAGTCACGCCAATGGGGCTAACTCCAATGAGACCGCCTGCAGACTGGCCTCCATGGCCGCTAGTCCGAGGTTGGGCGCTGGCAACACGGCACATTCGGGTCCGGTGACATAAGGCCTGCGCCAACCTTCCCCCATGGTAGACCTTGCGTTCCTCGCGGGCCAGGAAGTGCCCCTGGAGAGGTCTCCAGGGCATTCTGTGTTTGCACAGATGCCAACCAGAGGCTGGGGGGCAGGACAACGGATCCTGCAGTGTCAGGGGTTTTGGACGGGGCCCCAACTGCACTGGCTGTCTCGAGTTGCTGGCAGTGCATCTTGCCCTGAGCCGTCTCAAAGGGCGTTTACGAGGCAAGCACGTACTGGTCCGCACGGACAATACAGCGGCGTTGCGTACATCAACCGACAAGGTGATCTGCACTCCCGTCGCTTATCGCAACTCGCCCGCCATCTCCTTCTCTGGAGTCAGAAGCATCTGAGGTCGCTTCGTTCTGTTCACATTCCTGGGCTGCTCAACCGGGCAGCCGACGAGCTGTCCGAGCTGCGCGCCCGGGAGATGGCGATCAATCACCAGACGGTCCAAGCTTGTTTGGGGCGTTTCGGAGCACGACTCAGGTGGACCTGTTTGCCTTCGAAACCTTCACTGCAAGTTGTTACTTGTCCCAGACCAGACCGGAACATTCGGCAGGTAAGCCCCCTATGCGAACCCCACAGCTGGCCGCGGGGCCTTCGCATGTATGCGTTTTCCCCAGTGAGCCTTCTTGCACAGTTGTTGTGCAAGGTCAGGGAGGACGAGGAGAAGGTCCTGCTGGTGGTACCCTATTGGCCTTCCCGGACCTGGTCCCCGGAACTAATGCTCCTCGTGACAGCCCCTCCCTGGTGGATTCCTCTGAGGAAGGATCTACTTTCTCAGAGACGGGGCACCCTCTGGCACCCGCGTCCAGACTTCTGGAAACTTCATGTCTGGTCCATGGATGGGACGCGGAGGTTCTAGGTGGTCTACCCCAAGGGGTAGTTGACACCATTACTTCAGCGAGAGCACCGTCTACGAGCCACGCCTACGCTTTGAAGTGGAACCTATTCGTTTAGTGGTGTTCTTCTCGCCGAGAAGACACCCGAATATGCCCCGATCGGCAGTTGTGTGTGCTGTCTCTTGCAGCAAGGGCTGGAGCGAGGCTCTGTCTCCCCACCCCTTAAAAGTAATGTCGCTGCGGTCCTGCCTTGCGATTAGTATAGCTGTGATACACGACCCCCCAGTAGAAGGGAGGTGTTGGGGAAGACAGGATTGGTCGTCAGCGGTTCTTAGAGGGGGCGAGAAGGTTAAACTACTCCACGGCGCCCCCCTATAACCTAGTGGGAACTGAGTCGGGTGCTTACCGGATACAGCAGGCCCCCATCCTTTACGGCAGTGGAGATGAAGCTTTCCTTCTCAATGGACTTTGCTTCATGTGGCATTGGCCCTCTATCAAGAGGGTAGGGGACCTTGCCAAGCATTTCCCCTTTTTGGTCAACGATTTGTGACTAGACCGTTCGGGCGGGCGATTAAAAGTAAATGAGGAGGGCCCGGCCCCCCCCTGCCGGCTACGTGCCCAAGGTCTCCCGCTACTCCCCTTCAGGGCTCAGGTGAGTGAACCCTCCAAGCCGATGCCCCCTCGGAGAGGAGGAAGAACCAGCCCTAGCGTTGCTTGTCTGTCCCCCCCCCCGGCGCCCCCTAAGGCTGCTAGTTAGACGGACGCTAAAGCCCTTCAGGACCTCAAGACCAGCCCTCTTGTCGTCTACGGAGGCCGGCAGAAGGGGGAATTGGCGTCTCCAAAGCAGAGGAGGCCCAAGGATAGTGCGAATGCCAACACCCTGGCTTATCACGGCACAGGGTGTGCCCTGCCGCTCCGGTGCGAGTAACTCAACTAGAGGTGTTGATCCTCCTCGGGGCGCTGGATAGTGGCGCCGCGTGACAGATATCTGTAGGGCGCGGTTCCCTGCGGCGACCCCTAACCAATTCGCTAGATTTATAGCATTCGTGGGGAGCCCGGTATCTATGTGTTCTCACCTCAAACCCGAGGTGAAGCACTGAGAGCCGGCCTTCCGGGTTCGGCTTGCCAAACCCACCAGAGAGTCCATACAGTAGACTGTGAGTTACTCCTGTCCCCCCCTCCCCGCCGCCCGGCCAGACGTGGCGGAGCGTACGGCGCCAGGCCTTCACTCGCTGAATCATCGAGAACCGGTAGAAGGCTGGGTTCAATATGTAAGACCTAAGTGGATCCCATAAGTGTAAAGTCCACGGTATAGCCTCAGAACCCGTGTTTCCCCGGCAGACTTCTACCATTCCAAGAGGGTTACAATCACCCCCATTCTTCCATATGCACCCAAGGAAAGTTCATATGTGTATTGCTTCCGAAACCTCGCCCTAGGAAGGTCTATTAGAGGCCTTCCGACGCCCTGTTCACGTGAACGGGTCACGTTTCCCAGTGCTCATCTCCCAGGATTACTATCCACTGCCTTCGCACACGGTAGTTAGTGGCCCTAGCAAGCCGTAGTATAGGACGGTCTCTTGTGAACGAAAGCCTGGCCTAAGCAAAAAATATGGGGGCAGAGTGGCTTCCACGGACACGGAAGGGGCAGTAGTAGCTGTGGCCTTTCGGTAGGATACCAATTTCGTAGGTCCTCCGAGTGACGTCGAGAACACCGGGACGCCTGAAAGGGAGTCTGGTTACGTAGGAACACCCTCCGTTCCTGAAGAAGGGAAAGGAGACGCCACGTCCACCGTCGCCACAGTCGCTGTCACACTGCTGAGAAGCCGGGTCACCGGCTGGCTTCCTCCGAAGCGAAATGCTTAATATGTGCTGCATCTGCTGCCTACTTATGCTCACGCTGTGATCTGTGGCAGCTGGATGCAATAATCGCATTCCAATGTGAATTGGCTCGTTTAGTTTACAATCGAAGTAGATTGGTCCCTCTAAGCTAGATCCCAATTCGTCGGTCCTCCGACGTGACGTCTCCGTTCCCTCCTTCAGGAAACGAGGGTTACATACGTAAAACCGGAGATTCTTATGCACCAGAGATTGTAACATCAACGACGACAAGGATAATGAAATCGCATCATATGGACCTTTAATCACCGCCTCATAGTTATCGCGCTACTCTATAAATCAGAGTCCACAACCACAAGTCGACTCTATAAGTAAACAGCTTAAGGTAATGCTCTGGATAATCTGGATAACTTGGTCAGAAGAACTTACAGTTTTTTTTTTTTTCAATTGCTAACAAGCGTTTACCAATACTTGAAGTACTTTTTCTAAACCCTTAACACAGCAACACACCTACATCACACAAATAGCTAAATAGTTAATTTTCTGGCCAAAACCAAATTTTGTTAAATTAATACAAACTCTACATTTCAAAATGCTTAATACCTTTTTCTACATTTACTAACTCTACCAAAACACAGCAAACCCAAATTCGCAAAACAGCAAAATCGAGTCATTCGGTCAAAATATTAGCACTAGTTTCTATCCGACAGAAACATATAGTCAATCATAGCAAAGTGACTGTCAAAATACTAACAGTTGATGGCTTTACAAAAACTGAATTGCTTGTCATGTTTCAATTCTACTTGCATATAATAGACAAAATAAAAATCCATTGTTTTTTGTAGTTTAGCCTTCAGTTTAACTTCAACTGAAACCCATTTTACATTTTTAAGTGTTGAATTTGTTAATTCTTGGCCACATACTGTCTAAAACTGAATGAGTCATTACTTTATAGAACGTACAATAGAAAAAAAATAGGGTCCCCTATGCAGAAATTCAATTGGAACCTTGAATGAAATTGCTTTCCAGTGGGTGGGGGTTGGATGTGGATGGTGCCTCCATGGTAGCTGATGCCAGTGATCAACAAAAACTACAAAGTACATGGCCTTTGGTTACTATGCAAGCTTGTTTCCACACAGAATAAAAAAGTAAAAAAAAGTTAAAATAAACAGAACTGTGACTTATATATCATAATTCGGACTTATATATGCGAATTGCAAGATTGTGAGGATTTACTGTAACTTAACAATTGCAAGAAAAAGTAAGAATCTGAGATAAAGTCACCATACCCTTATTAATGTATATCACTGGCAGAAATAGCTTCTACTTTCCACATGTGGGCAAAAAACAAAAAATAACACAAACATAAAAATGCAACAAGTCCAACCACACAGTCTCCTTCTTCCCATACTTCTTGATCATATTCTATACTCTTCTTACTAGCCTCTCCCCTCTCCCCCAGCTTATTTTTTTTCTCTCTCTCTCTAATTCTGGTGGTCTGCATCATCAACAAAACCAATTCAACGGGTATTTTTACTCTATGTGTGATGTAATGGAAAGAGTCAACCCGACTATTCTCCAATGAGACGGAAATCCGCTATTTCTAATAGTTCAGTGATCTGTTACTTACTGTTATCAGTTGTTACTCTTTTAAAACAGAGATTTTTTCCCATCCCATGAGAGGCTGTTGTTGAGAGAGTAGAACTTTATATATATTAAAGGGGTCATATGATGCTAATTGCACAATGGCGCCGACACTGATGGCTGCCTCCGTGGCATGCTCCACATTTGTTTTTGTTTTTGTTAGTTTGTCCTGTCTTTAATTATATCCCTGCAATCAGTTTCACCAAAGACGAATTGCTGGACATTCGGAAGTACACAACACCCGATATTTCACCGGTTTTCGACTATTCGGCTGTTTTGCTGGACATTGTTGTCGGTGGAGCTGTGGCGCTGATCAAACGCTTAAGGATGCGCAGACGGGGGAAGCGAGCCAGCGAGCTCGTCAAGCTCAGACAGCGCGGATTCAGAACGCAGTTGCCTAGCATCCATCTGGCGAACTCGCTATTACCCCAACAAAACCGACAAACCATTCTGCTTAGGACAAATCAAGGGACAGAGCGTTGAGTCTGCCGGGCTTTCAGCTGTTCAGAGCGGGCCGCGGCGCAGAATCAATGGGGAAATCGCTCGGCGGCGGGACATGCTTTTACATTATTGAGAGGTGGTGTACAGATGTAACTGTTTTAAAGAAGATGTGCTGTTCAGATCTATAAGTGGTCTTCATTAATTGCAAGCCGTTCTACTCGCGGAGAGTTTTGCTCGTTCATTCTCGTCACTGTGTACATTCCTCCGCAAGCGCACGTGAGCACAGCTTTACAGAAACTCGCTGATCAGACCACAGACACAGAACAACAAGACCCAGACTCTGTTATAATCATTCTTGCGAACTTTAATAAAGCAAATCTTTCCTGTAAACTGCCAAAATACAGACATCTGCCACTACATGTCCACCACCAGAGCCAGTAAATATGATCATGTTAACCACATAAAGCATGCAATCTCCTCTGCCACGAGAGTTGGGGCTCTCTGATCATGCTTTGGTTAATCTTAACCGACCTACAGGCAGCAACGGAACTCAGCCTCTAACCTGTATAAGGATGTAAAAGATGGAAATGCCGCAGAGCGGCTTAAACGCTTGTTTGACTCACTGATTGGGCGTCTTTGAAGCTGCCTGCACGCTCTGGCAGAGTCCAGAGCCTGTAAATTTATATCCCAGTTTTGTGAAGACCTGTGCCTTCCTACAGGCTGCACGTAAACTTACAAACACTGACAAACCATGGTTCCAACCTGCAACACCTCAGACGCGCCGTCGGCCCACAGACAGATGCCTCCAGGGACGGGGGGCATAATGTCTTGTTAAACAGGCTAAATCACACTGGGCAACGGCGATCAGCGTGGAAAGCGGCTTATTCAGCAAAATACGGATTAAATTCTGTCCCGGATCCCCCCCGATCAGCTGTGGAAAAGTCTAACGAAATCACCAAGACAAGCACCCCATCCCCCCACGCACTGCGGGCCCTCACAAACCTGGCCGACGATTGAAGAGTATCTGACCTGAGGTTTGAAACGACACCCACCACCGCCCCTGACACCCTCTCCACCACAACCATTCACCCCCTCAGCAACCCCTCTCCCACACCTGACAATTGCAGATCAGCGAGAAGACGGTGGCCGGTCTTCCAGAGAAAGCGAACAGGAGGGAAGAAGGGGAAAAGACCGGCAGCGACACGGGTGTTACCAAAAAACCCAGAACCACTGCGTCTGCAATCCTGTGCTGACCAGGGCCCCCATCACACAGATCTCAACAGATCCTGGCGCTTTGCGAAGTTCTGCTTTAAAACGCTCAACCTCATCCCGTCCAAAGAAACCAAAATTACTGGAATTAATGATACCCACAGGACCTGGCTATAACGTCTGTGCGTCATGCAGTCTTGTGAACAGCCGACTCGCGTGCCACCTGGCCACCTGAAGGGACATCACTGGACACCGCGGTACGCTTCACGTTTGCTACAGAGCAAACAGGTCTGTGGACGATGCCGTCAACATGATACTGCATTATGTTCTGCAATATCTAGACAGACCAGGGACTTATTTGAGGATCCTGTTTGTGGACTTCAGCTGGCCTTTAACACCATCATCCCAAATCTCCTCCTGCCCAAACTAACTCAGCTATCCGTGCCCACCTCCGTCTGTCAGTGAATCAACAGCTTCCTGACAGACAGGCAACAGCTATTGAGGCTGGGAAAATACACATCCAGCAACCGAACGATCAGCACTGGTGCTCCTCAGGGATGTGTTCTCTCCTCACTGCTCTTCTCCCTGTACACCAACGACCGCACATCTAAAGACCCCTCTGTCAAGCTCCTGAAGTTTGCAGACGACACCACACTCATCCGCCTCATTCAGGACGGTGACAAGTCTGCCTACAGTCAGGAAGTTAAAGAGCTGGCTGTCAGGTGCAGTCACAATAACCTGGAGCTCAACACGCTCAAAACAATGGAGATGATAGTGGACTTCAGGAGAAAACCCCCTGCACACCCCCCACTCACCATCATGGACAGCACTGTGACTGCAGTGGAGTCATTCAGGTTCCGGGGCACCACAATCTCTCAGGACCTGAAGTGGGACAATCACATTGACTCCATTGTGAAAAAGGACCAGCAGAGGTTGTACTTCCTTCGCCCGCTGAGGAAGTTCAACCTGCCACAGGAACAATTGAAGCTGAAACAATTCTACTCTGCCATCAATGAATCCATCCTCTGCACTTCAATAACAGTCTGGTTCAGCTCAGCTACAAAATCTGACCTCAGAAGACTTCAGAGGGTAGTCCGGAGTGCTGAGCGAATCATTTGTACAACCCTCCCTTTTCTCCAAGAACTGTACTCGTCCAGAGGGAGCAAAAGGGCTGGCAGAATCACTCTGGACCTCTCACATTCAGCACACTCCCTCTTTGAACTGTTGTCATCTGGTCGACGCTACAGAGCTCTGTGCACCAGAACGGCCAGACACAGGAACTGTTTCTTCCCTCAGGCCATCCATCTCTTGAACACTTGACAATAACTGTGGAACTCACACTATTTATTCACTCATGCACTTATTTATCTAACACACACACTCAGTCTACATTTCAATTTGCACATAATACACCTGTACATACAACTGTCTATTGTTATATAACTGTACATACAATTGTCGATTTGTATATTTTTATTCTTTAGTTACTTGTTCTATTTTTCTATTTTTTGTATTATCTGTGTTTTTTGTTCTGTCACAGTCATTCTGTTACACTGTGGAGCTTCTGTCCTGAAAACAAATTCCTCGTATGAGAAAACATACCTGGCAATAAAAACTCTTCTAATCTTAATCCTTCGATTTAAAGGTTCTTATTTTGTGCATTTGATGTACAGAATCCGTTGCCATGCTTTAATGTTCAAAAAAAAAACACATTATTTGTTAATACTGTGCATAATTGTAGGGCAGCATGCCCCACTCTCTCAAAGCTGTCATTTTACAAAGCACTCCTTCGACAAGCCACAGTCTGCTCGGATTGGCCAGCTGTCCAGTGCATTGTGATTGGTCGAATACCACAAGCACGCGTCGGAAATGTAGTGCCCCTTTCCATAATCGCGAGCTTCAGCTTTCAAAATAAATGTAAAGACGTATATAATGTCTTAGTTTGACCATCAGTTCAAGCCAGAAAGGGAAAACAAGTCGCGTGAAGAACAGGGGTGAGTCGTATGTACAGTATTTTGCAGTAAACAGCCGCCGATTAAAAAGCCTATTTTTTTAGAAATAGCCTTTGCACAGCCAGCCCTGTAGGGTGCAAAGTTTGTAGCCTTGAAAGTTGAAAGCTAACCTCTCCTAGGTTCACAAAACTGTCATTAGGGCTGCACGTTAAATCGCATGTGATATTTAATGTGCATCTTGTCAGAAAAGCCGGTTCTGCAATCAATTTTTGCGCAGCTCGTCTGTGAACAACGTCTCTGTGTAGTTAATGCTGCTCAATGTCAAAGCCCGCAGGTGATGGAGATTTACAGCTGATTAAAGAACCGGCTTTACTGACAAAATGCGTGTTAAATATAGCATGCGATTTATCGTGCAGCCCTACGTCATCCATAAAATGCGTTGCACAAATTCGAACACTGTGTTCTGTTGTAAGTAATCTTAAAGATTCTTAAATGCATCTACTTTCGGAAGGCCATATAAAGTGCTTTTGCTTTCGCACCGAAACACACACCACACTAGCCGTCTCACTGGAAATGGTTGCTCAACACACGGCGGTTCGAAACCACGGCTTCTTTCTTTGCATGAACATTTGGGCGGCATTACGCAAATATTTCCACATCGTGACGTAGAGATGTGGGGGCATGTTTGAATGAGGCATTTTAGCCCGGTCTGGATCAGCCTTCACTTTTAGATAGAATAAATCCTTTTGTGGGAGACTTTGAGCTTTGTAACTCAGCAGATCTTATACATGCACAAATAGCTACATAACACACTAAAGAAAAGGAAAAATAGGAATCGCATCATATGACCCCTTTAAGGTTCGGAACATTGGGTCTTCATTTCTGACATGCTGTGTTTAAGCATTTGTAAATAAGACTAAAACATCCATGATTTTGGTTTTGGGTAAACTTGTATGAAAAGAAGAAGTAAACATTTTAAAAACATGGTAATTGACTGCATATTGTGTGAAAACAACATGAATTGTGTTAATTGTATGGTCACAACAGATGGATGTTGTGCTAATTGTGTTTAGAGTTTTGAAAATGTGACTAGAGATTGGACAAAAGGATGTTAGCAATTGAAAAAATCTGTAATAAGAGGGATTATAAACCAGCAATCCAGAGTGCTAATAGGGATTGTGTAAGAGTTACTGCCTCAGCGCCGCTATAAGCTACACATTAGTATAACTGGGTTCACCATGCATTGTGTAAATCCAAACTCATTAAACAGGAGAATGACAGACGATGAAAACACATGAACTCAACTTCCTTAGGGTGTGAACTAAATTTTTTACAAAGGTCAAATCAATAATATTTGGTGACAGGTGGAATATATTTAAAACCTCCTGAGCATATAATAACTTCAGTTTTGTACATTACACCACTGTTTAGTGAAGTCCAACCAAGTTCTCTTGGGCAATGCAAAACAGAGATGACTTGATCTCAGATGAATTAAACCAGTACATCAAAGAAAACTGATCTCTCATCAATGAGCAGCCTTAAAGGCTTTTAAAGAAGTGAAATCCAGCATATTCTGGGGAATTGCTTACATGAGGAAGTTGAAAAGGAAACAGTTAGGCTTCAGATGAATGTGTTTGTTTCCATGTGCAATGATCCGCTACTAAGAATGATAAAGAGAAACACCAATATTAAATGGTACTCATAAGTTATGTAACAATAAACATCTCCAACCAAGTTAGCACTGCAAGGTACTAACTAAATCCAAATCAAAGGTGAGTCTGTCCAAGCCCATGGTCCATATGTTATGGAGGGATCTGACCATGAAAGCACACCAGGTGCTGCAGTGAGTGATAGACTACAAACCAACCTAAGTTTTCATATAGCCTTCAGGCTAGATATTAGTACAGATATTAACAGCCAGAGGCAACATATAGATATAGATTGAGCATGTTTATTTCCGTAATTCTGGACAAGGTTTTGTAAACATAATTATCCCCGTATTCTTGGAAATGTCTTTAAAACATGACCGACATCTAATCACATTCCAAGGTGAGGACATGCAGTCTGGCACGTCAGTGTTTGCTTGAGGCACCACATTCAGCCATTTGACATTGGGGAGGTCTGAGACGACTACAGGAGCCAAGATAGGCCAAACAAGCACTGCTACAATGGAATACCAATTAAATGTGCGCACAATTGATTTAGTGCACATCAGTGTGACCATGTCTGGCCTTGTCACACCTTAATTGGTTTAATTAATTAATTTACTTCATTCCGCCTGAAGACTTTCACAAGTGCCTATACTGACGGCATTGTTCTTGCTTGATGTTCCTTAAAGATGTATCTTTTAATAGCCTTAGCAGACTACTGAACCATACACACATTGCAAAATAATTTTAAAATTATGTTTGCCTAATGATAACAAGTTAATGAGGCATGACTGACAGGAGGAAAGACAATAGACTGGACTATTGTAACGCACTGCTAGCATGCTAACAGGTAGTCCAAAATGCAGCTGCTAAAGTCCTTACCAGCTCAAGAAAATATGATCATATTACCCCAATTTTAGTCTCTGCACTGGCTACCTATTAAGGTCAGTATCAGTTACAAAATATTATTACTTAACTACAAGGACCTTAATAGCTTCTGCGTACCTAACTAGTCTTCTACCAAGCTACAATCCATCACGCTCCCTAAGGTCGCCACACAAACTCTGGATTTGGTAGTAACGTGGATAGCAAAGTCACTAAGGAGGTAGAGCTTTTTTGAGTGGGCTCTCAAACTCTTAATCAGCATTCTGCAAACGTTCGGGGTTTCAGCACACTATCGCTGTATACATCTAGATTAAAGACATCTCTTTGGTAAGATCAAAGAAGCATCTCTAATTTGTACTGCAGTTTAATCTGATCAACATACATTATATTCTTTAGGTGGGGTTACAACAAATTAATTTTCTGGTGGAACAGCAGGATACGCTTAAAGTATGTCTTATTGGGTTCTCTGTTTTTGCCGTAACTAGGATATACACAAGCTTCAGTCTGGATCCAGAACACCTGAGAAGCGATGATGCCAACCCCTCAGATGATGCCAACCCTGAAACAACATACAGAACTACCACATTTTGCTATAAGTTTGATTGACCTCAATATAAACCTGCTGTTCGTGTTTAGGCGTCCGTGTGATAGTCTTTAATTGATTTTTCCGTACATTTCTGCCATATGTACATTAACTGACAGTCACCACTAGCTACTACTAAATATTGTAGAAACCTAATTTGCTGTAAAGTTGCTTTGCAACGATTTGTATCGTGAAAAGCATTATACAAAACTTGAATTGAAAGACGGGTGGTTACTTTGTGGATGTGTATTGTGTTTGTTCTTCCTGCGTTACATCTAACTGTGTTTCAGAAGTATTTAAAGACACAGACAAACAGACAGACACGAACTGATGGACAGTTGGATGAATGTCTGTTTGTCTGTCTGACTGACCAACCAACCGACAGATAGAGATGTTATTATATTTATTTTGAGCATGTTAGACAAATCTAACAATGACTTCTGAGGCTGTGAAAGCGTGTTGTGCAGCATAGAAAGTGACAGACTGGGAAGAGTATGAGTGTGCGTGTGTGGAGGTATGAGACTGAGGAGAGACAGGAAAAGTACAATGAATGGGAAAGAATTAGGAAAATGGACTTTGTAAGAAAGACAGGTCGGCCTAAATTTTCAGGGATCACTTCACTCCACCGCATCTCTCTTCCCTCCTTCCTTTAATCTGACCCTGGCAAATTCTCTCACGCAGACATAGACACAAACAATCTGAAACTATTTTTCCAAAGACAGGAATGGACACCGTGTTCTTTGCTGCCGTTTCCACACTATTAAGGGCCGAACAGCACAGATAAGACCTAATACATTAAACATGAGCTGCTCTTATCACTATTTGACACGAGCATGCCGTCTGTCTGTCTGTGGACACCTGTGAGTTAAAAGCACTGGCCAAATCAAAATGCATAAAACATTTTGTGCACTTTGGTTATTGGCCCTTGCATTATTGAATGAGAGGCTCTTCTGTAAAACAATGTCAAACGTGATTACCTTATAAATAATATCAGGCATATATGTAGGTTGAGACCAGGGCTAGTTGTCACACTGGGAATTTTTCAGAAATGTCCATTTTTTTTTTATTGGGGTAAGTTGTCATGTATGTTTTATATGGTGTAATGTTACACAGTTAACTAATTACAAATTATGCATGCAAAAAATGGCTTAATGTTTGTGTATTTTACATTTTGCAGAGTGTTGAAAAAAATTGCTATAATTTTTACATGTATATCAGAAGTCATTAGGCCTGTGTTAGGCTATTTACACCCAGAGAGTGAGACAGCATGCCCCAATAGTGGTCAACATATCCAAACGTTATCCAATAAACTAAAGATCAAATCATAAACACATTTTCACAGAAAATACAGCACATGAGGTTCAATATGTAAACCTTATCTGTTATGAATAATGGCACAGTACTTGTTGATAGTGCAGACTAACTGTTCTAAAGGGAGAATACATTGATTGACATCTCATTAATGTCAGAACATTCCTTCACTACACCCCCGCCCTCATCTTGTAAAAGCTTCCGAGCCTGTGCGCAAAGGCGCGAGCGAACTTTCACAGCATTTAAGCGCTGTTTCAGAGCTATTTTAGTTCACCCTATCACGCTTTCGGATTTCCCGAAACAAACAAAATATCTGCGGATGAGCACGTCTGGCACCCGTGTTATTATAACACATCACTCATCGCTTCTCCCCCGCGAGATGGTTCATCAGCACACAGTTGCGCGTGCTCTGCTCACCAATAACAAGACAAATGACAATAAAGCTCGCAAAATGGCCAAGTAATTAAACATCTACATACTTTAAACGATTTAAAACACTGAGACAATCGTCGTGCGTCAATCAGTATGTATAAAGGTTTTATACAGTGCTGGGCAATTAAGAAAATGTCGCAAGCAAAGTTACCAAACACTCCACGGAAATGCAATGTGTAAACATAAGATATAACCTACTTCATATTTTTATAAAGCACACAGGATACCATGGTACAGTTATACATCAGTTGACAATGTTATACTTTGACATGTACGATGTAGGTTACAGCCTTCTATATATGTCCCATGATAGAACAGCAAGTACTTCAAACATACCATATTAAAAGTCAATGGTTATGCAAAATCTCTTTCCTAAGTGCTTTCGTGTTTTGAAACTGTTTTGATATTCTTTCGTTTGGAAAACGTATTTACCTGCAGTCGTTCACAAGCTGCAGGTGTTGAACTTAATAAACACCTTCCTTCTTCGTCGCTTCCAATCTATAGTTTGCGTTTGAAGGTTAGATTTCAATTGATTGTATGCAAATATCCACTTTATTCAGCGGTCATTTTGCTCTCCGTGCTCGGTAAAGTACTGACAAACCGCTCCAAATGATTCAGTGCGCCAGTGAGCCGTCCAAATGAACCGGACCGATTTGCGAACGCTTTTATACCGAGTCGTTAAAAGAACCATCGACTGTGTGAAAAGATTAAGAACCCACTCAAAAGATTCATTCGCGATTAAGGAATCGCTAGGTCTGATTCCAAACAGCCGACAGCAAACACGGGGCAAGATTTGATTTGTGTAATATTTCCGTCGAAACATTTTAGAAAGCTTAATCAACAAAATAGTTTTATCTGCTGAAAATCTTCTTGATTTAAAAACAAAACAAAACAGCAACGCTATCATTTTACTACCTACTGAGAAATGTAATTAAATAGCTTGCAATAGTGACGGTAGGCTACTGCCCTACACTGTTTTTGTACATAATACGGACAATTATATTCGGGTTGATTAATAAAATAAATTCAGTCAATTTTAGAAACACATTCCAACAATCACATTAACCAGTCTGCGTCAATATATTTTTTTTCAGAAACTGTAAAATACAACAGCTTTACTGTCCATGCAGAGTATAATTTATTAATTATTTACGTTATTAATTTAATGTAATTCTTGACATTATGAACACTGCTTACCTTACAAGCTAGACCTCACTGAAAGATAAAGAATAAAGATGCTCAGAGAAAACTTGTTCTTGTCAGTCCTCTATTTTTTTGGTAGATCCACTAAAAGCGCGTTGTTCCTCGCCAGAAATGCACGGCTTGTCCTCGATCGTCCGTTGCTTTCCAGATATTTGCTTGTCGGTTCCCCGTATCGCCATGGTCATTAATTGCCAGGCCACTGGAATCTCCCCGGAGCGCACGAGAGGAAGGCTTCTCCGGCGCCTGAGCGTGATTGGCTAGAGTGTCAGTGACGCACCAGCAGGTGGCAGAGCGCTCATATAAAACGCCAACACTTCTGGGATTATTATGTTAATGAAGGGTTTTAATAGCAAGGTCTCTCAGATTGTGCCATATCTCAATGTATTTGATACATATGTTGGTAAATTATTATCCCTTACCACCAAATCAAATAATAGGAGCATTCGTGCTCTGTTCCAGAATGAGGTTGTCTCTTGTCCGAATGCCATCTTTTATTGGAACAGACATGTAGGTGAAATTAACTGGGCTAGAGTGTGGGTTTTGCCTCGAAAATTATTTTTGTACAATAAGATAAAAGAAGTGTCTTATAAAATGATACATCGGTGCTATCCCACAAAATGTTTTTACAAAGGTTCATTTCTGAGGATTTTGATGTACATTGCTCCTTCTGTGGTCTCCAACAATGTAGCAATGTCTCCAAATGTATCTTGGTATTGTGAGTATACTAAGAATCTGTTGGAAAACATTTTGTGGTATAATTCTTGAAATTTCATTGAAATATGAAAATGTTATTCTGGGTTATACACATTTTGAAAGAAAACAATCAGATGTTTTTTATTTACTCAATCTTCTTTTGTTTCTCGCCAAATATTTTGTACACAAATGTAAATATTGTAAGTGTAAGCCTTTCTTTAACCTTTTTCTGGAAGAGTTAAAACTGTATATGTATTTGATTTCTGACTCTTCCAATAAGAAAGCTGTAAAAACTGTGAATCTTTTTAAAAGGTACATTATTTTCTTGCTCCCTGGCATGTAGTATATTAATGTCATTCTGTGTTTCATATATTATCATTTAAAAAAATAAATAAATAAGACGCCAACACATTCATAAACTGCGTAGACCTGTTGAAGAGGAATGTCTGCAAGAAAGACAATTTTAGCTTTTGCAACAGCAAACATGTCTTGGTTATTTATGATAAATGTACTTTACTTGCCTTTCTATGTAAAAAGTACATTTCTTACCAGCACTTCCTTTAAACAGCAATTAGTCTATGTATAGGGGACAGTATTTATTCTATGTTTCAATATATATATATATATTGATTATAAGTCAATTTCTGCGTAAACAAGTGAAATCCATTTATTATTTCAATTGTTATTGTCATGGAAACAAAAATAAACTTTACTTTCATCTAAGGCTAAGTACAGCTTTTTAAAAAGAGATTTTAAATGAGTTTGTTTCAGATCTCCCATTCACATTATGACAAATAAGAACTAATTACCATGCATACTCGAAGAACAGCTGTAAAAGGGTTTTAATGATGCCCAATTAAATGAATATTAAATTTTTCCACAGTTTGTCTTTTGTGTTCAGAGCATGTTAGAGATAATAAACATATGGACCCCTAAGTAGTGGACAATGTAACGTTTACTCGAATGTGCAGCTGGCTTATCCCTGATTTAATGTGAATAAATACTCCAAGAAGGAAATTGAATGTAAAAATGGTTTATAGAGGAGCTGATGACTTACTGTGTTTAGTTTACCATGGGGTATTATACTGTTTGATGTGATCCCTTCAATAAACCATAAATATGTTAGACTAAACTCCTATAAAAACCAGGAGCTGTAATTTCTGGATGTATAGTTTTGTTCACTGTATATCTTTTCACCAATTATTTATTTTAGCGCATGTTAAAAGAATGTACCATTTTATACATATTCCATTTGTCATTTGTGAATCTGTGATATTGAACAAACCTGTCCAAGGCACTATGTTTTTATTCATTTCAGAAAGAGAAGGTCTGGAAAGAGTGAAGGGGACGCTCTACTGCTTAGATAACGATTCAAAGTCAATTCCTCTGTTTACAATCCCAATGATTATTCACCTCAGGGAGAAAGCCAAAGAAAAAGATGGAGTAAGAGGGGTGTGAGCCGAGCAACAATGTGAAGAAAAAGAAGGAAGAGACATTGGGATTATTGATGTGAAAAGAAAGTGGAAAGGAAGAGGATCAAACTCAAAAATCAGACTGTGATAGCTGCATATCAAATGTCCTCTCTTATTCTCTGTCTCGCTCTTTGGGACTAATTATGTCAGAAATTGGTGTCTTTCCAGGAAATTGAATATCTTTTCACCTACAGAGTATTAGCTTGGCAAACACTATTGTCATAAATGACTTACAGTGTCATTGCAAGTTCAACAAACTTGTTTCCCTGACAACTTAACCACCAGACGTCTCCACAATGAAAGGCTTATCTCCATATACAGATCACCACCTGTGTCCACGCTGTCATCAAGGCAAGTAAAACACAGATGCACAGAAGCACCATAAAGATAGTTTGCAATTAATTAGGCCGTAGATCACTGTGTCTGGCTCAAGACATCAAGAGTAGCCCTTGAAGCAGTGAAAACTAATAATTAAAAGTCAAATATGTGATATGATATGCAGTGTCCTTAAAAACTGAATGTCAGTGCATTCTAAATTATTGCCACTGTATTGAAAATGATTGTGCTCACAGAAGGGTAAAAGCCACTGACTTACACTGGTAAATCTTCAGACAGTTAAGTCGTATGCCTTGTGTATGTGCCACTAAATAGAATTTCTCAGAAATGAACGATGAAAGCGCTCTGCTTTGATCTGCAGTTATTTTCCGTGCAATAACTTTCTATTTTCTCTCCCTCTCTCTCTCTCTCAGCATGAAGAATTGTTCATTTTTATTACCTTAAGAAAAAGAGAGTTGCTCCTTGAACTTGGGTTGCGTCAGAGTACAGCAGAAAAGTTGTTTGATGCAGTGCTCTGACTCACTGGGGGAAAGTCAGAATGGTTATTGACTAGAATCAGTCAGATACAGAAATGATATAAATGCTATTATTACAATTAGCCATCATGCCTGTGGTCACTTACACAGTCTATAGAGGTTGGTTGGTGCAAATCCTGCTTGATTTCACATTATTCAGGGCAGTCTGAATTATTATGATCTCACTGGAAAAGCTGTTTATAAGAGTCCAGCACTCGTTTAACATCATCATTTTAACCATGTCCATTTGCCTGCCTCTCTATCATGCCTCCCACATGCTGCTTCTTGCATTATTGTCAATATATAGTTTAATAAACAGTAATTTGTTCATAGACTGTTTTCATCATAAATTATTGAATTAAGGTGTGCATTATCACTTTCAGCAGTAGGAAACATCTCTAAAGCAAAGAACCATGGAGAGAATTAAATTAACTTCTCTGTCTGTGACATTTCGGACATTGTGTGCATAGATCAGATCCTGGCCAATTTGATGATTCAGATTAATGCAAGATATTTTAGTGAAATCAAATTTATTCTCACTTTTGCTCCCTCTGTGAATTTAAAAGTATTGTTGTAAAATTATTTTTATAAAATCTATATTACTCTTCTCAAAATTTCAACTTTAGTTAAAATATCTGTAATCTGAAAACCTCATGAAATCAAAAATAGAGTTTTATGGCTTTGAGTCCATGCCGCCTACTGTATATGCCAGTGTACTAAAAAAAAGGCAAATTATTCACATTTAGATGAGTTTTAGTATGCATTAAAAGATAATCTGAATTGGAAAACATTAAACCTTTTATTTCAACTGCCCATTAAGCGTCATCACCATTTTCAGGAGTCACCTACATGAACAAACACATGTGAAGACATGCATGCACATGCATATATCTGCAGACGCTCAAACAAAGGCATAATCAGACATAATTTCAATCCCTATAATTACCTGCTACATCTCAGAGTCTCACTAGAATATCAAGGAGATCCAGCTGCTTCTGCACAGACTCACTGCAGCGGACTATGGGTAATGGTTCATCCTGCTTCTCATGCAGCATTTTGAGACTCTGAGGAATTAAAACTTTTGCAGTCAGTTCAATTTCTCTCACTTGTGCATTCATGAAATTCAATTAAAATGAAAATGGATGAATGGTCGTAATGGGAAAATATTTGCGTTTTTTAATCTAAAAGGCTAAATTTTGCTCCACATCTTGAAAGCAAGAAAAAAAAACTGAATTCACATTAACTTCAAAAGTATCTCTGCAGTGTGCTGTTCATCTGCCTCAATGAATACTGGGAAAGACATCCAGGCAGGATTAAGCAGAAGGAAGCTGAAGAACTTCTTTGGACAGAAGACATTAAAGCGGAGGACAAGCTGTGAGCAGGTGGATATTTGTGTGCTTGCATGAATGCATGTGTGTGTGCGTGTACATCTTGTCCTGTCTCACCTTCCCTGGCACACATCTGGGTTGGTGTGTTGGATTCATATTAGTATTCTGTAAAGGCATTGGCGTACTGCAGGAGCAGGCTAATTCTCTTTGTAATGGAGAATAAGGCATAGCTGATGGAGTGGGAGAGGCCTCTGATCTGATTAGTGTCTCAAAGAGCCCCTTGTGCTATCGTAATGATGCTTTTTTCGTATGGTCAGAGACTTTATAAACAGTAGAAACAGACGAGACTGCACCTTGAAAGATGTACAACAGAAAGGAAGATTGGTGAAGTAGAGTAGGTCAGTCACATGTAAAACATTCTCCTAAATTATGTAGCGAATCAGCTCATGGGGAAATATGAATAATTAACCATAACTAGTTATAATTAACTATTCATATATTAGATCCACTGTAGATATTTAGCTGACCACTCAGGGTCAACTGTCTTGTCAATTCTAAGAACGTTAATTTCCTGGTTAAGGGAAATAACTTTCTTACTGTACAATTCTATAAGCTTGTAACGTAAATCTGCATGATTATTGACTCCGGTTATGAGCAAACAATGAACACGTCAAGTGTGATACAAGTAAGGTTTTATTAACTACATAAACACTTAAACTAGTCAAAAATACACATATACACACCTAAGCTGGTCTAACCTACACACACACACACACGCATACAGTTGTATAGGAAAGGGTTAAAGTTTATCTCAGCATAGAAAGAGGCATAAAGAATGAATTTTATGGAACATTTTGCATATTCAGCAGATCTACACCTGATGGATACGTCAGATTCTTAGTTCAAACGCACCTTGTAAAAAGGTGTAACTGATACTTAACGTATCAATTAATAAGACTAAGTTTGATACTTAGCGAGTCTCCGCGGTCTGAAAGAGATTCCTGATGCAAATCTTAAGGTCCAAGATCTTGCTGAAGTTGGTTGATGAGAAAGAACTAGTTTGAGTCAGAGAATCTTTGGTGAGTGGAAAGGACAAGGCCGAAGAAAGGCTTGGCACAATGCTTTGGTATCCTGAAGCTTTTTCTCACATCTTCATCTTAGCATCAACCGAACCACCGACTGGGGCGGGTCACAAGAAGTGTGGCCTTTAAAGCCTGCAAAGATTCACGCCACTCAAGATGGGCTTGTCCAATGAGGAAGCGGAAAATCCCAGATGGCGGGGGGGGTGGGGGTGGGAGTTTGGAAATACTGGGGGGTTTTATGACTCTTTGTCTCTAAGCATTGTATTTTGCATATGTAATTCGCTTGGGTGTTGAGGCACAAATTAGTAAAAATTCTTAGAACATCAATATGTTGCATAGGTATCAGCATATAATATACATGCTTGTTTCTATCATATGAAGGCGAATTCATAGATATTAAACACGGTATATGTAAGGTTATATTAATGAGTGGTTTATCGTAAGCATTAATAAAAATAGTCTATAATACAACAGATTAAATACAACACAGCAATAATATACACAATGGCCTGAAGAAAATGTGTGTTCATTCAAAGAAGGTTTTCCTATGAATTAATTAGTAGAACAGTCCATTCCTACGGTGCGGTTGTCCTGGGGACACAGAATGGGTTATCCTACTCACATTCCTGGAGGCGTAATAAAACCAGTGATATCATGATTAGTTGTCATGGTGACCAGAGGCCTGTTCTGGCTTTCTGAGGTGTTAGGTGCATTTCGGGGAAGGGTCCATAGACCCTCGTAATTGGCCTTTTGGTTAGGTGAGGGGGCATTAGATATTATTTGTTAAATATAACAAAAAGTTGTGTGTCTGATTGGTCCAAATGCTACATAATTCCCCCCTTTCGAATGTTGTTGTCCATCCAATAGACAACAGCGAGCGACGTCAAAGGTGCAGAACAATCCAGACACGCACCTGCCCCTCACGGGCTGGGAGACATTGGTGGCTTCTCTGGCTATTGTTGCCTCCAGGAGTGGTTGTGGTGCCATGGTGGATGCTGTCAGGTGGTGTGCTGTGGTGATGTAGGCTGTAGCAAGGTGAGGGTCCTCGAGCTTGTGCAGCAGGTGTTGATGCTGTGTCACCTGTCATCTTGAAGTGAGTTAGTCTGGGTAAGATGGTTATTTGTCGATTGTTGTTAGCCAGTAGGCTATCCGTGGTACCCACGATGTGGAACAGCCGGGTTAGACTCTCACTGGTGAGAGTGCAGGTGGTTCCAGGGATTGCAGGGAATTGTTATGGAGATTTTGTAGTGTGTAGAGAGTTTCAGACTGACCTAGTGATTATGGCAGGAGAGCAGCAGGTGGTTGTTAGCTCTCTGTTCTGCCCGAACGTCACTAGAAATCTGATGTTTGCGGTGTCGCTTGGCTCTTGTGGCGGCACCGACTTGAGCTTGCCTGAGTTGTGTTGGTAGAGCTTTCGCTGTTGGGCATGTGGGCCCGTTGCTCAATTCAACGTTGTCTGGCTGCTTCTGGGGGTGTCGACCGGTTTCAAGGGATGCTCCTCCCTTGGAGGGGCCTGATGCTGTGTTGCAGCAGGCAAGGAGTCAGAGGTTTGTCTTTCTCAATACTCCTTAGTTGAGTTTTTTTCAAGGAGCTCTTTTGCGAGTGTCAGCAGCATCTGTAACCCAGAAGTAGGCGTGTCCATCTGTCCTTGTGTAGCCTCCGTTCAGCACCCGTGTGGAGGAGGATGTTGTGGTGGACTGTTGTTGGACATACCGTGGTGTTTGCAGGATGCTTTTCCCAGTGGTTGGTCTGGAACTTGGGTTTGTTGTTATGGTGATGGCTCTGTCCTCTTCTGGTTAGGGGCTTTCTGTAGAAGGGTTTTGTGGCAATGCTGGGTGCCTTCTGGTTCCCGCTTTGGATTCTGAGTTGTGAAGATCAGAATCAGTGGGGTTTGACAAACACACACCTTTAGTGGAGGCCTTGTGCTTGTTAAAGGCCTTCTGTGTCAGGTTACGCAGCTGTTGATTAGGCATTGTGCGGCAGGCCCTAATGCCTAGATGACTTCTTGCAGCTGGTGTCCTCCGCCATCCCAGGGTAATTGTGAGCTTTGGAGTAAGTTTGTCGAAGTCTGTGGTAGTAAGCATGGGTAGTTTCATGCCGGCCCTGTTTGGTGTCTAGGGTAGTGATCAGTCCGTGTTCAGACTCTGTGTCTGAGAGTATTTAGGTTGCCAGATTTGTTGTCTCTGGCCAGCTCGTTGGGGTCTGTGGGGTCACACTGTGTGTGTGTCTGCAGTGATCCTCTGGAAAAGTCCCTGCCCCACCCCCTTGTGGCTGCTGGTTGGTGACGTGTGAACAGTGGCTCTCGCCCCCCACCCTCGCAGGTTCGGACTCTTGGCTGGGGGGTCTGGGCCTGCTTGCCAGGGGTAGTTCTGTTTCGTGTTTTCCCTGTCTGTTCACCTTGTGGTCTGCAAGCATATTTCAGTTCATTTGTGACACTGAATTCACCTCGTTGCGTTGTTTCGGTTCGCCTGAAATTTTTTTTTTTTGTTGCAGCTGCAGAGGTTTCAGGGAGCTGACTTGTGAAGTGTCAAGCATAAGGCTTTGGCTCCCTTTCCCCCCTTCGTAGCTGTGCACAGGCGTGGAGGGCTTGCACTGCTGGCGACGTGGTGTTCAACCTGCTGTCTTTTGCTTAGGTCTATGCGCAATCGTTAGGACTGTTTAAATTCTTTCTGAACCATGTTAAGCTCCTCTCTAATTGCTGAGTCAGGGTTTGGACCTCAGCTCTGGCTGTATGCAGCTGGCCTTGTAAGGCCTTAGATGTGGTGTCTCTCTCATTTAGTTCCACATATGTTGTTTTAAGAGTGACTTTGTGTGAAACAGTTCTCTTTTCAAGTCCTGTGTGATGGCTTTTTCCAGCGGCGCTTGGTGTTTAGCAGCTGTTAGAGCCTCTGTGAAGACTGGTGATTTCCTTCTGTCGCACCATTCTGTGAGGTTCTTTGCATCCGTTCTGTGCTTTCTCTCGTTGAGCAGGTGTCAGTTCTCTGCAGAATTCTGTGACTTGCAGTTTCAGCTCGTATACCTCCTGTCTGAGGCCCTTGAGGGTGTGGGCCGAGGAGAGGATGATGCTGGTCAGGTGTTCGCTTATGTCGCAGTCTCGCTGTTCCTTACTTTGCCATCACAGGTAGTTGGCTGCTTGGAGCTGAAGGATGTACATTACAGTGCTCTACTGGGTTTTTAGGTGGTCTTGGTGAGCTGGCAGGGCTGGATGTCTGTGGAATGTCTGCGACATACTGGCACACTTGTGGGAACACCAGAGAGAGGGAGGCACAAGGCAAATGCAGGTACGTACAGAGGTGTTAAGCTATCTCTAAGGGGAACGGCTGTGTAGGCCGTGTAAGGTATGAATAGCTGGTGGGAGGCAGCTAGTGAGGTAGGGTGCTATGTTTTTGTGTTCGTGAACACAAAGGGAGAGTTTGAGTAACTTTGTTGAGGGGGCCTTAAGCAGGGGTCAGCTGATGACCGGGCTATACTACTGATGGTTCACGGGTTTGGTCACCATGACAAAACTGAAATAAAATAAGATGAACTCAAAAAAAAAGGAAGATTTTACCTATTTTATTTTTTTCTAAGAGATATGGCTAAGCAGGTTTCACTTGTGTGTGATGCTGCAATAGACTTCATAACCCTAGGGTTAGGCTGTTAGCTAAACTAGCAGGGACCCACCAAATACCTCGTCAAAAGAAAAAGAAACAGTGGGAATTGTTTCTAGTTTTATGTTAGCCTACTTTGTGTTGCAATGGTAGCTGCCCTTCTACGTATTAGGCCTGGCACTGAGGCGTGAGGATAAGTAGAGATATATCTCTTTAAGGAAACAACAGTTGCTAGAACTACTTTAATCCTATACAAAACGCGAAGATGGTGATAGTAAAATAACTAAAATAAGGTAAAAGTAAAACACAACAAACAAAAAAAAAATAAATAAATAACAAGGGGTCCTAAGAGCTGTAGGAATTAAAGGGTAATAATAATAAAATAAAATAAAAAAATAAAAAATAAAAAAAATAAAAAATAAATAAAAAAATAAAAAAAAAATAAAAATTTGATTTAATTAAATCTCAAATTTAATACAAATCAATTTAGCTGAATTGGTACATTTGTGCTAAACAAATGTAAATAAATGCAATAAAATTAAAAAGAGGTAGAATAAAGTCAAAACAAAAATAAACAATAACACAAGTAAAACCCAGTATGTGGGTGGGTACCACAGGCACCTGGTATGGCATCAACAGAAGTGACACCAGAAGTGACGGATAGAGAGAGAGAGAGCTAGGAGAGAGAGAGAGAGAGAGGGAGAGAGAGGTGTGGTTAGAAAGTTTACCTTTACACGCCCATCTAAGCGTTAGTCAGATGCTAACAGCTAGCAGTTGAAGTAAAGGCTTAGCTTAAGAGTTAGCGTTCGTTACACGCAATTCTTTGTTGACACAAAGGTCTGTGAAGTGGATGCTGTTGTCAGATTAACCGGAAGAGTCTGCTCACACTTCCGGGGTCACGTGTTGCTAGGAGACCAATGCAAGCTCACAACAGGTGCAGGTGGAGCAGACTTGCACTGCTGTGAGCATGCATGGGAAACTCATGCATGTCCCATACAAATTCATTCATTAGTCAAAACAGCACATTCACTTCACAGGCAATGGTGGATTCGTAGTTAGCTACGCTAGAATAACACCATTAAATTTACGTAAATGTTTCACATGAACAAATCAAAATGAAATACAATGATACGTAACACATAATAAGGCCTTAAATTAATGAAATGAGGAGTATAGCTCAGATCACCTACGCAGTGCTGAAAAGGGGATTTCTTCGCCCAAGATCAGACTGATGTATTCTGGTACCATTTATATGGGTTGCTAATCTGAGGTTTACCCATCAGAACAGCTGTACCCTCTACTAACAACAGAAATTAGGATTTCTTCGCTAAAATCGGGTTAGTTTCTTATCGTACGATTTAAAAACATTATAGCACTGAAACTTTCTAATACCTGTAGGAAGGCACCTTCAAGCTATAGTTATATCTGATTATATTCAGAACCTGGTGCGCGCATGTATAGGAGTTACGTAAATGTTTCACATGAGCTGGTCGATATGAATACAATAATACATAACACATAATAAGGCCTTAAAACAGTGAAATGAGGAGCATCGCTCAGAACACCTACACAGTACTGAAGAAGGGGATTTCTTCGCCCCAATCTACCGATTTATTCTGGTACCATTTATATGAGCTGCTAATCCCGAGATTTCGTCGTCAGAAAATAGACTTGTGCTATACTAACACAGAAATTAGGATTTCTTCACCTAATTCAGGTTAGTTTCTTATCGTACGATTAAACACATTATAGCACTGAAAACTTCTTACTGCTGGTAGGAAGGCGCATTCAAACTATAATTTTATCTGGTTTTGATCAGGAACTGGTATGCGCATGGAGAAGAAGTTACTAACTTATGAAACAGACACATAAGATTGATTATTGGGTCTGCTTGCAAGCAATGTTTAAAACGACTCCACCGTTCTAAATTACTGCTCGTACTGCATAAAGTAGGAAACTATGGTTTTCTGGCTAGCTTGTCAAAGTTTCTGGGGGTCACATCATGCGCTGCTGCGGGGATGCTTGGAAGGGACCCCCCCCTTCCTTGTGGTTGTTGGAGGTATTATGGTTCTGTCTGCTGAGTTTTTAAGCAGAAAGTGTTGGCTCCCCCCCTTTCGTAGCTTGTTGCATATGAGGGAGTTTGCACGGCTGAATGAGGATGCAGGAGTAGGGTGTCTCTCCCACTGCATTTCTTTTCGCAGCCTGTAGGAGCCCTGAGTTCTCTTCGGAGCATGTCAAGCTTGTCTTGAGTGTTGTTCAGCTGCTGGATCAGAGTCTCTTGAAATCTATCAATTTCCTCCTGTTTCAATCCCATTAGGTTGTGGGTCAGGAAGATGATGACCTTGGTGAGCTTTTTGTAGCCATAACTCTCGCTTGAGTCCTGAGTCTGAGGTACACTTCTCTCTGTGTCCAGTTGCTTTCGGCTCAGTAGGTGGTCGTCGGGCCTGGTTAAAGGGGGTGTTCCTCACGACGCCTTGCCAGCCCTCTCTGTTCTGCATTCTGTGCAGTTAGTCTGAGCATCTGCAACTTTTTGACACACTGGTGTTGAGAGTAAGGGCTAGAGACTACTACAAGATCAAAACAGAGTGTGACTGCTAAAATAGTTTTGGGTCAGCATATGTTTGCTGAAAAGAGCATAAACAGGGTTTTGATTGATGACTTAAGACTACTCTCATTGTCAAATTATCACTCAGAATTTACTGACGGTTCCCCAAACAGGCTTAATCTCTGAGGTATGAAGGAGAAAAGGGAAAAGCAGAAGGAAAAGGAGAGCATTTCTATTCAGATTATGCTTATTATTGGTAGGAAATGATAGTTCTGGCCTAGTGTTTTGTCTAGATGAATTTGTAATCAGGTCTTAATTAGGGCACAGTTTGAAATAAACAATCAAAAATAGAAATGTCTCTGGTTCCTTTTGAGGTTCAGAGAGAACATCAAGGGGGCATAACATGTAAATGGATTTAAAATTAGCTGACTGCTATTATCAAAACAAGGTAATAAATCTGGTATTAGGAACAAATAGCAGCACTAGTGATTAGTGTGTTACTAAAAGCACCCAATACCTTAATGAGTCTTTCCTCGATAGACAGTTAAGATTTAATTAAATTTAGATTTAATTAGCTAATAACTGAGCAATAGCTTTCAGGAAGGATACATCTAGATAGTTTAATTCGCTGAGACGAATTGAAGATTGAGAAACATAGAAAAAGAAGAAAAAGAAGGAAGAGAAATGGAAAAATCAGAAACCAGGGATTAGGTTAAATTCAAATTACTTCACACTGCACACACGCATGCTGTATTTAAGAGCTTCAATTAAAGAGTGTTAACCCCTAATTGTTAAAGCTATTTGGTAGCTTAGCCTAAAATGAAACTATGCTAAGTCGTGTTAGCTTAGCTGCTTCAAGTGGTTTGTTTACAACATGGCGTGTTGTGCTATGTGAAGTTAACGCTTCCTGTGACAAGTCATTTTCATGGTAACCAATGCATGCCAGTGCAATTAAAGCAGTTTAATGTCTGTCTATGTTAAACAGTCATAGTTTTAGAACGTGGTGCTTTCAGTCCTTCAAGACTTGCTGCATTAATAAGCACTTGTGAGTGCTTCTCTAATTTAACAATAAACTTCTTGCACTTGTTTAAAGAATTACAGAATGGGTTTACTGTAAGTTAAAACCGGTTTAAACATATATGTAGTTATGTTTGCCTCACACATGAGTACTAAAGTACAGTATTACACCTTTAATTTCACTCAGCGAGTGAAACACAGTAATGGCCACCAGGTTGCTAGGCTTGTATATACTGTATATGCAGTCAAAGTTTAGATGAATTGCTTCAATCTAATTATAGTTTATAAGGCCTTTATGCTGTAGAAAGGGTAGCAGCGCTCACATCTACCTTGATATCACTGTACTGAGATTTCTTCTTCAAAGAAACAATTTAAACAATGCTGCAATTTTGTGATTTCTTCACTAAAGCATATTACATTATGGTACAGTTTGGACATGCCGCTGAGCTGAGATTCAGACTTACGCTTTGTCAGGACAGATTTATGCTTTAATACTGAAATTAGGGTTTCTTTGCTAAAATCATATTAACCTTACACTGATACCATTAAGCATGAAATACAGAAAGACTTTTTCAATCATAATAGAGGTACAAATTCAAAACCCCACTTTATTCTGCATCTAAACAAGCCAGCAAATATGGACACAACAGGGCATCTGAAGTCACGTCCTATTTAACGGCTGGCTATCAGCACAACACTTTAGTTGCCAGTGTTTAAAACTCATAAGCTTTCGTTTTATCATGGCCCGCATTCTCTCACACCAAAATCTGTAGCGACTCGCTCCTGGGGAATATTATAATTACCCCATAACTAGTTATATAACCTATTCATATATTAGATCCACTTAGAGATTTTAGCTGACCATCCGTGTCCCCACTGTCCTTGTCATTCTAAGAACGTTAATTTCCTGGTTAAGGGAAATAACTTTCTTACTGTACAATTCTATAAGCTTGTAACGTAAATCTGCCTGATTAGTGACTCCGGTTATGAGCAAAAAATGAACACATCAAGTGTGATACAAGTAAAGTTTTAACTACATAAACACTTAACCTAGTCTAACATACTACATAAACACAATAAGCTGGTCTAACATTACACATCCCCCACACACACACGTACAGTTGGTATAGGAAAGGGTTAACGTTTAACTCAGTACAGAAAAGAGGCATAAAGAATGAATTTTATGGACCACTTTGCATGTATATTCAACAGATCCAAAACCTGAGGGAAAACGTCAGATTCTTAGTTCAAACACACCTTTGTAAAAAGGTGTAACTGATACTTAATGTATCAATTAATAAGACTAAGTTTGATAATTGCAAGTCTCGTCTGTCTGAAAATATATTCCTGATGCAATCTTAAGGCCCAAAATCTTGCTGAAATTAGTTGATGAAAAGAAACAGTTTGAGTCAGAGTCACTTGATGAATGGTAAGGACTAGGCCGAAGAAAGGCCTGGCACATATGCTTTGGTATCCTGAAGCGTTTCTCACATCTTCATCTTTGCTTCTGACCGATCCACCGACTGGGGCGGGTCCCTGGAGTGTGGCCTTTTAAAGCCTGCAGAGATTCACGCCTCTCAAGATGGGTTTGTCCAATGAGGAAGGCTGAAATCCCAAGCGGGAGGTTGGAAATACTGGGGAGTTTTATGTTTCTTTGTCTGTAAGCATGGTATTTTGCATATGTAATTCGCTTGGGTGTTGAGGCACAAATTAGTAAAAATTCTTAGAACATCAATATGTTGCATAGGTATCAGCATATAATTTACACACTTGTTTCGATCATAAGAAGGGAATTCATAGATACTAGACATGAAATATTTACTTATATGAATGAGTGGTTTATCGTAAGCATGAATAAAAATAGTCTATAATACAACAGATTAAATACAACACAGCAATAATATACACAATGGCCTGAAGAAAATGGGTGTTCATTCAAAGAAGGTTTTCCTATGAATTAATTAGTAGAAAAGTCAATTTCTACTGTGCATTTGTCTGGGGACACAGAAGGGTTTATCCTACTCACATTCCTGGGGGGGTCATAAACCAGTGATATCATGATTAGTTGTCATGGTGACGAGAGGCCTGTTCTGCCTTTCTGAGGTGTTAGGTGCATTTCGGGGGAAGGGTCCATAGACCCTCGTAATTGGCCATTTGGTTAAGTGAGGGGGAGTTAGATATTATTTGTTAAATATAACAAAAAGTTGTGTGTCTGATTGGTCCAAATGCTACAATTACCATGAAAACAGAAAGCATTATTATTAGATTTAGTATTTGGTCAAACATAAAATATAGACAAGTCATTGAGTGTATATGGATGGATGGATTGAAGCGACCTAAAAAAGTGATCCTGAATAACATATGGATTTATTTCATTCAGGTGTTGACCAGAGTTGATTGTACATTATCCTGATTATTATAAGGAGCCTTTTGAAATATATAAATATGAGGAAATTAATACACTCTAAAAAATGCTGGGGTAAAAAGGGACAAACCCAGCTATTGGTTCAATACAACCCAACCGCTGGGTCAAAACAACCCAATAGCTGGGTTTGTCCCTTTTTAACCCAGCGCTGGGTTATATTTAACCCAGCCTTTTTTAGAGTGTATATATATATATAGCCTACACACATACACACACAAAGTATTTTGAGAAAGTAGGAAGACTGACTCTATTAAGTCATTTGCAGTGCTTTAACAAGCCCTAAAGGTATCAGTTCTCTGATTCATGGAAATTTCTTAGCTTTTTACCAGGAATTCCACTGTTAAGCATGATTATTTAAAAACAAAACAAAAAAAAACAATGCAGGCTGACGGCTTTTACAAGAGCATATTGATTATAATGATATAAGTTATCATTAAAAATCAATTCCCTTTTTGAGAAAATGAATGGGATTTTCACTTCTGACTGTTGTACTCTATTAGCAAAGATCTGACTGTTGGATTGGTGCGACTGACCAATCAGATTTGAGTATTCAAAAGAGCTGCTTCCGAAATATTCATTGAAGGAAGGAAGGAAAGCGAGCAAGAAAGAAAGAAAGAAAGAAAGAGAAAGAACGAGCAACCTCAGATGCAAAAATATCATCAGACACAACAATTAGTTTTATATTGTTTTGGCACTCTCATTTTTGCAAACGAAACCTGGGCCCCAGATTTGTGGTTTGCACAATCCTATTTGATTACACTGAACATGCTGCTGTTGTCTTTCTGTGTGGTTTCACTCAGTCGAGATTTAATTGCAATCAGGGTTTGTTTTGCAGGGTAGGGAGTCAGAAACTAAACCCTTTGTTCCACTCGGTTTCGCCCAGAGATGAACACTGCTGCTGAAATGTGTGTCTGCATGAGAGAGACAGAGAGATTGTGTGTCACTGTATATTTTTGTATATCACACTACCGATTATAAATAAACATACTGCAAATGGTAAAGAGCCACTCTGTGAGCTAGTAATGAAAGAATGCAAGCAATTAAAGCAGGTTAGCAATGCATAGTGACATTTTCAAAACTTTTCCATATAGATTCCTATAACGGCTAGCATATTAAGTTTTTTTTTTTTAAACAATAATGCTCCAAAAAACAACAAATGCACAAAAATATCTTGCTTTTATCCTGTCACCATCTGATAAACACTGAATGAGATCAGAAGCAGTCACAGGCTCTTCACAGGCTTTACTTTTTATAACAAACAAATGATATCCGTAGCACAAACCTATCACATAGGACTGTGACTCTTGTGCCGAAGATCTCTATTTATATGGAAATAGTCAGGAAGAAATTACCTTCATCACTGACACATCAGCTGCAAACCAAAACAAGAAAATAATTGGATTGGCTGGAAACGCTTGGTGCTGTTTGAACTGTGGAAGCAATAGAGATTAGAACAGGCCAAGCTTAAAACAAAATCAAGCCAGAAATGTAATTAAGAAAGCTAATTGAATCTAAAATGGGAGAATCCGTATTGGAAGTGATGTCTTTGGATGTAAAATGACCATAAATGTCTTGTGAACCCGCCTGCAAACTCCAAAATAACAATCCCTTTTGGTGGTGTGATATCTGTGGGCAGATCTGGGCTCTTACTGTAAGTGCCAAGACAGGTTTTTTAACAGATGGAGCATTCAAAGCATCACTTGAGGTGCCAGTGCCTCCGTGCACACAAACTGGGACATACAGTGGTCTCAAATGGAGGTTGTGATGAAGCAGGACTTTTATTTGTCTCACAGCTGTTAGAAAAAAAACACATAATCAGGGCATTCAATTTTCATGAACACGGACAAACCCTTCAGCTTAGACCCCCATGACTTTCATTCCAGTTCATAGCTATAGCTGGTCTCCCCCTTCAGTTTGAAAGCTTGTGTAATATCTCAAAACGAGGGTTAAAAACTAGGGTCAAAAACAAGTAAATACATGTTGACGTAACCTCAAATATCTACGTCACATAAACAATCATAGTAAATAGTCCATCCCCTGTTGCCCTCTCACATCAAAATCCACCGATATATTTGTTTAGAACTGTTATGGACTGTTTTTGACAATTTTTTTTTTTTTTTCATTGGAGAAAGAAGTATTACAAATAGAGGACTCGCATTTTAGCCAGAAGTAACGGTTTGAAAAACATCTTAATAATGAAGGATTTATTTTACAAGACATTATTTGATGGACTGGAGTCGTGTGGATTATTGTGGTTTTTATCAGCTGTTTGGACTCTCATTCTGACGGCACCCATTCAATGCAGAGGATCCACTGTTGAGCAAGTGATGTAGGCTAATGCTAAATTGCTCCAAATCTGTTTCGATGAAGAAACACCTGGATTTCGCTCTTTTGTTTTTGTTTGGACTGATTCCCTGTGTTATGACTTTTGCCTGTTTTTGGACTTTGATTGTAGATTACCCCTTTAATAAATACTGTATCTGTATTAATTGATGTGTCCCGTACATGACCTCCCTTGTCCCATTTATTGACTGCTAGACTGATCTAACCACTGACTGATACAACAGCAACAGCAGCAGTGATCATCATGACAATTTGAGAATGATCACTGACACCTGTCATTATCTGGCCTATTCTTAACCTTGGACCTTATTCTTGAAACACAAAATGGCAAAAAGTGTCAAGCACCAAAAGCAGCCCATATTAATTCTATAAGTTTTTCTTTAATGAAAAATTAGATTTTTTATATTATATATATATATATATAATATAATAATCTTATATATATATATAGATATATATATATATATATCTATATATATATATATATATATTAAATCAATTCCTTTTTGAGCTATAATATATATATATATAATTATTATTGCTATATATATTGCTATATATATATAATATATGTCCCTTATAAACCACATTTGTCCCGTATTTTCCTTTTCTGTAGTAGGAAACCCTACTGTAGACATCGTCCGATGCCAATTTGGTACATTGCCCAAATTACCTTGAGCAAATCTTTATCCGTAAATAACCATTTCAATTAATACCTCGCTGGATAGGAAGATAGAAAAGATAAGTTGTAGCCACCAACTGGTCAAGGGCACTATCAAAGCAATCAATAATACGGAAAAGCATATAAGCAATCAAAGACTTGCAAATATCACTGCTAACGCACACACTCCTATTGTGTGTCCTGGCATCAAGAATCACTTGTTTCAGCCCAAAGGAAACATTTACGCTCATAATTAGTTTATCTAATCAACATGTTTTGCAGAGCTGAGAAATAAACAGCTGTTTGCATGGCAGCGAATGGGCATAAATCTTTAAATATGAGAGAGATTTACTACTCTGACAATTATATTTGCTTCTTGATTTGGAGTCATTAAGCATCACATTTGCCTAAACAGATTTGGGTCAGGAAATTACCGGCCAAACCGAATAAACATCAACTTTATAAAATTGTCTACACATTTAAAATCTGATCTGATAAACCGTCTGAATATCCCTAATTGCAGTTTATCGTTTCAACTGTGGTTGACCATGACAAACAGTGTTTAGTGGTAAACCAAGACACCTCTGATATCCGGTTGCGAGAGGAAAGCCGCTGAGCTTGAATAGGCTATTATCATGATGTGCTAAATATAAATCCCTAATAGAGATGAATTGGCTCTCTGTCTGGTGTTTGTTTTCTGATTGTGACGTGTATTGGCTGAGGCCAGAGGACAGGTTTTATTTTACATATCTGCTGGAGAGGAGGGTGGGAGTTTGTGGGCAGATATTGAGAAATGAGGGTGTCATCAATATCTTTGGGCAGAGATATAAGTGAAAACACACACACATAACGTGACCAGTGAAACATAAAGGTGGTCTGTGAACACAGCTAAAGCAGATAGGATGAGATGAGACACACAAGTGCACATGTTGTACTAAGGTAGGAGATAGAGTTATATTTGTGTTGCTATAAATAAAAGCTCATTGGCCAACCTTTTTTAACACACTCACCTTAACTAATACTTTTATAGCTAAGGTCATTTGTTCTGTCTGGCCTTTTCTCCTCTCCATCTGCTCACTCTCTATTTTCAAAGGTCATTTTCACTCTTTCTATTTTCTGTTTTTTCAGCCTGCCTCTTTCAACATCTCTTTTCGCCTGGATTTTGTCCACAGCTTTTTTCTTTCTTCCTTACTTTTGAAAGAAAAAATAACAGGTTGACACAGACACACCCTTTACGTATTTAAAAGTTATGTTATATGAACTTGAACAAAAGTTCAGCTTTGATCACTTTCAGAGAATCTCAATTGTGGAATTGAGATATGAGTACTTGATTCAATAAAAAATTTAATATTATAGCTCTGAGATTAGATATTTGGATTAAAGTATTTACAGTCTATATACAAGTCAGTTTGAAAAACTGACTCAAAATCTCATTTTGAAACTGTTTTTTGTTAAATACAGTAAAAAGACTAATATTGTTATTACAAAATAAAATAATATTGAAATAACTGTTTAATATATTTTCAAATATACTAAAGCAGCCTTTAGTCCAGTGTCACATGATCCTCCAAAAATCATTATGCTGATTTTATCTAGAATGCTGATTTGGTGCTCAAGAAACATGTTAAAAAAAGTTAATATTTTTGTGGAAATTGTGATTACTTTCAGGATTCTATCATGAACAATGTTCAAAAGGAATGCATGTCTTTAAAACAGAACTCTTTTGTAAATCTTGTACAAATATTTTTACAGTAACTTTTAATCAATTTAATGTATCCTTGCTGGATAAACATATTAAATAAAAATAAAAAATTGATCCCAAACTATATACACATTTATAGATTATATATAAACATACAGTATTATTTATTAGTTAACATTTATTAATTTAAACCTACAGAGTAACAAAGTTAAAAGTATTTAAATACTTAAGATTCCACAGTATTTCTAGGTCAGTAGCAAAATAAATGTTGATTACTAAAAATGGTACACCAATAAAACAATTTATAAAGAAAACATTTGTATTAAATAAAAAAATTAAATAAAAAAAGTAGAATCTTTTTCAATCTGGGCTCCCCACTGTATATTTTTTGAGACCTACTACTTCCTGTGTGATTGTTCATGCAAATGCTGGTTGAAATGCTAATTAAATGTTTTGAAACTTAGCAATTGTCAGGGGAAGGTCAGTGATTCTTGTTCACTTCACTTCACTCCAGAGCATTGCTAAAGAGAAAATGAAGAAAAGAATGAAAAAGAAGGGTAGACTGGTAACCAGAGTGAGAGCGGAGGCTGACTGCTCATTAGCTTGAGAGGATTTTTCAGCATTGGTTGAGGACACTCATTTTCAATGGGGACACAAACAGTCTCACACATGCACACTCACCAATGTCAAAGAGGCAAAAAAATAAAAGAGCAAATGGCAAGTGTTAAACTGACAAGGAAATGTGAACGGAAATGTGGTATCCATTATTCATACCCCACAACAAGGTCAAAGCAAACATATCTGTGCTCATTAACCTCACAACTTCCTCTTAGCTTTCACATCCCCACTCCTGTCCAACTATCACGCAGACTCGTTTTTGAACTGTCGTTTTTGTTGCATGAAGTGCAGAATATATCTGGTGCTGTTTTAACTGTCATTGTCTTGCAGATGCATTAGGAGTGTTGTTGTTGTCATATTATAATGAGCTGGCATGTGGCATGTGGGCTTACTGGGGGTCTTTAATGAGGGGACGTTCGCTTTTTTCCTATTTTCAAACAGAGGACAAGACTAAAAATACTGCATTTATAGAAAAAACAGTACAGGAAAGCAGAAAATAAATAAATAATATTCAATTTCTGACACTAAAAATGCCACATTAGACAAGGCAGGGAGTTTGGCGACAATTACACTGCTTTCATAAAGACAAAAAACAAAAACAAAAAAACAAACAAACAAACCAAAGCTTAATAGTTTTCTGCATAACTTCCTTTAGATTTGTATAAACAAACATGGATGCTGCACTTTGAGGGCATAGTACATCAATCTTCTTTTACCCTCTCCTCGCCCCCGTCCACCCCCTCTCCATCTGCCAATCAGGTTAATTTGATCGAGCCTGGTTAATCTTATCAAATTTAGAATCCCAATTAAAGCTGTCAACCCACCTCTCTCCTCTCTCCAATTCACACCAGTCACAGTGCTGTCTGACATGTGAATATGAAAATATTCACGTGTCATAACAAATAGGGGCGAATGTGTGTCTGTCTGTCTATCTATCTATCAGTGTTTAACTTTTGTTAAATCCCTTTCTTCACAGCAACCATATAGATTTGTAATGTCTCAGGGTTCTAAACCTGTAGACAATTAACAAAAATGACTCTGCACAATTAAACTCAATCAATTACAGTTGTTGCAATCAAAGTGAAATGTGAAAATCAATGAAAACTGTCAGTTGCAGCATTTAAGGATGTGGGATATGACCAGTCTTATATCACTTAATGAGTAATTTTATTTCACAATAACGATACATATCACAATTGTTATATTTGCTTTTAATAAGGTTGTTATATAACATTTTTTATAACGTTTAAAAACTCTGGTCTCCATTCCCATGATCCATCAATCCACAGACCCAATCAACATACACCTGTTACCTCAGCACAAATAAAGCAGTGTTCCTCAATAGGTGGTCCACGGGCCACATCCGGCCCCTGAGAGAAAAAGGTTTGGCCCGCACTAATTTCAAATAATGTGGCATGAAAATTCAAACGCATCATCAGAAAGCTACACATCATCAGATCGTGTCTACACCAGAAGCGAGCGGCGCGGCGCGATACAATACAATACAAAACTCGTTATAATCAGTGATGCGGCACGACATGACAAATCCCCAACAGCTAAACCTGGGACGCTTTCAATTAACATACTGACCCACAACGTTAAATTATTTGCATGCTTTGTTGCGGGCCAGTGTAATACGATGTGACAGCAGACACATGTCTGCCTGGTGAGTTGTGAAAAGAAAAGTGGACATGGAAAATAGATGATTCAAATGTGAAGGAATGAACAGTTTTGAGTGAGTGATGTTATCTTTGTTATGGAATACAAGTGTTGGTTCAGCAGTGAGTTCACCGTTTAACGTACAACGTTTCCTCTAATTTATATCCAAGACTGAGATAAAATAGCTATTGGTGCTGCACTATGGCTGAAAGATAACCGCAAAATAAGATTCAAAAACTCTTCCCCCCAACGGGTAGACACTTTACCATGATAAAGCCCATAATCATTCCCTGGATTATCCTGTATTTGTATCTGTTCTTGCCGCGACATCGCAGAAATAAAAAAACCGTTCCTAAAATAGAATCCTGTGTCTCTTATTGTCACGTGTCGCTGTCGCGGGTGGTTAAAACAAAAACTACATGGAAAAGATACTTATCGCATCGTGTCTGGTTGGGACACACAATGTTACAGTTTGATACCCCCCAAAAAAATCTAAGCATAAAAATATTAAAACTGACAAATCTAATAATTGAATCTGCAATCAGGGAAAGTGGAGAGAAGAGATCCAGTCTGAGAATGAGCAGGAACAGTTGATTTGCATGGCAGACACGGAGATCCAGATTTTTTGTTTGTTCATCTGTTTTTAATATTCAACAGGCAAAGTAATGCTGTATCTAAACGCAAAAATTTTCATAATTGTTTGAATAAAACAAACTACTGAGGAAAAACTCTGAATATTCATCTTGTGACCATCTTTTATTTTAACAAAAGCAACAATAATACAATAATTGTAATAATAATAACAATTATATATATATATATATATATATGTCAGTGGCCCTTGGCTTGGTATTGTTGGCAGCATTCTGCCCTCGGCGAAAACTAATTGAGGAACCCTGCTATAAAGTTTGAACTCATCCACGCTCACATTGCTGATTATTGTATCGCCAGTATTGTCTTCGTGTTCTCCATGTTCCTTGCCTTGCTTATTTTTTGACCTTGGACTGTTTACCCTGTTTTTGATTGTTTGCTGCCTACCCTGACCATTGCCTGATTATTGGATTACTCTTGTCTCTTCGTGTATTATACCTGTTTGCCTTGTTTTTGACCCTGCCTGCTTTGACCATTCTTTTAATAAAGCTGCATGTGGATCCTCAACTCTGTTGTCACGCCCCACGTTACAAATCTCATCACCAACAAAAAAAAAAAAACTTAAACTAGTCCAACATAATAAAAAACTCTCAAGCTTAATGAAGACAAGTAAAAAGGCAGTGAGAAAAAAGGAACAAAGAAACTAATTACGAGTAGAAGGACAAAAAATACAATAGAACAATGAAAGAAATGAAATAGACCTAATGAAAACTTTAAAAACTTAGCACCATTTATCTACCAGAAATAAGAAATACTACATAAATTGAATAAAGTAATTAAATGTATAAAAAATGTTTCACTGTAAAATTAAATGTAACTTTGTTTTATTACCGTTCCAACAGTAATTGATTGTTGTGCATTGAGATTGTTGCAGCATTGAGCATCATAACCAATCACACAGTTTTCTGTTGAGCTTATGAATGCAGTGGCCAATCAAAGTTACTTAGATTAGTCATCGTTGAAAACAAGTTTTTGTTGTGGCTGAATTCTGCACTTTGTTGAATACACTCATCATAAACAACAAAGTGCAGACACAATGTGAGTAAGAGATCCATTTGTATGCATTAATCAGCATTAATAAACATTACTACAATTTAAAGAGCAATAATTGGTCAGCAATGTTTTTTCATATTATCGAATTTGATATATTATGAGTTACATTGTGTAATTCTTCTCATATGTGAAAAAAATCAGCAGGTTCAGTGACCTCTTAAGATGTTCCTGAGGCCATTTCAGACTGTATCCCTTAGGCTGCAGTGATAAAGGTAATCATTGACAGATTGGCCTGCCAACATTGATGTTGGCTTAATGGCTTGCGGTGTATTCAAACACTTCTCATGGAATCTAATGGCTTGAATCTAAATTCGCCCTGCTGAAAATCCCTCTAAACCCAGCTTAGAATGATAGCTGGTCTTTGGAATGTGGTGGCTGGTTTCTAGCTGGTAGAAATTAGTACAGCTTGCATGTCTATTCATTTTAGATGACTAGGAAAAGTAGGCAACTAGCTGGTCAATGTTTACCTTATGTAAATTTTTCACAATACACCTAGCTGGGCAGGTAAACAATCTTAGACCGACAACAAACCTGCTCATCATATTTAGCAGGTATAAGAGGACATCAGAAAGTCATGTACAATCATTTACATACTTTTATGCACTTAAATTGTCAGAAAGAAAAGAGAAACTGAGAAAAACTGAAGAGGAGATCTGAAGGAAGGGTATTATTGAGATAGTGAGACAAAAAGGACTGAATTCCTTCTGTTTTCTTTCTCAGTCTGGTCAGCTTCCATTCTCTCAGAGCCTGCAGGATTACTCTAACACTCAATAGCAAAGCCTTCTCCTATCTCAGGCCTCCAGTATATAAAGTCTCCTCCAACCTTTCTCTTTCTCAAGAAAAACTTGCGACAGGCCTTATATAGCAGCTGTTTCTAAGACCAATGAAAAGCCCCAGTTCACCTCACAAAGCATCTGTGCAACAATGAAATCCTGAGAACACCACACTATGAAACATTTTCAGTATTGTGACAGTAGTGTGAGAGTCATCTAAAGGTTTGTCCGTGGTAAAACTCTTCCTGAACTAGAATTGTAAAGAGGACATATCACAGAGGAAGTAATTTCCTTGCTCTTTTGAGTTGTATGTGCTGTGTAGACATACATTAAGGTTTCACAGTAATCTACAGTGCATATATTCATTTTAGTACCCTTATTACCAGGATTCGCCCTGCTTGTGTAAGGGTTATTATTGATAATGCACTATAAACACGTTTATCAACATGACCTTTTGCACAGGCTTTTATGAACCCTATACTGTAAATCAGACCGAATTCAGATGATTAAAAATGTTATAGCTTCGAAGCCATGTAAATTTAATTACCATTAATTCACTCCCAAATAGCAGGAAAAAAATCTGCCCAAAATATCTTTAAATATATGCAAAATAAATGTTGTAAACAGTGAAGTACGTTACAAAGTAAATTTTGTTTAAATCTTTAAATTCCAACATATATTACAAAATGTAATTCAAATAGCAAGAAAAAAATGTACTGAGTAAATGCAAAAATTTTTGGACAACATAAATATAATTTTGATCTTAAAAATTGCCATACATTATATGTGAAAAATAAAACCAACTGAATATATAATTTTGGCAATTTTTGTGTATACTTTGAAATTTATCTAAATATCTGAAAATATTTTTTTCTATCTTGGATTCCTCAATTAAATTAGATTTCATGATCAATGAAAGGAAATAGTTAATGTAGAAATCCAAGAATTCCTTTCTTATGTAGAACTACAGAAAAACTAAATTACAACTGTTTTAGTGTAAGAAACCTTGACCAACCTTATAATGTAATGCAAATGTAAAATCTGTACTCTTTATGGTCTGAAAGAAGGGCCAGTGACTTACCTTAGCCTAGTTTTCGTTTCCATCAGACAGGAAATTCACACGCTCAAATGCCAGCTTGCTTCATTAAGCCAATGTTCTGCAATTAACAAGAATTTTTCGCTCTTCAGTGGAGGGTTGCCTGGGTAAAAGTTTTGCGCTAAGAACATAAATATGATTACACGTTACTTTCAGCTAATTAAACTGAGCAATCAAAGGGCACTGAAGAAATGTAAGCCTTGTAGGATATCAGACCGAATCAGACAATCTAAGATTTGGTCAAAACCGAGTTGAGGCACGAGGAGTCACAAAATTCCCACTAGGCCCAAGACCACAGATGTCATAAGATCAGACCCCAGCCCTCCCCACGTTCTGAAGCAAGCTAAACCTAATAGACCCTGTCACAGAACAGATTTTCAACATTAACCCAAAAGAACACTTATTGACAATTTCAAGGAGATTGTCAATTTTGGGGCAATTTATCAAGAATAATGGTCAAAAGAGATGACTGCATGACTATCACACGATAGTAACTACAGTCACAAGCTCCTCGTAAATTGACTTCCCCCACTTTACGACAAGAACAGACAGACTAAAATTCCTTACAGACATTTAATCTCTGGTCAGTCATACATTCCAAATGGCACGAACTGCTTATCCATCCTACCATAAATGGACCAAAAAGGACTGGACCAGTCTAATAATTGCTATGCATTAACTCCATATTATGTATCTAACCCACATGTTTAACCATCATGTTTTAATCATTTATTGTTTATGTATTGTTAATAACTATTGAAGATCTTAAGGGGTCATATTCATGCTTGGTATTTGTGAGTTTGAATTTTCATGCTTGAAACTTTTCTCCCAGTCAATTCTTGGTCAAATGTATAATATCCTCGTGATAGAAATCATGTCCATAATCATACTCTACCAGAGCGGGAAAAACGAATCTGTCATGTGAATGATGAGATAACAGTTGTTTTATGAATGGGAAGGAGAAACATTGCAACACCCCGAGCTACAATTGGTCGAGGCACCATTTGGGGTGTGTTAGACAGCCTGGTTTAAATACTCAGGACACCAGCAAACTTTGCTTTTTGTGTCTTTTGCCCCGTTTTGCCCAGGGTCGGACTTTTTGTGTCTTCTCTATTTAGCCATGTCGCTTTTAGCTTTTCACTCTATCATCTTCTCTTATTATGAGCGTGCTCTGGCTTACACGCCAGTTCCTCCAAAACCATGAGGAGAAACGCTACCTGGTCTTGTCAAACTTTACTTCTATTTCTATTGCTTTAGTTTATTTTATTTTCCGTTGAGATTTTTGTGTTTTGAGTTAAGTTTGCCTAACGTCGCATCTCCCAAAAGAGTGCTGTCTAAGCTTCAACTTCAGACCACAGCTCCGCGGCGCCAGCCAACGCCCAATCACTGGCTTCCCAAGACCGAACCTCCAGCCAATCAGAAAAGCGGGAAACCCCTTTCAGCACCCAGACAAGGAAGGGAACCCCACACACAGGAAAACAAGTACCTCCAGATCCTAGCTGAACTGGTGCAGTTAATATAAATTTTAACCTCACTGAGGAACTCAATTCGAGGGTTAATTAAATGATTGATGGTTGTTCAAGTCAAAGCAATTGCATATTGCTATAAACTTGGGATTTCAAATTTTCATTCTCTTAAACTAATTATTTCCTCTCTCTCTCTTTCTGAAAAATTGTGTGAATGCGTGTGTTCATGTGTCAGATTAGTTTATATGTCTTAGATTTAACCAATAAAGCCTTATTTATATGGAAAAGAGAAGTATCTTGTGCAGTTTGTGCTCACAATTTTAATGTCTTCATCTCCCCGAGTTTTCTTGTTACAATGCTAATTATTGTGTTTTCACTATATTTGGGATATAGATATCCATTGCAGAATTGCTGTCATACGGCTCGTTCACTAAATCGCTGGCCGTCTCAGTGATCAGCAGTAAAACAGTGATTATGTCCAAATTCCCGATTGCTATTCATGTGGTGGAAGTTTCCCTTAAATCTTAAATTATTCCCTTCTGAGCTAAATTGACCTTTCCCTTTACAGTTATTGGTGGAGAATGAGCCGCGATATTAACCTAAAGTTGGTGGCAAAAAGCCAAGTTATACTCCTATTTGCCATTGCTAAAGCGGATGAAATTGAGAAGCGTCTGTTGAGACCGTTGTGTGCTGATGCTTTTGCGTGTGGACTGTGGCGCGTGTGGGACTAAGCGGCGCAGCGCAAGACTGCTTGAATGAATGCAGAGAAGGCTGTAACTAGAGTCCGACTCTTCATTGTTAAACTGCAGTAAGTGAACTTCAAGGTAACATCTGAGATCGTACAATAAGGTGGAAATTGAGCGTGTTCCTCATTTTTGTAATGCCTTGTTTTATAGCTGAATTGATTTCATTGCGTGTTCCAGTGTTTTCAGTCGCTATTCTCCCTGAATCTCAGGCACCGTTAGCTGAACGGAGCTCAACTGCAGTAGTTAAAAGGGAAATAAATAAAATAAAAAATAGTTTGAGCGTGTTCCTCAATTTTCTTATCAAAGCCTTATTATTCATATTTTGCTTTCATGCGTGTCCCATTGTTATGCCATTCTATTCGATTCCCTGAGTTAAACATTACGAGAATAATGCTTTTCTGCCTGTGAATGTTCACAAAGTAAATTTAATTTTGCTTAACACTGCGTGTAAGTGAATATTAACTTGCATCAACAGCGAAGAAAACCTGTTGTGTTTATTTGTCCACAGAAACTGGCACAGAGATTTAAAGATCTGCTGAGATCGTTATCACTGTTTGCCTAACTGCAGCACAAAGCTGCTATTTGAATAAAGTTAAATCTAACTCCGAACAACCGAGAGTTTAAGTGCCACATCGTAAAACCAACCAAAGCGGTGTTGTTATTTGTACAGTGTTGAAATGCGCCGACATTTCATGTAATATGCTTAACTGTACTTGCAATGCAACTATTCACATGCTGACACACTAGAGCTGGATTTGGTTGCCATAGTTACGATCGTGACACGGAAGTCTGAACCTACTTCCGAAGCAACTCTGAACTGCGCACGCGCAGCACAGCGACGCTATTGTAAACAAACCCCACGGGTGGCTAAGCTAACGAAACAGTTGTTTACATTGAAGTCTATGCTAAAGCCTTTAGCCTCAAAGGTTAGCAGTTAGCATTAACATCCAGTGGTTGAATTCAGTGTCTGTTGGGCAACGATAAAGTGATTTAACCCTTTAAACATCTAAACTAATACACCTGTTGGTCTCTTTCTCTCTCTTATTCCTCCCTTTTCTCACTTCTTACCACTTTATCTTATTTTACTAGAAAGGGAAATACTGACTCACAATTATTAATTGTGCCAAATTCAAATTTAATTAAAACATTAAATTTATTTGGAATCATTCAAATTTCCCCCTCATTTCATATGATCATTATTTCTAGTATTCCCTCTTATGCCTAATCATCTTAGGTACGAATAAGCCTTGAACTTTAAAGTTTAATAAACTTGTTATACCTAATTGATTTTATTACCTATCAATAAATTCTATTCAGACTTATACTTACTCATTATTTTATTGCGTTTTACCCCTTTTCTTCCTGTGGTTATACACTTAGCCATTATTGTTTTATTTTGATTTCCTTCGTTATTTAATTTCCTTTCTACTTACTTTGCCCATTTATTACTTTTAATTTTACTTTACCATTCTTTTTTCCTCTGGAGATCCTAGCTTGGGAACGACACACCCAAGCCCTAATATGAGACAGTGTTATCCCTCTCTACGAGTTCAAATAAATTAGAAAGACAACGTTCTTTCCCTCAAATTTTATTTTGTTTGATTAGTTGTGCATCAACTAATAACAACCAACTATTCTCCATCGTAGTTTTGAGCATAACAGCTCAGAAAGCCTGCTATGGACGCGAACCCACTCAGTTACTGCGATTAAACTCCTGAGTCTCCTTCCCTTTTCTCCTGTTCTCTCCTGTTTTCTTTCCTCTTTACTCTTCACATGCGTAGGTACCTGTAAGAACCATCAATCAATCCTATTTGAATGAAATACATAATCTTGTTGAAAAGACGAATCATCCTTATGAATTTGATTATAATCAACCCCTCCTTCGTTCTTCCTAACCTCCCAACATTTGGAAACGCAATCCAAATTTTATCATCTCATCCAACGCTGAGATCGATTTAATAAAGATAAGTGTTGAACAACTGTCGCCTTCGCAGCCTCCCTGGTGAGCGGCACAACTGTAAGGTGTACGGTGTCAATCCTGTCAGACTAAGAAAAGAGATATCAACATTATTATTGCATTCTTTTGTCTAAAACAAAGATTTAATAATATTGTTTAACTTCTTAATAACCACATTCAATTGAAAAAAAAAAATCTCAACCAAAAAGGAATTGTTTTTTTTTATTGAATTGTTTTTACCTTTTTCTCTTTTTTTCCTATTCCTCGTTAGAAGTGACGGAGTCTTTGCATCCCTAATCTACTTAGACACCTGATACCAACACAATCATCACCACACTTCACTAGTGGGCCACAGTCACTGATACCACACTTAGTTGTCCCACCACACATAGGCTCCTACTCTACACAGATCTGTGTCAGTCTCTCTTCTCCCGGCGTGCCAAAATGCCGCAGACTGCAAACCCCATTGCTTATGGGGAAGATGTGAATACTTGGCTGAGAGGCATGACAGACAGCCTCACCCCCAAGCCATTTGAACTGTTATTATTTTTAATAATAATCCTAATCCTGAGAAGATTCCTGACACAAGATTCAAGCCAGAACAACAACCACGAGTAGCTAGTCAAAATCACCAGCTCCCTATGCTACGCCTTCACAACCCAGCTGAAATTGAGCGACAAGCACATCACCCACCTTTAAGAGGAGCTGACATGTGTTCATCGCTGTATAGACAAGCTGGAAGTGAAGGTTCAAGATCAACTCAAAGCACCCAAAGAGAGGGAGCAGGAAACAATGGAACAAGTTAAGAAGCTCCAAGCAGCCCTTGCAGCAGCTCAGCTCGACCAACAACATGCAATGGCTGCCCAGAAAGACCTGGTAAACAGATTCCAGTATGCCAAACAGCTACTAGAGAAATCCAAGAATGACATCAGAGACAAGAATGCTGAAATCTGTACCTTGAAAGACCATCTTGAAAGGTATAGAACTGAAATGGATAATCTGACCCAACAACTAGACGATACCAATGATGAGCTCTACATGATCAGAAAAGAACTCAAAGATGCTTATAAGCTGAAACAAGAGCCAAGAAAGGAGAAGCATCTCTCAGCCTCACCACTGATGAGCAGAGCAGAGTCCCATATCCAAGAACAGGCATATGACGAAAGGCGCGAAGGGCCACAAACCAAAACCTCACCTGCCTTCGCCACAAAACCCTTTCCTGCCAACAAAATAAAACCACCCATCCAAGCAGACCTTGGAGCTGCACAAGGGATGACCATCAAAGACCTCAACAAGCTATCTAAAAACATCAGCAAGTTCAACCCAAACTCCACAGAGGGCCACGACATCCAGGCCTACCTGAAAGATATCGAGTTTTATCTGGAAATGAGACCTCGTGTGACTGACAGAGACAGGTTATCCCTCCTAAGAGCCACATCAAGTCCTGATGTACGAAACTTCCTAGATCGACAGCCAAGTCAAACAAAGTCAAGCTACCAGCTACTCCGTGAGGTCCTGATTAAAGAGTTTACAGACCCAGAGTCTGAACATGGACTGTTAACTGCTTTGGAGATCAAGCAAGTTCGACAAGAGGTTCCACAAGCTTTACAACCTGACATCCGACCACTACTTTGGTGCAACACAGACGCCACCTGACCCTCTGAGAGATGTGAACTTCAAAAGCCGTCTCTTTCCCTAATAAGAAACATCACCCTGGAGTCATCCACCTCCCCCATCTATAACTAGGCGTCATGGCCTGTCCACTCTCCATGACCATCCAACAGTTGCGTGATCTAACACAGAAGGCCTACAACAAGCAGAATATGGCCTCAAAGAAAGGTAACAAAACATCCACACTCTTGAACTCTGTTACCAAAGACTCAAGCCTTGCACTGGAAGACACCCAGTGGCATAACGACACCAGAGTATTCCATCAAGAGCACAGAGAACGTGACAACCATGTCCATGACAGCTTTCAGCCCAGCTGCTGGAAAAATCCATGGGAACAGCCACGCTTCTAAAGAAACCCAAAAGATAGGAACAACTGGAACCCTAACCAGACATCCAAAGGTAATCGCCCGACTCATCCAAGAGCAACTCGTGTGAGTAAGCAACAACAAAACCCACCTCAGCACCACTAAGACATGCACAGTGCTGAGTATGCAGAAAAGCAAGACAGCTTATCCTCAGACGACATGGAACAAGCCATGAGACAAATGAAAGAGTTCCTTCAAGACAAGCTGAACATGGATGACCACAAAGTTGAGTCATGCTCGCTGTGATCAGCGACAGAACGGAAGGCCGGTGATCACTTGGTACACCACATCGGAGATGACAAGCACCTGTTCAACAACAACCCAGAACGAGCAAGTCTCTCACGGACAACTGTTGATGAAACTCTGAGGTACCACAGAACATCACCTCAGTCACCCATCGCTCAATAACAAACTGTCAAATCAACCCCAAGAACCACATTCCTGTCTGTGCAACAGCAACCACCCAAGCACAGAAGGTCAGGAAGTCTGCCACAACCAGAAGGCATCACAATAGAAATGCAACATAGGAGACAAAGTTGCACCCCAGCTTCACACAGCCATGCCGAACTAGCTCTGACTGTCTGCTAAAGAACTTCCTGCCTTGCTGGACTGACCCCCATTAGATCATGGAGACGCCCTCATCCAAGCCAAGGATGCAGAGAGCCGTCTTCACTGACATACAAGAAAAGGGGGGAGACAACAATGACTGAAACAGATCTGACCACACATACTCTACACCATTAACACACACACAACATTCCCTACACCCAGAGGTAACCACATCTACTGATAACACATTCACCTAAGATTTTCTTCCCCAGTAGAATAATTCCAAATTTTAGCGACACATAAGTTACACATCAGCCCACCAATGAGACATAGCAGCCATTCCTCACAATTAGTAAGAACTCTCTGACACTAATTTAAAGGTATCATGGACACACCTAGTCTGCACACAGACAAACTCCTAGCTCAACAGATTGTATAGACCTGCTACCGTGACCTTAAAAATACAAAAGCAACCTAAAGGGAGGAAAATCCACAGCAGCTTAGGTTTGTTTGTTCTTCTTTTACCTATACTGATTCCTTCCTCTCTTTCCTTAGTAGGTGAAACACCTAGACACCCTGCAAGGGTCAAGGGTTTGATATTAGGATTGACTCACCACACCTAATATCTGCCAGTAATTCTAAAGCTGAATGGAAGCCAGGAAGCTCCATGCACGATAGGTCAATTCATTTCATTGCAAATGATGTTACTAGAAAATTAACGGTAAACTTTTTAAATTAAGACAACCTAGAAGAACCGAACAAAGTTATCCGCAAAATTTGATTTACGAATCAACGTACGGAACCAAATTATAAAAATTTCCAGATTGAACTAAAACATATTAATTTACTAAACTATTTTGACTAATTTAACTTTACCACCTGTACCTAAATAACCTGTTGCATGCACCAGTACAGTAACTGTCATGGAGGGGTCTTGTTGTTTGCTGTGGTTGTCTGCTACTTCTGCCTTTGTTTCTCCAGCGCTCACCGATGTCTTCAACTCAACACATCGCCAATCGAAGGGGGGTATGTAGGATATCAGACCGAATCAGACAATCTATGATTTGGTCAAAACCGAGTTGAGGCACGAGGAGTCAAAAAAATTCCACAGAGGCCCAAGACAAACAGGATGTCATAAATCAGACCCGAGCATTAGTCTGAAGCAAGCCTAAACCCCTCTGTCACAGAACAGTTTCAACATTAACACAAAAGGAACACTCTGATCATAACAACTCAGGAAGGAGAATGTCAATTTTAGGGCAAGTAATCAAGAATAATGGTCAAAAGAGATGACCGCATGACTCTCACACGTAGTACCTACAGTCACCGCTCCTCTTAAATTGACTTCCCCACTTACGAACGACCAGAGAGACTAAATTCCTTAACAGACATTTTATCTCTGGTCTTCATACATTCACAGAATGGCTACAGGAACTGCATATCCATGTCACCTAATACACTAAAGGACTGGTGACCACTAAATAATTGCTATGCATACCTCCTATTATGTAACTACCCACATGTTTAACTATCATGTTTTAATCATTTATTGTGTATGTATTTTGAATAATTATTGAATAGTTTATAGGATTATATTCATGTTGGGTATGTATGTGTTTGAATCTTCTTGCTTGAAACTTTTCTTCCAATCAGTTCTTTGTCAAATGTATCATATTCTTATTATAATAAATCATGTCCAAAATGTATACTCTACTAGAGCGGGAAAAACGCAGGTCATGTGAATGATGAGATAACAGTTGATTTATGAATGGGAAGGAGAAACATTGCAACACCCCGAGCTACAATTGGTCGAAACACCATTTGGGTGTGTTAAACAGCCTGGTTTAAATACTCAGGACACTATCAAACTGCGCGCATTTTTGGTCTTCTGCCTTTTTTGCCTTTTCTAGCTTTTAGCTTTTTGTGTCTAGCTTTTATCCATGCGGCTTTTAGCTTTTCACTCCAGGTCATGCTTCTTTAGTTTGAGCGTGCTCTGCCTTACACGCCAGCAGCTCCTCTAAAACCATGAGGAGAAACAACACCTGGCCTCGTCAAACTTTACATCTATTTCTATTTCTTTAGTTTGTTTTATTTTCCGTTGAGAGTTTCGTGTTCTGAGTTAAGCCTAACGCCGCATCTTCCAGAAGAGTGCTGTCTACCCTTCAACTGCAGACCACAGCTCCGCGTCGCCAGCCAGCGCCCAACCACTGGCTTCCCAAGACTTCATTACCAATGACCACTGAACTTCTGCCAATCAGCAACCTCGGGAAACCCCATTCAGCAACCAGACAAGAAAGGGAACCCCGCATCACAGGAAAGCAAGTACCTCCAGATTCTAAACTGAACTGGTGCAGTTAATCTAAATTTTAACCTCATTGAGGAACTCAGTGCGAGGGTTAATTAAGTGATTGATGGTTGTTCAGATCTATACAATGGCACATATTGCTGTAAACTTGGGATTTCACATTTTCATTCTCTTTAATTATTTCCTCTCTCTCTCTCTCTCTGAAAACTTGTGTGAATGCGTGTGTTCATGTGTTAGATTAGTTTACATGTCTTAAGATTTATCCAATAAAGCCTTATTTATATTGAAAGAGAAGTACTTGTTTTTAACCTGTGCTCACAAGTTTATGTCTTAAACTGCCGATCTTGTTACATGTGTTAATTAATAGTGTTTTCACTATATTTTGGATTTTAATATCCATTGCAGAGTTGATGTTATGCGGCCTGTTCAATGAATCGCTGGCCGTCTCAGTGATCCGCCGTAAAACAGTGATTCTGTCCTAATTCCCTTGCATATTAATGGTGGAGTTCCCTTTAAAATCTTAAATGATTCCCTTTGAGCTAAATTGACCTGTTTCCCTTACAGCCTAAATAAATTGAAACCACCCAACCATTTATTTCTCCCGTGAGAATAAATCAAATAAACAAAAACATTCAAGGGGCATATCTTCAACTGTGTTCAGGCATGTTCAAAATGAAACGTTAATTAAATTCAAAACTTTAATTCTGAGGTAATTACTGGAAAATGATGAATGGAGTGTAATTGCACAAAGAGAAGTAGGCCTAGTATGCAGCTAATCGGAGAGGACAGTGCATGGGTGAAATGAAAGTGACAGTGATCAGCTCTGTCTTTTTGAAGATCAGACTGTAATTACTGTGGTAAAATGAATTTTCTTTCATCATGTCATGAATACACAAACAGGACATTACAGGGACACACTTTTCAAAGTACTTACTGTGAAAAAGCAGACCTTGGAGAACTCATACACACATATACAGCTCTACATATCTATATCTACCTTGCATCAGCCTTACAACACCCTTCTGCTAAGTTTAATCAAGTGATAAATCTGGTTTCCTGTCAGGATCGACTCATCAGGGTGAACATCAAAGTGTGATTCCCTCTCAGCCATGAATGCAGTCTGCTTCAACTGGGCAGAAACAGACACACTTTCATGCACACGCACAACATTATTATTGTTCCATGAGATTCATTATATCATTCCCCGTTGTATGGCAGACTCTTATCCGATTTGAGGTCTCTGTGTCCGGTCTCTGTTCAATTAATGCAGCAGACAGACATCAGTAACAGGCCAGCGGCTTTTAGCCTACAGAGACTCAGTGAGAACATGAGAGGATTGTGTAAAGACAGCGTGAGAGAGCTTAAGGCACTTTAAGAGAAGTTATGCTATGAGAGGTGTTTTGGGAAATGAGTACAACTTTGGAATTTGGAATAATACTGTTGATAAGAATGCAACGGTTTATGACGGTCGAGACCCTTTAACTAAACTGTTATATAACAATGCATAGTATTAATTATACTTCGTGCATGCAACTTAAAAGGTGCAGTGTGTAAATCTTAGCGTCATCTAGCAGTGAGGTTGCGAATTGCAACACGGCTCAGTCCCCCGCTCACCCTTCCCTTTAGAGAAGCTATGGTGGCCGATACAGAATAAGACATTTTGTCGTGTAAGACGCAGAGAGCAATGAGATTTCTTTACAAAGGTAAATTAAGGAATTATATTTACAAACCCGATTCCCCAAAAAAGAGGCGGGTTTTGGGACAACTGTACATGATTTGTGATAAAAACAAAACTGCTGCGTGATTTTCAAATTTCATATTTTTTCTATTCATAATACAACAGATGACATATCAAATAGTTAAACCATGAGAAAATGTAAGCATTTTAAGGGAAAATAAGTGATTTTAAATTCATGGCATCACAACATCCTTCTCAAAAAAGTTGGGACAAGGGCCATGTTTACCACTGTGTTGATCCCTCTTCTTTTACTAACGTCCCTGTCCAACGTTGGGTACCTGAGGAGACAAGTTGCTCAATTTAGGAAATAGGAATGTTTCCCATTCTTTCAATACCAGACTTCTAGTTGCACCACTGTCGTCGGTCTTTGTCGCATCTCCTCTTATGATGCGCCAAATGTATTTCTATGGTGAAAGATCTGTGACTGCATGCTGGCCATGTTCAGTACCCGGGTCCTATCTACGCAGTCCGCCATGATGTTGTAATTGATGCGGTTTGTGGTCTGGCATTGTCATTTTGGAAAATGCAAGGTCTTCCCTGAAGGAGACGATGTCTGGATGGGAGCATATGTTTTTCTAGAACTTGGATATACCTTTCAGCTTTGATGGTGCCTTTCCAGATGTGTAAGCTGCTCATGCCACACGCACTCATGCAACCCCATACAATCAGAGATGCAGGCTTCTTCTGACCTGAGCGCTGATAACAACTTGGGTTGTACTTTTCCTCTTTAGTCCGGATGACATGGCTTCCCAGTTTTCCAAAAAGAACTCAATTTTGATTCGTCTGACCACAGAACAATTTTCCACTTTTCCACAGTCCATTTTAAATGAGCCTCGGCCCAGAGAAAATGCCTGTGCTTCTGGATCATGTTTAGATATGGCTTCTTTTTTTACCTATAGAGTTTTAGCCGGCAACGGCGTATGGCACGGTGGATTGTGTTCACCGATAATGTTTTCTGGAAGTATTCCTGAGCCCATGTTGTGATTTCCATTACAGTAGCATTCCTGTATGTGATGCAGTGACGTCTAAGGGCCCGAAGATCACAGGCAACCAGTATGGTTTTCCGGCCTTGACCCACAGAGATTGTTCCAGATTCTCTGAAACTTTGGATGATATTATGCACTGTAGATGATGATACTTCAACTCTTTGCAATTTTTGTTTCTCGTGAAGAAACTTCCTTTCTGATATTGCTTCCACCCTTCAAAATTTTTTTTTTTTTTTTTTTTTCGCGCTGCAAATTCGGGGAGCTTGGTGATCCTCACGATGATCCTCTACCCATCTTGACTTCTGAGAGACACTGCCACTGTGAGAGGCTCTTTTTATACCCAATCATGTTGCCAATTGACCTAATAAGTTGCAAATTGGTCCTCCAGCTGTTCCTTATATGTACATTTAACTTTTCCGGCCTCTTATTGCTACCTGTCTCAACTTTTTTGGAATGTGTAGCTCTCGTGAAATCCAAAATGAGCAAATATTTGGAATGACATTTCAAAATGTCTCACTTTTTATTTGATATGTTTTCTATATTCTATTGTGAATAAAATATATGTTTATGAGATTTGTAAATTATTCCATTCCTTTTTTACTCACAATTTGTACAGTGTCCCAACTTTTTTGGAATTGGGTGTCAAGCTCTCCTTTCTTGTGCACAATCTTCCCCGCTTGAAAGGGAGTTTAAAACATCATCACCGGAAGCGTTAACTGGATTCCACTCTTCATTTATTTCTGTTTATTTCAGTTTCAAAATGGCAGACAGAAGAAAGGTGAAAAACCTTTAACAGAAACAAAAAATACAAAAAAATGTGTAAATGAATTGTATAAAGCTTACTTAAACATTCACTGGTGTCCTTCAGTTATTTGTATCTCTTTTGACAAACAAACTCTGAAATTGTATTATTAATAAGCTCAATACACTTACTGAGTATAATCTACAACATACACAATTCAGAAAATTACCTTAAACATTTAGGATTACAGCGCATGTATATGGATTCAGATTAGTCACGTTACTTTAACGATCAGCTTACTTACACGTGAACTTCAGAAACAATGTTGTATCTTATCTCTCTTCAGCGATTGAATCGAAAATACAGATAAATCTAAGCAAATGAACACACCAGTATCATAATAACGTCGATATTTGCTACACAGAAAAACCACGAAATCGTTGAGTAAATATCGGTTAAAGAAAAGTAGGTCACGGAATTTCTCCACGTTCGCGCAGAGCACAGAGAGATTTGCCGCGCCATAACTAATCCTACATCAGCCGCTATCAACGTCTTCTCTTCCATTAACAGAAGTGAAACGAATTATTAAAGTTCTCACCGGCTGCCACTCCAGGATTTGACGATGTTTTGACTGTCTGTGCGCTTTTCACGTCCCAGCTCGTCAGTTTCGCGGAACTCGTGATCTTCTCGTCTCATCACAGCACTGACTTTTTTTCCTCGCGCTTTATCCGATTCCTTTCGCCCGCGCCCCGATTGGCTGAGAACTTATGCCGTTTATTTTTATTTATTTATTTAGTCTTTTTATGCTTTATCCGCTTGTATGCTATTGTGTTTTATTTCATCCACGCAGTTTGACTTGACACCTCCCACTCGATTTTCCTTGGATACAAGAGGAAATCGCAATGCTTTGATTATTGGTTGCGGACTATTTAAGATGTTCCAACGAAGTACTCGTTCGTTTGTTCCTCACTTGGAAGAAGGACGACCAGTCGTCTGACGTCTCTGTGAAGAACAGTACTTGGAATCTTCTCTTTGCGCCCTTTAGACATTGGATTATTTGATATTGTTTTTAAGGGCTTTGTGATAGGAACTGGATAGCTTGGAAAAGTTCGGACGTTGACATCTCTCACAACACCCTTGCTGTCTGGATTGATACTGATTACTCTACCAAGCTTAAATTGCCCTCTGAGTGCATTTTGATCCGCTATCCAGACAATGTCTCCAATTGCAATGTTTCTGTGCGAAGTATGCCACTTGCTCCTTAAGAACAAATTAGGACCCGCAAGCTGGCTCCAGCATCTCCAGAATTTGTCTACCACTGATTTCATTGCTTGGAGGCGCTTGAATGGATAACTGGAAAAGTCAAATGTTTTGATATCACCGCTTTGGGATGCACGCCCCAGCAGTAGTGCATTTGGAGTTACATACTGGATGCAGTCTTCCTGGGTTTGTGCTCTGGCATCGATTGGCCGTTCATTTGCGAGATTAGCCGCCATTTGAAGGGCTGTTAGGAACTCACTGTAAGTAAGGGTAGACTCGCCTCCACAGTTTTGGAGCGCTCTCTTGATGATGCGCACTACAGCTTCAGCGGCTCCATTCCTGTGTGGAGAATCGGCTGGATGGACTTTCCACATCCACTCCGTTCCATTTTTTGCGGCTGTCTCATCTAAGGCGGACTTGTCAATGCCGTCCAGGAATTTGTACAGCTCCTGTAAAACCGGTCTTGCACCGATGAAATTTGTGCCTGGATCTGAGTATATCTTCTTGGGATAGCCCCTAAGTGCAGCAAATCTTTGGAAGGCGATTAAGAAACTTTCAGTCGATTGGGTGTTCGCCAGCTCTGCGTGTATTGCTCTGCTCGACATACAGCAAAATACAACACCCCAGACCTTCATTGAAGCTCTTTTCTTAACGTCATCTTTCACAATGTAGGGTCCAACATGATCTACTGCTGTAAACTCGAAGGGTGCAGCAGGTTGCGTCCTCTCTGGTGGTAAATCACCCATCACTTGCTGACATTTCTTTGCTTTGGTCTTCCTACACTGAACACAGCCGTCGACAACCTTTCGGGCAATTCTCCTACCCCTGATGACCCAAGCTTTCCTCCTAATCCTAAGCAGAGTTTCGGCCAACCCTCCGTGGCTTTCTCTGTGAGATTCTCGGGCTAGCAAAGTAGACACCCAGACATTGTAGGGAAGGACTTGGACACTGACCCTATCTTCTTTAAAGACCTGCCCTTCTTGAGTTCCCCGCAAACTATAACCCTGAGTCTGGATCCTTATGGATTACTAGCCTGTCTCTTGTGGTGTTTGGAATGGTAATACCTTCTTGTGCAGCAAGAAAAATGTCTCGCAGAACATCTTCCCTTTCTCTCACTGAGATAGTTCCTGCCGAGGAGACTGCCTCCCACTTTGGGTTATTTAGGGTCCGGTTGATGCCAAGGAACTTTTTAGCTGCTCTCCATACCCAGGCTACTGATTTAACTAGTCGGGTGAGATCACTGAACCGCTCCATGTCACACAAGTTTTGGATAGCTGACCCTGCAGGAGGTCTCCTGCATTCCACTTGGGCTTGGATTGGATCCTCATTTCTCTTTGATTCCTTGGTCAGTTCCTGCCATTTCGCTTTGGACCTCGTAAGCACAGCCGCGAATGCCTTCTTTTGAAGCCTACTGATGCTTTCTCGGGCAAAAGCTGCTAGATCTTTAGCGGACTTGATCGGCCATTCATCTACTGGTAAGCCCAGGAACTTTGGCCCACTTTGCCACTCCGAATTTTCATCAAGGTCTTGAGGATTAGCCCCCCTAGTGATCACATCGGCAATGTTCTGCGGACCCGGTATCCACCACCATTCTTGCGCCTTGGTGATTCATTGGATTTCTCCAATCCTGTTGGCAAAGAATGTTTTATAGCCATAGCTTTCTCGCTGTATGGCGCCAAGGACTGTTTGGCTATCAACCAAGTGGTACCATTTACCAACTCGAATTCGGCTATGCTGCTCAAAATATTTCCGCAGCCGTGAAGCAAACACAGCTCCACACATTTCTGCTTTGACAGCGTCTCCCTTGTGGTCTAAAGGAGTTAGTTTAGCTTTGGACTCCACAAGCTTAGTGATTGGACCCTGATCAAAGTTCCACCTGAGGTACAGTACTGCCCCATAAGCATTTTCACTTCCATCTGAAAAGGTTATTGCCCAGGGTTCATCATCAGAATTTAGAGGAGTTATAGCTCTGGGGAATTTGATTCTGCCAACCTGGATGTATTCTTCAAAGAGCTTGACAGCGTCTTCTCTGAGACTATCTGAGAGGGCAGTGTCCCAGGTTTCGCTAACTGGGACTGTTCCATCCTTAGCCTCTTGAAAGGCTCTGCGGACCAGGATTGCTCCCTTCTGCTTGGCTGGAGTCACTAGGCCTACTGGATCATACACCCCCGACACCTGACTTAACAACTCCCTTCGCGTCAGTGGATTCGGTGTCTGGGCTCTAACCTGCTCTTGTGAGAGATTCTGACCAAGTCTCATCTTTTTCTTTCTTTTTGAGAAATTGATTGACGTCATCACATGAAGCTTGTCTTCTTCCACGACATAGCCCAGACCGAGTGCTTTGTTTTCATCCTCACTCATTTGGTTTGGTAAAACTATTATCTTTCCTTTGGTTCCAGAGTGCTTGTCCTCAGACTCACTCCTCCCACTCTGACCTGAGAAGACCCACGGCTTGAGAAGAAATCCTCCTCCTTTTAAGATTACCTCTACTTTTGCCACAATGGACTTCAGCTGGTGAAAGTCATTGTGGGACGTGAGAATATCGTCGACATAACTATCTTGATGAAGCACTCTACGCTCTTCCTCAAGGTGAGCAAAGGATGGCAAGTTGGCAGTTTCGCGCATTGCCAGTTGCGCTATGCAGCCTGCTGGTTTGTCTCCAATGTTTACTCTCGTGACCGCATATTCTCCCAGCTCCTCGTCTGGGGAGTTTCGCCAAAGAAACCTGTGCAGATGCATTTCACGGTCCTCCAACCAAACGGAATTGTACATTTTCTTGATATCTCCTAATGCGGCATGCACTCCGCTTCTGAATCTCAGCAGGACCGCACGTATCTGATTGAGGAAGTCTGGACCTTTCACCAGCAAGTCGTTCATGCTGACACCTCTGAATCTCTGGCTGCTGTTCCAAACAAGTCTCACCGGGGTTGTGATTGAATGAGGGTTTGGTGCTATAAGATGGCTTAGATACCATACAGGCCCCTTCCAACTCGAAATTGTGCTTTCGGTTAACTTGATTGCAGCCACTCTGTCTAGCATGTCCTGCACTTGAGCGCTATAGGCAGCTCTCCATTCAGGTTCTTTGGCTAGTTGTTTCTCCATTCTCCAGAAGGTAGCCTCAACTGCACTCCTGTTGTTTGGTAAGGAAGCTGGGTCCTCTAACCAGGGATATTTAGCGTGCCAATGCGGCTCTTTGCTGTGGTTGTCCTCCTTGACATAAGTGAGGCCCTCTCTCACTACTTCGAGCTCCCTCTCCTCACTAAGAGTCATTTCTTTACCACCTGGTTGGCAATTTCCGCAGCGGCAACCACCGCATTTAGGCTCGCACGCTGCTCCGATGGAATCCCACTTCCACCATTCCAGGAAGTCTCGGCTGCTAGTTGAAGTACTTGACCGCTGAATCCTGGCTCATGGCTTGTTTGTTGGATGGCGATCTGTTATTTCCTCATATTTCACAGCTGCCACTCTCATCGACCTTGCGAAGTGCGTTTTGGACCTGTAGGCTGACATAGCTGCCTCTTCGAAAAGCTCAGGGTGAGTTCCTCCAACTGTCTTCCCCAACGGTCCATCCCACAGCACAAGATCTCCAACAACCCGAACCCTTTGTGGCACCAGCTGGCCTTCTCGATGGCTTATAAGCAGCTCGACCACTTTAGGCCTCCTAAGTTCGATGAGAGGAACGTCTGGAAACAATTTTTTCAGTCGCTCTGGTGACACAGTCTTGTGAATCTCAGCGATGCTCTCTAATCCATAGCAAGCCAATTGGTGGGACTTGAAAGTGCCTTCAAGAGTTCTTACTCTGATTTTTAGAAGATACCGTTTGGTTTTTACGCTGACTTTCATCCCTCCAACTCCGTGGATGACAAGAGTGATTCTTTCACGTTTCAAGTTCAAACGGTCTGCAGCTCTATGAGTTATGTAATTTGTGTCCGATGCTAAGTCAATTAATGTCCCAATTTTCTGACCAGCATTGGCTGTCACATTGAGAAGCATCATTATTACAGGCAGTTCCAGCAACCCACTTTCTAGGAAGCCTGGCTGTTCCTTTGTCACATTGAACGCTCTCACTGCAGTGTTTGAGAACACACTTTGGCATTGCTGTGCTAAGTCTGGTGGAAGTTTACTGAGGAAGTCTTCTTGATCTCTAGTGTAGTCCTTCCTGCTCTTGTCTCCTCCAGTGTGAAGCTTGCTCTTTTTCTGAACAGCACAGCCCTCTTTGCTTTCAGCATTTGTGCATAAATAATAATGATGCTCAGGAATGCTTTTTTCCTCGCAGTCTTGGTTTTTGCAAAGAAAGCCGGTTTTGCAGAATGACTGGTCCTCATGGACTTCAAGGCACTTTATACAAGCTCCCAGTTTTTTTACAGCAGATTTTTTGTCTGCTAGCTTTAGCGACCGGAACTGTCTGCAGAAGTAGAGCTTCTTTTTGTGCTTGGCGTCCCCACAGACTACACACCCTGCTTGGTCATTGCCTGATTTTGTGGACTTTGTTCTTGCCCATCTTGGTTCAGTTCTTGACTCTTTTCTGTTGGGTTCCTCCTCCCTTAGTTGTTCGAGCTGCTCGTAAATGCTCTCTTGTTCTTTGAGGAATTCCAGAAGTTTGTCGAACCTGTTGTCTGGGGTGACAGCACCCTGTTGATCGGAGACGTAGACAAGCCATTCCTTTTTGAGGGACTCAGGAAGTTTTCCTTCAATTGACTTCGTCACCAATGGATTTTTAATAGCTCCAGTATTTCCAAGGTCACTCAAATCTCCAAGTGCCTTTTCTACTGCTTGAATTAAGTCGACTATTTTCCGTGGCTGTTGACTTTTAATAGCAGGGATTTTCTGCAAGTCTTCCACTATTTCAACTGCAATAGCTGTCACATTTCCATAGCGGTTTTCTAACACACGGAAAATGTCGTCTGCTGTATTATAAGCGGTGAGGCGGAGATCTCTTACAATTCTCTCATCGAGATCTGAATCTTTTTAACATCATTGGAACCAGTAGGCTCACTTTGCTTCTGAAGTGCTTCCCAGTCTCTCTTCCACCTGTGGAAGTCACGTTTAATACCAGTGAACTTTGGGAGAGATGTGGGCTTCAACTTAATTGTCGCCACAGGGTAGTTGGAGATCATTGGTGGAGGCGTTATTCTTTCTGCCTCTTCTTCTCGTCTCACCCGAATGAAATCAGCTTTTCTCGAAACCAGTCTAGTAACGTTAAGCTCGAGTCTTCTCAGGCTTTGGCGGAAGTTACTCTGATCACCTTGCGGGATGCACCGCTGCCACCGGCTGTACTGGTCTTTTGCAGTTTTCACTAAAGTTTGAAGGTGACTGAGCATAAAGTCATATGCTTCGTGGTTGCCGTCTGGAACAACTGCTGCGACACGTTCACTCTCAGCTTCAGCAACTTGCAATGCTGTGGACAGTTCGATATCCCCATATTTGGCCCAGAGAGTTTCCTTAAGAAGACCTTTAGTTTCTTTTAGTTTTGACTCACACTCGCTCGCAGTTCTTTCAAGGTCGGCTTTTTGCTGTTCTGTTAGTGCAGCTGACTTGTCTGCATCCAGCTCCGCCTCTACTTCTGCGATGATGCCTGCTTTAAGATCGTCATTTATTTCCATGACTTTCTCTGCTTGCTTTGTGAGTTTATTTAAACTATCCTGAAGATCCTCCTCTGTCATGTCATTATAGGCTCTGGATATGATGTTGACTAGACGAGTGAATGCTCTTTTCTCCACTATCCTTTCTGCTTTCAGCTGCTCGAGTGACTTCCCGGTCGTCAGCTCAGCCATTTTGATGACTTTTGATAATGTTGGGAAGGAATGTATGATTCTTCAAACAGTGTCACTTTATCTCTGTCTCTTTTAGTTTCACAGGTTTCCAGTTCTTACTGTTGTACTGGTTTTTCACTGTCAAGCTCTCCTTTCTTGTGCACAATCTTCCCCGCTTGAAAGGGAGTTTAAAACATCATCACCGGAAGCGTTAACTGGATTCCACTCTTCATTTATTTCTGTTTATTTCAGTTTCAAAATGGCAGACAGAAGAAAGGTGAAAAACCTTTAACAGAAACAAAAAATAAAAAAAATGTGTAAATGAATTGTATAAAGCTTACTTAAACATTCACTGGTGTCCTTCAGTTATTTGTATCTCTTTTGACAAACAAACTCTGAAATTGTATTATTAATAAGCTCAATACACTTACTGAGTATAATCTACAACATACACAATTCAGAAAATTACCTTAAACATTTAGGATTACAGCGCATGTATATGGATTCAGATTAGTCATGTTACTTTAACGATCAGCTTACTTACACGTGAACTTCAGAAACAATGTTGTATCTTATCTCTCTTCAGCGATTGAATCGAAAATACAGATAAATCTAAGCAAATTAACACACCAGTATCATAATAACGTCGATATTTGCTACACAGAAAAACCACGAAATCGTTGAGTAAATATCAGTTAAAGAAAAGTAGGTCACGGAATTTCTCCACGTTCGCGCAGAGCACAGAGAGATTTGCCTCGCCATAACTAATCCTACATCAGCCGCTATCAACGTCTTCTCTTCCATTAACAGAAGTGAAACGAATTATTAAAGTTCTCACCGGCTGCCACTCCAGGATTTGACGATGTTTTGACTGTCTGTGCGCTTTTCACGTCCCAGCTCGTCAGTTTCGCGGAACTCGTGATCTTCTCGTCTCATCACAGCACTGACTTTTTTTCCTCGCGCTTCCGATTCTTCGCCCCTCGCCCCGATTGGCTGAGAACTTATTGCAGTTATTTTTTATTTATTTATTATTCTTTTTTATGCTTTATCCGCTTGCTATTTGTTTATTTATATCCACGCAGTTTGACTTGACATTGGGTTTGTACTTAATTATTTGATAAATCGATGTTATTGCGAATATTAATGTACTTGTTCATCATTGTGTCAGTGTTTTATTCGCAAGAACAACAAAGTGACGAAACGCGCTGTGTAGAGCAGTTTGTCCTTTTAGGGCTACTGTAGAAACATGGTGGCGACTTCCATGTAAGGGGACCCGCGGTGTATGTAGATATAGATTGCTCAATCTAAGGTAATAACGGTTCATTAAGTAAGGTCTTTATACACCTCTGAAAACATAGTTATGTATATTATATTGTATTTCTGTCAATAGATCGAAGTAAATATTACACATTGCACCTTTAAAGGGTCTCGACCAGACCACAAATTGAGGGGAAAAAATCTGTACTCAAGTCGTGTAGTTATTCCAGCCTTATGCTAGTTTTACTGCATATGAAAAAAGCAGCAATGCTAACTCAACTACATTTTTCAGTTAAGAGTTCAGATAGTTCAGCAATTCCAGTACCAGCAGTGCAGTGCAACCAAGCGTCACTTTTTTTTATGTCGCAGTGTGTCTGAAAATGTAGTTCAGCATTACTTATATAGTGTAAATTAATCAGTTTTATGTTGTCGCCCCAATTTTAGTGCTAGAAAAATATGCCTCCGAAAAGTATATTTAAAAAGATATCGTACCCTTAAGTCGCTTAAATGCAATTAGGCTACTTTTATTTTAAACTAGCTAGTTTTTGTTAGAAACTACTTCTGTCCCCTTAAGAGGGTGGTGGTCGTGTAGCTATAATAATAATTTACAGTAGAACTGGTAAAACTGATGATGTCACATCTCACCCTGTGTTACAACACTCCCTGATCTCCCCTAATATTTATGTCACATTATGTTTATTATCATTTCAGTTATTTTATCTAGGTGAAATCTTGTGTTGGCAAAAACAAGGTACCACTTTATAAACTTGGTATATGGTTGGAACCAGAGCTACTGTATCATTATTCACTGTTTCGTAGTCTGCCAATTTGTTTCATTAGTTTCTTTAGGCTTTCTTTGAAAGCTACCCAAGATAGACTTGATATGATATTATTATTTCAGTCACAAAACTACTGAGAATCTGTTGACTGCTCTAGAATTTCACAAATGTTCCCATCTGTGCATGTTTTTACAGCTTACAGTGATTTAAGCGGCTAATTCACTCAGCTGAGGTGGTATTAGCCACTCACAAAGATAAAAGTCTACCTGTATATCATGTTATTTTCATTCACAAATCTCCTTAGCTGACTACTCGCCTCTAATCCTAAATGGTACCTCAGGAATTCAGGATGTCCGCTAACCAGGCATATCAGGAATCCTGAGCAGTCAGCCAGGGAATGAAAGGCACGGTAGAAAGAGGGTCTGCTCTATTGCAAATGTGCAATATTCATTTTGAATGTAAAATACTTTGGAAAGAGGGCACATCTGTAGACTTCTGATCACAACACACAACAGAGAAGGCAGAATAGATTCAATAGGTTTAGACCGCCTGTAAAGAAAAAAGAAAGCGCAATAATATACTGTAGTGTATATCTAACAAGGAAGAATTTGCACTTTATTTTGAAATTCAGAAATGGATCATAGCAGTTTTATAGGCTTTTGCATTTTTAATCACTGTTATTTTAATGAGAGAATATAAATGTCAGCGTATAAATCTGTTCATTCTTTCTTTCAGTAGATCTACTAGGACTAAATCATAAGCTACTTTATGCAACTATGGACAACAAATGCTTGACTTAAAATTGATTTGTGTTGTTGCATTCTGAAATGTGAATGGCTGTGTTCGAAATCACATAATGTCCGAGCAGGTACTTAACTATTAAAAAGTATGTTCTATGTGTATAGTATGAATACTACATCCATGATGTTTTCATTATTATGTGACCTACAGTATCAGTTGCATCCCTTCACTGTCATTCACAAATCCTCTCCCCATGGCTTCATGGGATAGTAAAGTGTCCATTGGATGCGCACTTCAAAATCTCGCCCGGAAGTATTAGGTCATCAGACTCTTTTCAAATGTTGCTTTTCACCTACTATATAGTGCTGAAGTATGTATATTTGGATGCAGCCATGGTGAAACAACAATTTAAAAAAATAATTTTGCTAAGCAATTTAGCTAAAATTAGTTAGCTAGCTAGTTACCTGAATGATAACATGCAGCTTACTGTAATTCGAAGCAGAAATTTGAAGGTAACTCAATGTGTTAACCAATTATTCGCAAGTTTGTTTGTGTGCTTGTGTAGATTATGCTTCTGTCCTTTTTAAGTAACTGAAACATCTCAAAAACTATGAGAGATTTTTTTTTTTTTAAGTAGTAGATAATCCAGGGGAGAAGAAAAAAATGGGACTTGGAGATACACACCTCAGGGTTGCTGAAGGTCACCTGTGAGTCTGTTTGAGGGAGATTGAGACTGGGCCGCAGTAAACACACTCACCTCTGAGGTCACTGGAGCAATGTGTGAAAATCAACAAAAGGTGGAGTGCAGTTGACCCATCCTGATCGGAGCATTCACACTCAAGACTGCTTATCTCCCTCTGTCAGGCCTCTCTATCTGTTTGGCATAGCTAACTAAAGAGCCTAGCCATTTGAAGACACACACAAGCACTTGCTTCTGTCATTTAGTATCTCTCATATAGCTCCATCTCAGAGCTCCTGGGAGTCACGTCACATGATAAGTTAGAAAAGCACATCGGCATTCCTTACTCTCCTGCAAGTGACTAAGAAATAATGTTAAGACTGAGTCCCTCAAAACAAATGCTTGACACACTTACGGAAACGTGACTCATATGGAGATTAATGTGGTAGCATCTTGGAAATGGAGGAGCAGCAGGAGACAGGAAAATACCTGTCATCATTAGCATTATTGTCAAGATTGTGATCATCCTCATTGTCTGTTTTGTAATAGACTCACAACGTCTCTTCCTGCTCGCTGTCTTCTGCTTCGCTGCGGCGAATTAATCCTGCTGACATATAAGATCGCGTCTCGCTTTATCGATTAGGCTTTAGTTCCTTAATGCTGGAGCTTGAGTGACACCCACACACGGCTATTTTTAAAGAAACTGAAGCCAATATACAATACAAGACAACCGCAGCATCTCCGTTTCAAATGTGCAACATGGTTGGAAATTTTTAGAAGTGTTATGATTTAAATGTTTATACTGTGTGGTGTTTTATTTATTTGTTTTTTAGCTGAAAGTGTCCCACAGCAAACAAATGAAGCATTAAATGATTAAGTAATGATTAAATGACAGAGTGTTTATTAAATGTTAACATTTTAAATTGTAGGTTTGGGTGATACAATCTTTTGAATGAATTGACTACTGCACCTGAAATCACACAGAACAGAATAAAACTGTTCTAATATCAAATGAGGTAAATGGATTAAATCAGTGTAATATCACTACTAGAAATTAATAATTTTATTCAACATGGATGCATTAGGTTGATCAAAACTGACAGTAAAGACTTTTACATTGTTAATAAAAGACTGCATTCAAATATAATACATTTTTCTATCATCAATGAACTATAATATATATCGATATATCCGATATATCATCGCTATGTGGACATATCGTATTATCTATCTAGTGCACCAAACGCTGTGTGCTTAGGTCATTGTCATGTTGGAAGGTTAAACCTTCTTCCCCATGGAAACTTTTGGCAAAAGGGCAGCCAGGATTTTCCTACAAGATTTGACTGGTATTTGCACCCCATTTGTCTTTCTATCTTCAAGATGTGTTTTTTGGCAGAGCTCAGTCGTGACTGCATGTGGCCTCTCTTGAGGAGTGGCTTTTTTCTTGCAAACCTCCCATACAAGCCACACTTGTGGAGAATTAGTGATATTGTTTTGTCCCCCCACATGGCCTAATGGTTGTATGGCTAATGGTTAGAGAGTCGGAACTAGTAGACCACAGGTTGCGGCGGTTCGAGTCTCCATACTGGCAGGGATTGGTAGGTCGGGGGAGCTTGAGAATTGTTACAAGCGCTCTTCAACCTAAATGGAGCCACTGCTCGGGTGTGTTAACGGTGTGTTGTGTTCTTGCTGGGTGAGGCGTGTGTTTTTTGCATGGGGATGCGTAAATGCAGAGCACTAATTCCGAGTAGGGGTCACCATACTAGGCCACATGTCACTTCACTGAACACGCAATCCCAGAATACTTTTTTTGATTCTGTTTTTTAATTTTTAATTTTTTTTTTCTGATATCTTTCGAATATCTTTCACTTGGATGTTATAAGTTGCACTGAGTAAATACAGCTGGATAAAACAAAAACTGTGTCCGTCTTCATTTCAAGCTGCAAAGCAACAAAATGTGATTATTATTTTAAAGGAGGGTGATTCCTTTCTATACCCACTGTACGTATGTATATATGTATGCTTAGAGACTCAATTTAATACCTATTAACCTATATTAGAATGAAATCAAATGCCATGCCATGCCATGACCTGTGAACCAAACAGTACCTGTGACCTACAACAGACCACTGCTATAGAGCGTAAATTGTAATTGTATTTATTTTTTTTTTTTTTTTTTTTTTTTTTTGTTTTCTGAGATTTTGTAGAAAAACAAAAAACCAAAGCCATTTTTTTTTTAGATGTATAAAGGAGGGGGAAATTAGAAATGGAGCAGATCATTATTTGAGGATGACATGGGGAAGTAAATACAAAAAGGATGAGAGAAAAGTAAAGAGAGAGGAGAGAATGTGGGTATTGGCACAATCCTCATGCATTACACTAGGCTGGCGTTGTGTCTGCATTCCTGCCATACTGGGCTCATATACACAGGCAAACAATAAGGAAGTAGCTGGAGACAGTTTGATCAAGTGGATGCTTGACGCATGCGATCACACAATCTCTTATCATTTGCTTTTTAAGGCAGGAAGATTAGCCTCATTCGCACAGGTTTTTAAGGGGGGTTTCAGAAAATTTGAAGGATTTAAAAGATCTAGATTAGAAAGTTTGGAAACGTTTGAAATGGTTTTAAATATGGGCATATTCGAGCTGCTACAAATAGCCAGATTCCATGAGGATTGGTTACTAAATCTCTTCTTTCATTGCTTGTTTCAACACTTTTAAAGTCACTTGTGGGTGAGATCTGGAAGTTTGAACTGAATCCCCTGCTGAAAACACTAATTTAGAGACTATCCTCGGTTAATTTATGGAGAACAGTATTTCTTCCCTTCATTAGCAGTTTATGAGAGTGAACGATCTGCATTCAGATCTATAAAGTAAGAGCGTGTTCCTAACAGAAGGTGTGTGTAGACTGGGCTGATAGGTCTGCTGTTGGCATCAGGGTTTGTAATCTAAATGGTAATATCAGGAACTCTCTATTCGACATGAAGGTGCGGAGGGCCGTCATGCTTTACAACTTCAAGTTGGCAAGACAACCATTGAAACTGCATTGAGGTGAGTGGGTGTGTGAAGAAAAGGCTGATGGATGCATGCAGTGCCCCCTTTAAAAGAATTGAATAGAATGAAAGTGAATTATAAAATACTTATTACCTCAGTTAATTTGCAGATTTAAAAAAAAATCTAATAATAAAAAAATATTCTAATAAATGTTACAATATTACTGTTTTTACGGTTATTTTTATCAAATAAAAAAATACAGTAAATTAGTGAGCATAGTTCACACAAAAATGTAAATTCTGTCATCATTTACTCACCCTTACAATGTTCCAAACCTGCATGACTTCCTTTTATTTGTGGAACAGAGTAGAAAATATTTAGAAAAATGTCTAAATGTCTTGAGTTTAAGTTCAATCAATTCACTTCATCTTCATATATGGCACTGACCTTGGAGGCTCTTGCAATGAACCCAAATCCAATTAATCCAAAGGTCTCTTTGTGTTTTTGGCCATGTAGGGCTGGAGTTTAAATTAGTCTTTGTTGAAATCTGGTGACATGTCTCAACAGGAAGGTTGACTGGGCAAACTTTAAATGCTCTCTGTTGCCTATTTTGAAAAATGAAAGGATTGAATTGGTGTCCTTCTCCTTGGAATGAATATGTTTTGTCATCAGATGTCTGTTATATTCAACACTTCATTTTTCAATGCTTATTTTGTGATAATATGCCAGGCAGATGTGACCTTGGATGCCACATAGTGCATCCATAATGCATCTGGCATCCCCTTACCTGTATCAACTTTTTAAATGTTATTTTCAGCAAGTATATCTGCAAAATGACTAAATCGAAATTGTACATTCTTCAACTTGTGGTGCCATTTAACTGTCAAGCTCAAAGTGACAGTTAAATTCCCCCGCATCGGTGCCAAACGGATTGCAGAGAGCCATAATAAGCAGCAAAGGAGCATGAAAGTCAATTCGCTAGCATATTAAACATGAGGGTGGATGTAGCCTCAGAAGCAGCTTCAGGAACAAATTCTGTTCTGCTAGAGTCATACATAAACTCAGTACAACATAACAAATGTTATAAAGAAATAAATACATTAAGCCGTAGGGGTGTACAGTAGTTAAGGGGTGCATTTTTCATTAAGAATCGCAGGAGCCTTTTTTTGTAATGCTGTCATTTTAAATTTGAGTCATGCATTTTCAGCTTATCAAACAGCACAGAGGAGTGATTCTAGTGAGCGAAAACCTGCCAAAAAATAAAATAAAATAGAATAAAAAATATTTTTACAAAAATCTTTAAGAAATTAAATATGAAATAAGAAACTGATAATCCCTAGTGAGTGATAAAACCTGTCCTAAAATAAAATAAAATAAAAATAATGAGTAATGAGATTTTGAGATCTTTAAACAAATTAATAACATACATATTTTTTTAGATTGTGAGGTGAAATATAACCTGAATATTTCCATTAACTCTCTCTCTCTGTCTACATTTATACTTTTATATTCCTTCATTTAGCAGATGCTTTTATCCCAAGTGACCTTTAAATGAGGAACATTACAAGCAGTTTGTCATAGAGCCAACAATATTCCTATTGCACAATGCTACAAATGCACAAAGTTTAGTATAATCTAGATTAGTAAACACACCACAGCAGAAGTGAAACACACAAAGGAACAGAAAGAGAACTTTTGGACTGTTTAAATACACAGGGGTAATAATTGTAATAAGTGATTTTGTTTATAGTTATGGATTAGTTAAGTGCTTGCAAAAAAAAACATGCATTTTTTTCTAACACATGCACAAAGCTTCTTATTCCTTTGAAAGCAGTAACTTCTCTCTCTCTCTCTCCTGTTCATGTCCTTGACATTTTGTCCTCGTAACGCCTGTCTGTGATGTGTACTGGTCCTGTATGTTTGTATTCAGTGCATTTGTATATTCTTTCTGTATTCTCTCTGGTCAGCTCTGAAGACTGACTGAGAAATTATTTTGAGATGATGGATCCTGAGAGGAATAAAAGAAAACTCAGGAGACTGACACAAAAGAGATAGAGAAAAAGGAAAATGAGAAGCAAGACGTGAAAGAAGTGAGTCTCCTTCAGGATTTACTTCTGACTTTCGGTGCCTAAGGCAAATACACAAACACATAGTAATTAATTTAATGTGAAGTGTCTGTTGATAAACAACCACTACAGTTGACTTCATAATTCCCTCAGTAATTAATTTACCCATGTGAAGAATTCATAATAAGTTCTGATAGCCCAAATACGCAATGTCTCTCTTAACCTAGACAAGCTCACATGATAAACGAAAGAGCGAAAGCAAGTGGGTAGCTCATAGAACAAACATCATTTGTGAAATAGCGAGTGGCTTATGAAGTGTTTACAAAGCTAGTGTCAGGAGCCATAATGACGTGCTTGAGTTTGACACTGATATAAATGAAGCCAACACTGAAGACTCTTCATTCTGCTGGAGAACTGCTGCTGTAGAAAGAAGCACAACTGAATGTTTGTTCTTTATAAAGTCCTTATAACTCTTGCAAATAAAGCACATGCTCAATATATAATGAGCTGCAGTGCTTAAATGGATGATGGTGTGAGTCTCCTCAAAAATGTCATTAATTATATATATTTCATTAAATATATAAAATGTCATTAAATATGTTAAATAAACTCGTTAAATATGTGTTAAATATCTGTTGTAAATAATGCCGTTAAATGAAATATAAATTTTTTAAATGTGAAAATTATGTAGTTTTAACCTTCATATACCAAAATATATTTCAAAATGTATTTCAGGGGCAGGAAAATACATTTCCAATCTTAAAGTAGCCTTCATTTAGTCTAAATGTATATGTGGATAGAATCACCTAGAGATCAAACCTAGATTTAAAATGATTCATTTATGATGAATTTTTTTAATTACTAAATGTGTTTGCCCACATGTTATAGGCAATCAAAAAATGTTTCTTCAATGGGTCATGTGAAGGTGTTTATCTTGGATTGGGAAAACATACTGTATATGGCTCTTACGTATATATTTTTAAAACCAAATTTTCAAAAAAATACATTGGTAGAAAAATATTTACTTAGTATTATTTTTTAAATGTTTTTTGTTTATAACAAGAAAATTGTATTGAAAAGTGTATCTGAAAGATAATAAAAAAAGAAAAAAGAAAAGAAAGAAAAAAAAAAGAAACAGGTTAGTATTTTTGCATATATACTTGTCATACATTAGTTGGACCAAATACTTTTTGGTGGTAAATGGTTAGGTCTATAAAAAAAGTTTGTATATCTAAATAAATGTATAATGTATAAGAATTATATACATAAGAGCGTACTATAACAATCACACAAATAGGAAAAACTAAATATCAAATAAATTTTATTTAAATAATAAAAATTTTAAATTTAACTATATATAATTTAAATAATTGTTATTGTAACTAGAGTTACTCATATAAAACCCCATCATGATGAATTACAGTTCTTTGCAGAATCGCAATCCCAGACAAAAATCTATTGGCCTTTCAGCCCCACATTCAGTACCTAAAGGATTCAGCAGTTCTCAGATGGGAAGGTTGTGTTATCCCAAAGGTCATGATGGTAGAATCTGAGGACACTTCCCAAACAGGAATTTTTCTGACCCAGAACTGCCTTTTCTTCAGTGAAAATATGCAAAATGTGGTCAAATGGGACACTGGCTCTGAAATCAGTACCTGGATGGATGGATCCAGAGTCTATCTGTGTCCATTCCTCAATCTGATACACCTAATTCAGTTAACCTTCTCTCTGCCATTACTCTCAATTAAAACCACCAACATGCTCTAGATTACAGTGTGGTCAGAGCTACGCAGTGAGCAGACCACAGGCTGGGTACATTACCGAGAGCCCTGACTCTACCATTCATCCTCAATACTTCTGCACATTCCTGGGTTGCTATCACAGTCAACCACAAACAGGCCATCCTTTCCAAAAATCACATCCAAAAATGTGTTTGATACTTTCTGATTTAAGAAAAAGAACTCCAAAATCATAAAAAGGTCATTCCTACAAATAAAAATACTTCAATTTAAATAAACTATACAATTTCTTGTAAATATATTTAATCTGATCATTATAATTAAAATTTAAATAGCAATACGCATACCATGTTATTGCAGTACTGCTGATACCTTTTCTCTCATTTTCCCCCTTCTATTACAGATAATGGTAATCAGTGCTTTGTCTTTGTAATAAGGCGGACAGCAGCAGGACTGTGCAGCGCTCTCGTAGAGGGGGGTTAACGCTTTAACAGCACCTCTGGAATGGCTGGAGATCAATGCGTCATGCCCTGCAGCGGCAACAACTTGACCAGCCAATGGAATGTGGCTGTCGTGTAATTTCACGCTCGAGGATCATGACTTGCGCCTCTCACGCAGAGAGAGAGAGAGACAGACACACAGACAGGAGGTGAGAGAGATGAGAAGCGGAGAGGACGGAGTGGTTGTTGAAAATAAGGTGAGGAACAGGAGAAGGCTGACAGTGGATGAAGAGATAAGCAAGTAAAGAGAAAGGGATAGAAAAATCATTGGTACAGTAAGGAGCAAAAGAATATGAATACACGTATATATTTTAAGAATGTTTAGATATTTTTACTGGAAAACAAGAATACTGATTAAGAACTGAAGCGCAACTGAAAGAGTGAGATTCTCCATAAATTATTAATATCAGAAATCAAAGACCTTGGAAGAGCTCAAATAAGTCCTTATTTTAAACTTTATTACACTAATCGTCATGCAATGTTTGTGCTACAGACATGAATAATAATATCAATACACAAGCGCCCCTCATTTTTGTAACAAAAATGTAAAAATCTAGCAATTTATTAATATTTTCAGTATAATGTTGGTTAACTGAGAAACAATGACCTGGGTTCTGTAACATTTGAAGCTAAAGAAATGCCACATTTTTACATTTAGACTACTTGCATTCAATCCAAAGTGACAGATTACATAAAATTGCCATCCATATGCCCAAAAAGTGCAGCATCAACTTAGTTCCTTAAACTCAACAATACAATATATTACTAAAATAAATATGTAGTGTAGAATAAATAAGCACCAAACAAGCACTCAAAACAGTACTGAGTCACACACCAGCTTCTTATTATCAGAGGACATTACATGCTTACTTTGTAAGTATTTACCGCAGAAACTTATATCAATGAACGTCTAGGTTACTTGTGTAAGCCTCGTTCCCTGAAGGAGGGAACGGAGAAGTCACGTCGGTTATGCCGACGAATTTGGGATCTCGCTTAGAGGGACCAATACACTTTGAGTGTAAACTAAACGAGCCAAAACACATTAACATGCAATTATTGCATCCAGCTGCCGATGATCACAGCGTGAGTATAAGTAGGCCGCAGATGCAGCGCATATTCAGGTTTTCGTTGAGGAGCCGAGCCGGTGACCCGGCCGGGGACGGAGGAACTCAACGGGGTCTACTATATGGACTCTCTGGAGTGTTTTTTGCAAGACGACGCGAAGCCGGGGCCTCTCAGTGCTTCTAACCATTTGAGGTGAGAACACAGGAGTAGAGGATACCGGCCTCCCACACGAGACTTATAGAATTAGCGAGGGGGGGGGGCGTGGGATTCGGGGTCGCCCAGACCGCAACCCTACACGATATCACAAGTCCTGAGGAGAAACCACGAAGCCAAGCGCCCAGGAGGACACTTGCAACACTTATGGTTGGTGAGTCGCAAACCATGAACACACGAGGCAGGCGTTCTACACAGACCAGGATGACTCATGTGAACTGACTCAAGAGCCAGGCTCAGCTAAGGGACTGGTCCTTAGTGTACACTATCTAAGTGGCCGAGCCCTCCTGTCCTTAGCGAAGCCAATCCCTTCTGCCGACCATCTACGGTGACAGACCAAAGGAGCTGAGTCTGAGGTCCTGCAGCTGTTTGCGTATAGGTCTGCAGTGTTTACGTTCAGCACTTACGGCTCGGACGGGCCTCAGAGAAACTTAGGGGCGTGGGTCTGACATCACTCAGAGGGCAGTGCTGGAGTTCACACCTGTATCCCTTAAGGGCAGTAGAGGGGAACTTGGCACCCTAATACACGGGCGGGGCAATCCGCGGTTAAACATGGGACCAATCAGACGGCACACCGCAAAACTTCTAGGCAGCGCACATCGCGGGGAGCGCCCGAAAAATGCAGCAGGTCCCCTACCCTCTTGATGGGGCCAGTGCAAGCAGGAGCAGAGTTTACATCCGAAGGAACTAAACCCACCCCACCTAAACAGTTGCAAGCAGCTCCAATGGGCCCTGTGCAGTCTCCGTGAGCCTAGAGTCAGGTCCAGAGGGTTATCGAGGGGGCCGTGGAGGATTAACCTTCTCTCCCCATACACCCCACGGACCTGACGGCAGAGGTCATGCTTCCCAGAAACCTCCCTCTACGGGGTTGTGGTTAGCAGCGATTGCAGCGACATAAACTTTGAGGGTGGAGGGAGACAGCCTTCGCTCCAACCCTTGCTGCAAAAAAGGACAGCACACACATCCGATCGGGCATATGCGGGGGTCTTCTCGGCGAGAAGAACACCACTCAACGAACAGGTTCCACTTCAAAGCATAGGCGTGTCTCGTAGACGGTGCTCTCGCCGAAGTGATGGTGTCGACTACCTCTTGGGGTAGGTCACTCAGAACCTCCGCGTACCGTCCAGGGACCACAAGTGGAGATTACACAAGTCTGGACACGGGTGCCAGAGGGTGCCCCATCTCTGAGTCAGTAGATCCTTCCTCAGAGGAATTGGCCAAGGAGGGGCTGTCGCGAGGAGCATTAGTTCCGGGAACCAGGTCCGGGTAGGCCAATAGGGTGCCACCAACAGGACCTGCTCCTCGTCCTCCCTGACCTGGCACAGCAACTGTGCCAGAAGGCTCAATGGGGGAAAAAACTCATACTTGCGAAGGCCCCGCGGCCAGCTGTATGCCAGTGTGTCCGTGCCGAGTGTTCCCTCGGCCAGGGAGAAGAACAACTGGCAGTGAGAGATTTCTGGAGAGGCAAACAGTTCTACCTGAGCGGCCCTGAAACGTACCCAAACCAGCTGGACCGTCTGGGGATAGAGTCGCCATTCTTCCGGGAGCGCAGCTCGGGACAGCTCGTCAGCTGCCCAGTTGAGCAGCCCAGGAATGTGAATAGCACGAAGCGACCTCAGATGCTTCTGACTCCAGAGGAGGAGGTGGCGGGCGAGTTGCGACATGCGAAGGGAGCATAGACCACCCTTGTCGGTTGATGTACGCAATGGTCACTGTGTTGTCCGTGCGGACTAGTACATGCTTGCCTAGTAAGCGCCCTTTGAGACGGCTCAGGACAAGGTGCACTGCCAGCAACTCGAGGAAGCCAGTGCAGTTGGGGCCCCGTCCAAAACCCCTGACACTGCAAGCCCGTTGAAAGTGGCCCCCCAGCCGGTGGTTGAGGCATCAGTGCAAACCACAGCATGCCTGGAGACCTGCTCTAGGGGCACTCCTGCCCGGAGGAACGCAAGGTCTGACCACGGGGTGAAGGTTTGGCAGCAGGCCGGTGTAACTTGGACCCGGAAAAGTGCCGCGTTGCCACGCCCACCTAGGGACTCGGCCATGGAGCTAGTGCTGCAGCGGCCTCATATGGAGCAGCTCTAGCGGCGTGACTGCCGCCGTAGCTGCCAAATGCCCCAGGAGCCTCTGAAAATGTTTCAATGGTGACACTGTCCTGCCTCTGAAGGAACTCAGGCAGTTCAACACCGACTGGGCATGTTCCTGCATGAGGCGTGCTGTCTGTTCGACCGAGGCCAACTCCATACCGAGAAAAGAGATCCTCTGCGTCGGGGGAGAGTTTGCTCTTTTCCCAGTTGACCCGAAGGCCCAACAGGCTGAGGTGTCTTGAAAGTACCAAACCCTGTTTCGCACACTGATCATGAGACTGAGCGAGTATGAGCCAATCGTCGAGGTAGTTGAGATTGCGAATGCCCTGTTCTCTCATGGGAACAAGGTCTGCCTCCGTAACTTTCGTGAAGACAAGGGGTGACAGGGACAGCTTGAAGGGCAGGACCTTGTACTGGTATGACCGCCCCTCGAACGCAAACCACAGGAACGGCCTGTGGCACGGAAGGATCAAAACATGGAAGTACGAGTCCTTCAGGTCGATCGCTGCAAACCAACCTCGGGGACGGACGCACCCGAAGATGCATGCTAGCGTGAGAATCTGGACGGGCGACTGTGAAAGGGCACGGTTCAAGGACCGCAGATCCATGATCGGTCCAACCCACCGCCTTTCTGGTTACAATGAAGTAAGGGTGTGAAAAAAAACCCGACCTAATATCGGCTGAGGAAACAGGCTCTATCGCATCCTTTGCAGTGGACCTGCGATCTCTGCCGCAAGACAGGGGCACTGCTTGCGTTCACTAACATAAAGTGGGACGCCATGATAATTGGGAGGGCGCCGGGCGAAACTGATCGCATAGCCGAGCGACAGTTCCAAAGGAGCCATCGAGACAGGGCCGGGTAGCTCAGACAGGCTCCCCCCGACACCGCGTAAGTGGCATCTCGGAAATACAGACGTACCGCAGTGTGGGCAGCGGGGGGGAAGAACGAGGCGGGGTTTGGTGTGTGTAACACTGACCTGCGTTCTAGCAGAGGGTGCGTGGGTAGTCCGTTTGTTCGTCCTCCCGATCCGCCCACTGCGGCTCACTGGCGAGAGAGGAGGGTGAGTGTGATACGGCTCTGGATCGTTCACAACCCCCAATCCCTCAGGGGACCCAGAGGTAGAAGAAATTGCTCTTCTGTCGAGTATTTGGGTACCACTGACCGCAAGGTAAAAAAAGGAAACAAACGATTCTCCACCCGGCCCTCCTCCGGGAAAGGGAGAGGGGTACCCTCCAGCTCTGGGAGCGCCCCAGTCTCAGGGACTTGATCTTTCGCTTACACAAGGTCTAGCAGGGCCCCTGGACGGGCGGGGCTGGATGTATGCGGCCGGCTCCTCGGGCGCAGTTTTTTGATGGAGGCTGCTGCAGGATGCTGGCAGGACGGGGGCGGGATGAGGGGCTGAGCGCTGCCACGGCGACGGTGGGTGGAGGCAGCAGCCTGCACGCGAGGACGGCAGTATGTACACTGATGGCCTCAGTCTGCTTTTTGGGGAAGCGGAGAACTGCTGGGCGAAGGTTCTCCCGTGTCGCGAACAGGTGCGGTCGGGACACGGTGGAGTTCAAGAAAACATTGTCTGTCTGCGTCCCTCATGTCGGTCAGACACAGCCAGAGATGGCGCTCCTGGCCACCATAGTGGACATCGCACGACCCAAAGACCGCAAGGTAACCTTCGTCGCTCGTGGCGCGAGATCCGCCGCTGTGCGGAGTTCTCTCTGAACTTCCAGCTCGTGACCACCCTCGTGCAAGTCCCTCAGTGCCTTAGCCTGGTGCACTTACAGTAACGCTGAAGCGTGTAAGGCGGACGCAGCTTCTCCACAGGCCGTATAAGCACTGCCGATCAAGGCCGATGAGTGCCTACAGGCCCGGGAGGGGAGCGACGGCTTGCCTCGCCAGGTGGCAGCGGTATTTGGACATAATTGCATCGCAACCGACCGCTCCAACTGGGGAACTCCCGCGTACCCCCGCGTTGGGCCCCCATCAAGGGTGGTGAGGGAGGATGAGCCACTGGGCCGGTTTCTGGCAGTGAAAGGTGCCGTCCACGACCCAGCGATCTCATCATGCACCTCCGGGAAGAAAGGCACTGGGGTGGGGCCCTGAGAACCAGCACGCGCCACCCCTAGAAACCAATCGTCCAACCTTGAGGGTTCGGGACGCGGTGGAAGATTCCACTCGAGCCCGACACTCTCAGCGGCCCGGGAAAGCATAGCCATCATTTCCGGGTCCGTCTCCGGCACCGCTGACCGCCCAGAGGGCGGCAACGCTGACTGATCTTCATCCCCGGAGAAATCTGGCTCACCCTCCGATGCTGCAATCGACATCCGATCGTCGGGGGGAGGCTCGGAAGAAACAGGTGGTACCCCCGTGGAGGGTTCAGCCTGCTCTTTTGAGAGCTCCGCTGGTTTCGGAGTGCCGGCTGGCTGGGGCATCCCCGGAGGAGAATTCCTCACCGTGACCGTAAGACCAGTCCGCTCACTGCCATAAGAAGGGCGCCCCCGGCTGCCGCCAGAGGGAACCCCAGATCTAGGCAGTGGCACAGGCACTCCGCCCCCTTGCAGGTAACAGAGTCCGTTCCGCAACTCCGAGATGGTCATACCCAATGGGAGCAATGGGAGCATGAGTCATCCACGAAAGCCACCTCAGCGTGCTTCATGCCCAGACACCAGAGGCAGCGATCGTGACCCATCACCCGGCGCCAGGTAACGACCACACCCAGAAAAACACGGATGGTATGACATCTTTAAAAAGACGTTCCACCCGTGAAGCTCTTTTAGATGGAAATTGCTCTTTTAGTGTGCTGAAGCACACAGGGGAGATGGCTGTCTGCAACACACACAGGGGTAGTGCAGCCTGTTGAGTGCAACCCACTCGACACAGGAAAACCACCACCGCTGAAGCGCCGTCCAACAGTACGAGAGCCCACGAAACAGGAGCGTGCTGACTGTAGCTTTACTCTAGCCGAAGGTAAGGAGCAGAACGATAGAACCGCTCGGCTCCGATGCGAAAAGCTGAATATGCGCTGCACCGGCTGCCTACTTATTTTCACGCTGTGATCAGCAGCAGCTGGATCTAATAATCGCATGCCAATGTGCATTGGTTTGTTTAGTTTACACTCGAAGTAGATTGGTCTCTCTAAGCGAGATCCCAATTCGTCGGTCATCCGAAGTGACGTCGAGAATGACCGACTGAAAGGGAACTGGAACTCTTCAGCTGAGTTGATCCTCATACTGTTTACGGAAACAGTCTCCAACAGGAAAGAACTCCCAGCAGCGTTCCTGGAACATCTTCCACACGTATGATTCCTGTTGTGTGAAAGAGTGCAGCAGTCACAATTCAATTTAGTATATCTCAAGTATCATTTGTCAGTGGTTTCACATTTTAATAGATTATTAAGAACATATCTTTCACTCAGAAACAGTCCAAATTTCTCTTTTCAAAGATTCATGGCAAGCTGTACCTGTCTGGTATGTTCTGTGACATCCTTATTGATGAGATACATCAGAAAGAACCTAAATGGCAAACAAAACAAATGTAATTTATTTTCAGCAAAAAAAAAAACGTACAAGTCTCCCATTTTACCTGAGCTAAACTTTGTCGGCATTGTTTTTTTAACTGTAGGACTGACATGTACAGTAATTAACAGCATTATCATGTTTTTGGGGGGATACTGTACTACAGTAATACAGTGGTATCCTGAAAAATTAAAAGGATATGAATATCATCAATCGTGCATTATCATGAAACTGTATATTTCATTACCATCGTGGCATCACAGTATTGTTTTTGTAACATGACACACTTTCTGTTAATCTCAGCTTTAGACTTCACTCCCACAAACACAAAATGCGAGTTTCAAAGTCATCATCTGATTGGTTGGATTCTACAGGATTTCCAGAAGATGGACTGTGTCACGCTCTTAAACAGTCAAACAAAGCCCCATGAGTCAAAGTACTCGCTCCCAATGCCACAGATAAAACACTTAGTCTGAAGGAAAAAATCAGACACCACATTCACTATTTAATTATACATGATCAATTAGCATAAAACCTATAGCTACACCGAAGAGCGGCTGACATAGATTAATGATGTATTTACTCAGATAAATAAAATATTAATTTACAAGTGCAGTGTGGCTCTGATTTATAATTAAAGAAATGTTTAATTTTCGATAAATTAATTTAGTGTGTTAATTGGAACACAAGATGACAGACATCATAAATCTGAATGGATTCACGATGTAGCTTGGTGTTAAAAAAGGCAAATCTGAATTTGAATGTGAAAACTCACCTCCATGTCCTCTTTAACCTGCTCCTGCTGGTCTCTCAACTCGCCAAATGCATCAATGATCAGACCTTTCATACGAAGACAACAGAGCATTTCACCAGTCACAAACACAATTTAGTTTATGCCAAACATTTGAATCATGCGACACTCTTTTAGCATCATACAGTCCTCAGATCTCTTCCCATAAACCCCTCTCAGCATGTGAGAGCATGATCTTATAATGAAGCTCTTCAGTGCTGCTCAGCATGAGTTAGAGGACAAACTAAATAATTAAAATTGAACACTTCGGCTCATTGTCCATATTGAAATTTGGTGTACATATTCATTTAAAGTGCTATATGCAATTTAAGTAAACGGAAACTCACAATTACTCTGTCTCTTACCCTGAATGATAGCGAGAAGGATGACAATGACGAAGAAGAATAAAGTGATGTCAAAGATGATACGTTAGAACTCAAACTGGTCTTCGATTTCATCTCCAATCCCTCCTCCAGCTCGCACACCAACATACATGTGGAACATGTAACACTATGCACACATGAATATTAATATTTACAGAATTATTCACAAATTTTTTTTGCTTTAGTCCTGTACCGAAACAGTCATCATTTTGTTTTATACAACCATTTTCCACTACCTCTCTTTAAACAAGCTGTTTTTGCAACTGCACCTTTAATGACTCTATATTGATTCTGTTATGATTGGTTAACATTTTTACATGAGAAATTAGCATCAACACCCCTTACAGGTTGCTGATTTTTAAAAAGGAAATAAATACTTTCTTTCAGCAAGAATGCATTAAATTTATCAAAAGTGACAGCAAAGTAATTTATAATGTTACAGAAGATTTCTATTTCAAATAAATTATGTTCATTTGAACCTTCTGTTCATCAAAGAATCATAAAAAAATGTACCAGTTTCCACAAAAAATATTAAGCAGTACACTTGTTTCCAAACATTCATAATAATAAGAAATGTTTCTTGAGCACCAAATCAACATGTTAGAATGATTTCTGAAGGATCATGTGACACTGAAGACTGAAGAAATTGATACTGAAAATTCAGCTTTGCCATCACAGAAATAAATTACCTTTTAAATTGTAATAATATTTTACAATATTACTGTTTTTCTGTATTTTTGATCAAATAGATGCAGCCTTGGTGAACATAAGGACTTTTAAAAAAAATAAATCTCAAACTTTTGAACATTAGTTTAAGTTAATGGTAAAATATAAAAGAGGGATTCTCACTGTGAGCATATCATCACATTTCATGTCCACTGGTTCGCCGTCTTCGCTTTTGTTGTAAAATTTGCGGAAGAAGTTAAAGGCAACCACAGTGTAAAGATACACAACCACGGCCAACAATCCCACTGTCAAAACCAGCTGAAACACAGACAACAGGATCACACCTGCATCACACCTTCTCACTTATACAGTAACCCAAACATCTGGACAGTGTCACACAATAGTTTTATTAACAACGGCATTAAATTGCAGCAATCCTGAAAAAAAATCTATCATAGTTTTCACAAAATGATTAATAATCAACTTTCTCAATACTGATAACAATAAGAAATGTTCTTGAGCATCAAATCAGCACATGAGAATGATTTTTGTAGCATCAAGTGGCACTGAAGACTGGAGTAATGACTGCTGAAAATTCAACTTTGCCATGACAGGAATAAATCACATCTTGAAATAAATTAAAATAGAAAACAGTTGAATAGTAGTATATAAATATAAAAATATACATATACATATAACATACATAAATAAAACCTGACCAGTTAGTGCTAGCATATTTTTGTTATAATAACATTATAATGACAGTATAATGACATTCATATTTTTGAAGTGTGACTTGAGCGTCTAAATACATTTTGGGGCGCGACTTTATATACACACAAACACACATCAAATGTAGTACCTGTTTGCCATTATGTGTAACAGATGACAGTATGGTGCGCAGTGTTTTGAAGCCCATGGCGATGTCTAGCAGGTGGGCAACGAAGAATACATTGTTATAATGACCCAGGACTGACACAAACATACACCATGTCAGGTAAAGGAAGGACTGAGAGAAAGGAAAACACAATTTAATTTCAGATTTGACTCACTGATGGTCAATTTCTTCAGGTATTATATGTTCAGTATTTAAAGAGTCAGGGGATCTTACATTGTCGGTGAAAACCACTCCCAGCTTCCATATCTGGTACTTCACATCAACGGTGTTTAATCTAAAGCTGTGAAAACATGAGAATGATTTATTTGATTTATTTAAAGCCTACCATATTGAATACTGACGCCATCATGTGGCAAACACAGAAATCATTTTTTCATTGTCAATCTCTGCAGATTAAATGATTGGGCTGTTTTGCTGAACAGAAACTGGTTTGGTTGGTGAAATAAATATGGTAAATAGTCAAGACAGGGTCACAGGGTCGTAACTCACAGGGCAACCTTTTGTACGGGTCTCTTGCTCTCCTGAGCCTCTGAGCTGAAGTCCAGAGCGGCTTTATCCAAACCCAGCAGCTCACTGACGCATGCCGATCCATACAGCTCTCTATATTTCGTCATCACCTGCAGCACGGAAAGCCATCACAGAAAAACAGTTTGAACCTGCAGCTCAAATCACACAGCTTACTGTACCACATCCAGGAAGTAGATCATTATTAGTTAGTATTAAACTAACCCAAGTATTAAATTCAGCACGTAATTCCTCCCACACCGTACATGCTACAGTTATGAATGATATCTCAAAGCATGTGTCCTATTGTGGAGAAGTCTGCTGTTACTTATAGACACTGGAGCTATACTTTCCACCTGGAGGATGATAAATAGGAAGCATCCCGCAGACTGACACTGAAAGAGAGACCTGAGACTAAATGTCATAGACACTTGGGGGTGAGCCAGTAAATAACCCACCAGCAGCAACCAATCAGAACACCCTAGCAACTGCATAGCAACACTCTCAGGGTCAGATGATGATAAAGTTAGTTAGATGTAAAGCTGTAAACAAACAATATTTTGAATTGGAAAAAATAAAAACTAAGGAAGAATGTGACCTATGACCTAAAATGAATAAAAATACTTCTGATTCCACACTATTTCTAGGTCACTTATAAGTAAATTTGTGACACTGATCAAGTGATTCTTTGTAGAGATTGTCAGATGTTCCAGAGATGCTCTTTGGATAATCTCAAATAATGTTGGAAAACATGATCTGATTTATGCAGTTCAAGTTAAAAATAAAGTGAAAAATAGAAGTATTCCTCTACTGGTTTCAGACTTGTGGACCCTACTGTATTTCTGAGAGGTTTAACAAAAGCCAGAAAGGTGAAGGCATTATTTAGTCTATCAAAGATATATGTTTAGTTTCCTCACAAGAAATATATAGTGGGTTATTTGCACAGGTACAAAACTGAAGTGCCTGTTGTGTTGCGTGAGGTGTGTGTGTGTGTAAGAGAGTAAGAGAGAGGTGTGTATGACCTTCAGACAGTAGTAGCCGATGATACAGCCGAGTGAGATGAGTGTGTGCAGGACAGCCAGGCTGTGAAGAATCATTTTCATGTAGCCACTGTTCTCTTCTAGTTCAAAATAAACTTCCTGTGAACCCTTGGTGCTGTCGTCACAAACAGTGATCTCCACTTCTTCGTCATCATCAATGGTCGATGAAACCTAAATAAAATAATTATATAGATGTTTTTGGTGAAATCTAGGTTTGAACAGCAAAACCCTGTGTGGTTGACTGCAACTGAACTCCCAACCTGGACAAGCTGGTAGTGAGTTATTTTAGCTGGTTTCTCAAACCAAGTGGCCTAAACACATTAAAACAGACCAGCCTGACCAGCAACATTAAAGCTGATGTTTTAGCAGGGAAATCAATACTCACCTTGTAGAACAGAAGAATAAAATTGATGGCAAGGGCAAGGAACAGAGCCAACAGTCTCATGTTGTAGAAATTTCTCACAAAAGAGTTCTGAAGAGAAAATACTTGCCAGTCATCAGATCACATGGTTAAACATCTGTTAGTACAGTATGCTTGTATTGTGCAGCTGGAAAACAACAGAGACAGAGAGAGAAACATACCAGCAGTTTGGTCTTCTGAGAGCAGATAATTTTCCAAACAGCTGAATCCTGGATTTCAGTTTCATCTGGTTTTGAAGAGCTGAGCTTTCTAAGTCTCCATTTAGGTTTTCCCCGTTTATGTTTATCCTCTTCACTGCATAATTTAAATGCAATATTTTAGGCATTTTTTATAAAATATAAATATTTTGTAACATGGTAAATGTCTTTACTGTCACTTAATCAATGTAATGCATCCTTGCGGAATAAAAGTATTAATTTTGTTTTAAAAAATCAATCTTACTGACCCTAAAACTTTGAACAGATAGTGTTTTAGACCGATTCAAACCGGCTCATGAGACTAGAAAATCAGACACTGGTCACTGCGTGTTTCTGATTCATACCATCGAACAAGCCTTCATGTCAAAACGAATTGAATTTTTATAAAATGTGAAGTATTTGTGCATTTTCTGTGGGAGCAACACTAATTTCCAGCTTTTCAATTTTATTTTCACATCCTTTGAATTGTTCAGGCCCTGAACATCCTTTGTACTCAAGGGTACAATCGAGAAAATTCAAAGATCTCTTCATATGTTCCCTGAGATTCCCATGGGGGAGAGTAATGAAACACTTAAAAGCTACAAATCAGCGGTATTCCCTGTTAAAACAGCAGTATTTTCTGTTTTCAAAGTTTTATCTCTCCCCAGTCTGGAGCACTTACAAAGCTTTCTTAGTCTCTGAATCCTCCTCCTCTTGCACCTCATGAAAATCCTCATCACAGGTTTCCACCTGTTTGTAATGTTAACAAAAAAGACATACAGTTAATGGACATAAATGGACAGAGACTAAGGGGACACAAATGCAGACTGGTTGGACACAAATGCACAACATTATGTCCACTTATGTCAATTTATTGGACAAAAATGTTCAAAGTGGACACAAATGTCCAGCAAGGGTCCAGTAATGTCCTTCATGTGGGCCAACTCCAGTCTCTCAAATGACTTCATCACCACAGATGTTAAAGCAACAGGTCTGTAGTCATGTGAGTTTTGGTTTCTTGGGTACAGGGATGATGGTGGAGCGTTTGAAGCAGGAGGGGACTTCACACAGCTCCAGTGATCTGTTGAAGATCAATCTGAAGATGGATGATAGCTGGACAGCACAGGCTTCGAGGCAGGCTGGAGAGACACCGTCTGGGCCTTTGGCTTTCCTTATCTTCTGTCTCCTGAAGACTTTGCTTACATCATCTTCACAGATCTTGAGTACAGGTTGAGAAACAGTAGGGGGGGGGTCCTTGTAGCTGGTGATGGCTGTTTTTTTTTAGCTTTCCAGAGTAGTTTAACTTTGCCACTCTTATCTCCCTATTTAGTGTGTATTTGGCCTGTTTGTACAAGTCTTTGTCCCCACTCCTGTAGGCATCCTCTTTGGCCTGGCGAAGCTGTTTGAGTTTTGTACTGAACAAAACTTTTTTGTACTGAGCAAAAACAAGTTTGTCGTTGTTAAATGTAAATAAGTCCTGGTGGGTACACACATGTCCTCACAGAAACTAATGTAGGATGTCACGGTGTCAGTAAGCTCGTCCAGATCGGTGGCTGCAGCCTCAAAAACACTCCAGTCAGTAAGTTTGAAGCAGGCCTGTAAATCCTGCTCTGCTTCAACAGTCCATGTCTTTACAGTTTTTACTACAGGCTTAGCATATTTGAGTTTCTGCCTGTAGGCTGGTAGAAGATGAACCAAACAGTGATCAGAGAGTCCCAGCGCTGCTCGGGGGACAGAGTGGTATGCATCCTTTAAAACAGTGTAGCAGTGGTCCAGTATATTGCTGTCTCTGGTGGGGCACGTGATGTGATGTCTAAATTTAGGCAGTTCATGGGTGAGATTAGCTTTATTAAAATCTCTGAGAATGATAATGAAAGTGAAATGAAAATGAAAGATAATAAACGTTGCTTAAGACAGGAAAAACAAACAAAAACAGTAAAAGTACCAAGGAGCAACAAACTGACCATGTGCGGTGCCATCTTGAATTATGAATCTCATAAATAAAATAATCTTGAATCTCTGATTGAGAGCAGTGCTTGAAACCTTCCATGGCTCGGTGGAAGTCCTTCTTGGTAACGAGTCCTCTGCCGTCTGGGTGGTATTCGCGAAAAGCTTCAGACGATGTGAGGTCTTTGAGCTTGAGGAACATATCAAAGAACTTAAGGATCATCTCCACATTGCTGGATGATTCTACTAGCATATCTACCATCTGTTTGCCAATGGTCCCATTCACTACGTTTCCTAGAAACACAAAGAAATATTTATGCATGCCTTCAGTAAAGCTGCTTATCACTGAATTTAACTTGTTTCATAATGAATAGAATTTACACAGATACTGAACCAACACTGAACTGAATGGAGCTGAATAATGGGAAATGGAATTTTGTATGTGCCTCATTTTGAAGTTTGCATCAGTGATTTTGTTACTTTCTTGTTTAATACCGTGAAGCTGCTCTGATTCTCTATTGTATATAGCGCAATAAAAATTAAGGTGACTTGACGTGCTCAAAATGACTGTAGGACAATTAGACTCTTTCAAACTGCAGCTTTTGGAGTGGAATTCGAAATTTGGTTGCTGCAAAAGTGGGTTTCCAGTCATATGGATGCCAATACGGGTTCACAGTTGGTATGAACACAAGCACATTTGTTTGTGTAAAGATTTGACAAATAACAAAGACCAAACAATCCAACACAATGTAAAAACAGACTCAGTATACTGATATTAGTATACTAACATTGATTGGAAAATCGACAATGCCACATTTCTAAGAAGCAAAAGAAGGACTGCACGGAAAAGCATAAAAAATTAGAAGACTTTTAATGACTCTCCAACATTCAAGAATGGAAAGCAACATTACCACCATGTCTTTTTGTAAGTCCATCAAAGCTCTATTTAGCTAGAATCCTGCAGACACAAAACACCATTCTTTTATTTCATTTATTCCCTTAAGTTTCATACACTTTTCTTTGCAATGAATAAATTAGCACATAAGATTTAAAGTAATTTGTCTATAGGCTAACCTGAGAAAGCGTTATTTGCATATGGGCAAACACATGGAGGAAGCCAACTACGGCGTCCCAAAGACTGCTGGTTACCTGTACACGGACCATAAATTTGACAATTAAAGGTTTTAATTGATGTTAGGTAAAGAGATTAATTAAACTAAGAGTTGCTTCACAACATATAACACCACATTATGGTGTGAACGAAGACAGACACAGCAGGTGTGGCATTAGGCCTCCGAGATGCATTCATTTGAAACAAAACATTAAAAGGAGAGAATAACATAGAATCTTAGGACACACAGTTATCAAAACATTACTCTGTATCTTTACATTTTGACAAAACAGATTTTTCATACAAGCCCCATCACTGCTGACCCATTTGCTTATGTGAATTTACCTGAATGTATTCAGTGAGTGTGTTGAACACTTGCTTGGCCACGCTGATGGATTTGGAGAAGTTGTGCTGACCACGCTCATCAATCACATCCTTCCCTGAATAATACCAGTAGAAATGGTATTTCGCTGATGGACTTCTGTAGATATGAGGCCATCCATCATTCTCAGTATCAGACAAATAAAATGAAGGTGGCCTGTCAGCGATGAATGGTTTATGGAAATTTTATTTGGCGACAAGCTCTGTCTCACTGTTTTGGGCCCTTCTCCATTCGGTGCTGAAACTCTCAAACCACTTACAGCAGCAAACACACATTTTTCATTCCTTTACATGTATATTACACACAGGCATAATGAAAAATGTAAGAAACTAGTGTTTGGGGTTGAGTCAGTGGGCTTGCCTGGAACCCCGAGCAGACAGTCCACAGTGGAGATGATAAGGTTGACTGTTGTGTTGTTTCCAGTTTGAGTCCGCAGGTAGTTCTGGAAGCCTGTGGGGGAAATTTCAGTCTCCAGTTTTTACAAAAATAGACCAGAATATTGATGCTGTTTAAAATAGGGCTGTCGATGGATTACATTTATCAATAATGAATAATCAGATTTTTTTTTCCATCATTAATCTTACATTGAGAATGTACAGGCTGTTTTTCCTTTTACAATGTTGTGGATTTATTTCCTTTTTGACGATACAAAACAAAACAACAAACATGTTTCGGTTGCTAGCCTGCAGTTGCAGTGCACCAGTGGGCTTCCAATACTGCCAATGGTGTCTTTTGCTTATTGGTGATATTTCAAACATGTCAAGTTCCGAACACATTAAAATCCACTTGCAAATATTGTTAGAAGTCTCACATGGATTTAAATTTACACTGCCAGTCAAAAGTTTTAAAATACTTGACTGAATTTCTCATCTTAAAAATCAGATTTAAAGGGTCTTAAATTCTTGAACTTGGTTTAAAAAAAAATTATGTATTTACTTTTTTACTTGTCTGTTTACTCAATACTTTGTGATTCAGAGTGTGCAGATCTGTAAACTAATATATACACAGCTAAAATACATTAAACGTATATTGTAAAATACATTAGACAAAAAGCAAACAATTTTAATAACATTTTAAATGTAATATTATTAAATTTCCAGTACTGTTATTCATCCTTTCAGTGTCCATGCATATTCAGAAATCATTCTAATATTCTGATTTGGTGCTCAAGAAACATCATTATCAATGTTGTGCTGAACAGAGTTGTGCAGCTTAATATTTTTGTAAATATTTGAAATAGATACATTTTGTAACATCGTACATTTCTAAACTATCACTTTTGAACCATTTAATGCATCCGTGCTGAATAAAATTGTTTCTGTTTAAAAAAAAACACAATGTTTTATCCCTTACTTTTGAAGGTAGTATAATTCCCATACTGCCATTGCATGAGCCAACTGCTGATATGTTGAACCATTGTTGTGTAGCATGACAGTGTGTACACTCTTTAGGGGAATCAGTCTACAAATAGCTTACTTATAGTATGGTTAAAGTTGGATAGGAGAAAGTATTTTAACAAAGCATATTTCACTTCACCTGTTGAATTGACAGCCATAGTACAAAAGAACCTTGCACTATTAAACAAAAACAAAAAAAAAACAATGTTTGTTCTAACCAGTATTATGGCCTTCACAAAGAAGCTAGAGGAATCGGAAAAGATCACAGGTCAGTTGTTCATCTGCCATTACTCTATCGCCTGAGAAAGAGAGAGAAGAGGAGAAAGCAGAATGCAGTACAGGCAAATCAATGTCAATAAAAAGAAAATATCTGCCTCTTCTGATAGACACATTTATTTTTCGAAGCACTTTGTTGTGGATGTCAGTGATGCACCTGAATTGTCCTCAGCACCCACTCCTAAACTCTCCACTTTGATCTGCCTCTCAAATGCATTCAAATCCAGCACGCTGTGACACACAGAATTACAACAGCAACATCAAAAACACAGTCCTCTTCTTTTTAAAATAGACACTCAACAGACACTTCCAATTACAGCAAAGGAACAGATTGAAAGGTTAAAAAAGTGATGTAAAATGATGTTCTTTTCTCTTGATTATACTAAGTAACTTTGAAATTGAACACAGGAGGAGGGTGATGGGTAATAAATGAGTGAACAAAGCATTTCTCCACTTTTAGGTGTTTGAGCAGCTGCTTTCTGTCAGGGAAATGTCTCACAATGCATTAGCAAATAACAGCTGAACCTGCAAGACTGCATTAGGCCGCCCAGACTGTGAAAGAAGTCCACATCTCTCTTCTGTCGCAGGTAATCCAGCATTTTCTAGAGAGAATTCAACAACAGAGAGAATGAACAAAGAAGATGTTATATAAAAGTTGGTTTTGGTGTTAAATGTCAAAACTTTGGGGTTTTGTGTTATCGTCCAAACATATCTGTAATCCAGCATGACCTTTTCAAACTTACCTGCTGGACAGACGTCTTCCCTCCATTCAGGATTGCAATGCCCAGCTTAATATCACCTGGTTCAAATATCACATACAACTTAACAGCATAACATTTGAGCACTGACAATAACAAAAGTCATAGCCAGCTGACTCAAGATATCAGGATAAAGATATGAATGGTGACCTGGGGGGGGGGGGGGGGGGGGGGGGTTGGTGTGGGTATTGGGGTGTCCTTACAACCAAGGGTTTTTCAATCTTTTTGATGCAAGGACCCCCAAATATGATGGTCCCCAGGCAGGGGGCGCACGTACTCATTAATTTTGAGGGGGCACGAGCGGGGGGTGGGCTCGTCATGCTTGTCATGATGACACACAGAAGTCACGATAGCACTGCATAACTGATATAGGCTCATGCTTTATTAATTTTTTTCAAAATATTCCCAAACATGTTAAATATATCATGAAATATCTCCATTCTCAATTATGCGTAAGCAAATGCATTTTGCACCTGTATAGATTATGTTAGTTGATCTATAATAGGCGATGAGCCTAATAGTGTAATCTACTAACTACACATAATAACCCATCTTTTTCCTTAAGTACCAGGTATGTTCTTGTCGTGAGAATATTGTATACAGTAGCAGCACTCAGAAACGTATTGACATATTTATACTTCAAGCAAAGCGTCTAATAGCTATGTATTGGAAGAAAGTGGAAAATGTTTGACGAGTACTCTCAAATTCTCTTACTGTGTAGTGTTTTGAACTGACCTGTGTCCTTTTTTCTCTCTTTTCTTCCCTTTTCTTTTTTATTATTATTATTTTTCTCTCTCTCTTTTCTTGTGTTAGTTGCTGTTTTTCTTTTAGTATTATTATGTAAATAAGAGATCGGATTAAATTTTACTGCATTATACTGACATTTATTTCTCAAACAAATTGTTCAAAAAGTACCAGATATGGGTGTCATGCCATAAAATATTTTAATACGACTGACTTTGTAGCCTATTTAATGTGAATTTAATAAAAACCTTGTAAATTACTAATTATAACACTTTCATTGTACAGAAAGAGGGCAAACACTTTTACATCAAAGAACATTCACTAATTTCAGTCTAGCCAGAGCTCAAGCACAAAAACTCCAATTATAATCACTGTGAAATGAATCTCTTACTTACATCGTTCGCACATCTGCACTCATCTGAACGCCTCTGATTGGTCATTGCATTCATAAGATCAACAGAATCGTGTGTGATTGGTTATAATGCGCAGCGCTGTATCTGCCTCTGGCTCGCCAGCGAGCACAGATTTGAATTTAGCAGCTGATGCTGTGTCGCACTGAACGATCTAATCACGCCGGTGTGATCGTATCATAAAAATATATTATTCGGATTTTTTTCTTTTCTTTTGGAAGCTGCATTCAAAATCCACTTGGCTCAAAAATCTTCTTTGAATGGGCATGACGATTGTCCCCATGTGAGGAACCCTATTCCTAAAATTTGATGGAAGCTTCTTCTAAATTAATACTTTTGAGTAAGGGTGCATCAAATTGATCAAAAACAAACAGTAAAGACACTTAAAATGTTACAAAAGAATTATATTTCAATTAAATCCTACTCTTTTTAACTGTTTATTCATCAAAGAATCCTGAGAAAATGTATCAGTTTCCACAAAACTTTAGCAGTCACACTTTATAAAATCAAACGTTTCTTGAACATCCAATAGCTATTAGCAATAATTTCGGAAGCCTAAATTTTCTTAGGCACTCAAAGTACCTAACATGCTGTTTAAAATCCGCTTTGGCCTATCACAGAACAGATATACATTTTAAAATATTTTAAAATAGAAAGCAGCTATTTTAAAATGTAAGAAAATTTAGCAAATTACAGTTTTTTTACCCGGCATTTTTTTTTATTAATAAATCGCCGCCTTGCTGTGAGCATCAAGAGCACTTTCATTATACAATTGTACATAGTTCATATAGGTATATCTTCGATACCATTTTATAAACCCTCTCATTTATATGGTGTCTTACACCACAGTTATTCCCTGTAAAAAAAACAGGGAACTCTTGGTCACTTACTGAATACAAATAGACGATTTTAGTCAACCCTCATGATTCTGACAGCCCCCGTCTCTCACTTTGCTCGACCGAGAGACTACATGAATGAAACAGAAATATCAATTTCAATAGATCTAAGAATTCAATTAGCTTGAATTTTGAATGTTTTGCACAAAAAGGAACAAACTTGCTCAGAAAGTCCCAGCAGCGCATCATACCTTGGCCGATATGTCCAAAAGTCCCCGGATGGTGTACAATTTCAGGTCGATTTTTGAAGTGTTGTATCCTTTCAACTCTACCCCATGCTCACACACAGGATCTGCCACAATCCCCCATAGTTGCGTCTTTGGCGAACCTTAGAGATCTAGATCCAGCCCACTACACCAACACACGAATAAAACGAAGCCCTGTTAGAAAAACTCACAAACCTGTGCGGATTTCGGGCCCGCCTGCGTGACCGCGTGGTTTAAGGTGTAGAGCAGTTTACCAAATGAACTGCCTTTTAAACCCAGTCTATATTTTACATAGCGCAACAGCAATTTGAGACTTCTTATAAACATCATTGGCCTTGGTCACGTTAGTAATCTTGTAAATGCCATCACTTATGCAGAAATATCTGTCTCGCAGCAAGTTCTCAGCATGAAAGACCCGCGACTTGGCAGCATCCCACTCGCGTACGGGGGCTACTTCTTTCTCGTATCTCATCGCTACGATTAGAACGTTCTCAATGAATCGTGGAGGGAGACAGGCCAGTTTACAGTGACAGGGTGTGTGTAACAGATGCGACAGAACGGTCCTTTAAAGACGCAGTTGTGTGACTTGATAGTATGTCCCAAAGCTTGCCTACTCTTCTACTACACACTCAAAAACTTTTTCTTCACCAAAAGAGTACATACTTTAAGGGTGTAGTATAAGTAGGCACATTGTGACGCAGCAATGCTCTGTCTTGAGCCAGACTCTCTCATAACCCTGCAGGAAAAGGTTCACCGCTCTGTGCCTACAGAAAAAGACAAATCTCATGTTAAAAACTAATTAATGTCGGTTTCAGCCAAATGAAACATAAGGAAGATGACAGAATGTCCTCTTTATCTGAATTAGTTCAACAGCATTGCAATTCTCAAGTATTTCTGCTGCCTTCAGCTTTTATAACTTGGGTAATTCATAATGCAATATGGAGAGTAAATGGACTTGTCATAACTCTCTTTGCAGCAAACTTGGGGAGATTGTACAAAGGAACCATTCTTTAAAAAGCAACTACAGCCCGTTTCCTCTGCTTAGACAACATCTTATGCTACACTGCCCTCTTCGTCTTCTGGGGGCGCTCCACCTGACAGAAACACAACTTTATGTCAACCATTTACTAGAAAAGAACCATACAAACACCAGAAATGGGCCAAAATCTCCACCAAACTGCACTAGTTCATGTTTGAATGTATTAGTGGCATGACCTTAAAATGTTTATTTAATAGTCCACATCCATTCAGATATGGACATACACAATATGTGCCATCAATTATCATTTGCAGCAATTCATTGCCAGTCTAACCTGATCCAGATGGAAAAGAACACGAGCGATGCTTAAGATCCTCTCAACACTGAGGGGATCAATTGAGTTTTCACATAGATCCTGGCAAAAAGAAAAAAAGAAAAGTGAGGTGAGGACGCTCAAATAGCATTTTCACAGGACTTTATCGGCTCTTTCACAAGTTGTCTTCTGGCTCACCTGTTGCAGGTTGTTGCGAATGTATTCTCTGACCTCATCCTCTGTGTCCCTCTAGAAGCAGATGAATGTTTCAGGTGTCAGGAAAAAGAATTACAATATTTTCAAGATGAGGAATGGATTGATTTAGCAAAAACTGTCATTATTGATCAGTATGAACAGACATACCTGAGAGAAACTGCTTTTGGCATGAGTGACCAGGCCCTGATCACCATGGCAACACCCATTCATGGCAACCGAGAGGAGATTTTTTTGGTGCCACCACAATGAGAAAGGTGTGTGTGGAGTAACAATCACCCTTCCTCTTCACCTTTCTCCTCTCATGGCTGCACACCCCTCCCTAATGGAAAATCATGCAATTTAGTTTCATTCAATATTATTGAACAGCATATTTGGGTTGAATAATGACTTTGGCATTTATTAAAGTCCCTGCAGGCCTCTGAGTTTACTGGCCAAAGATTAATTTATTTTTAAAGAACGGTGTAAAAAAAATTAGGACACAGCAAACTTGGTCAGAATTGAGAGGAACTAGAAAGCAAAATGTATTACAGCGTAAATGAAGGGAAAACTGAATGTGTTCAAAACAAGTAATATAGTATTAGTGAAATGAAGAGACCTTATCCATCCTGCTTTTGCTGCTGTTCACCAGGAATGTCATGTTGTTGATTTCATTTTGAACAACATAGTTCTGTTCTTCCCATTTGAAATTCTAAAGAAAAACAAACAAGTGTGTAAAAGATAATTTTTTTTAAATGTAATGAATGCACAAAGAGTACAAATGTATGTCTATAAATTTAAATTTTTAACCTTAAAACTAAATATTAACCATAAAAAAAAATAATAATAATGTACATTTTTAGAGATAGATGATACAAAGTGGACATGCACAATTTGTGTGTGTACTTTCAAAAAAAGTAACATCTTTTTTTATCATTTGATTTCTTTTCCCTGAGACAGACAAAGAATGATAATATCCTTTTTTCTTATTACGTTATTTGAATTTAGTGTTCAAATAGGCATCATTGACATGTAAATGTGGGTGACCATGTGCTGTGTGATGGATTTCTAATGGCAGAAAATCTAATATTTTGGAATGAATATATTTTGGATCTCTGTACGTGACAAGAAAAAATACATATTGTGGAATATTGTTCAATGTATTTGTATTGGTATTTGTTACAATCACAAAGTTTGTACAGCACTTCTTTTGGTTTTCTTCTAAAATAGATGCTTCAATGACACATTAAAATCTCCATAATCTAGTAATTCACTTCTCTAGAGGGACCAACTCACCTGCGAAACGTTTCATCCAAGCACTGTCTGCAGTCCCCAGGTGGGCGTGGATGATGGAGAGGATGTGACCCAGTAGGGCATTTGCTTGCTGGGGTGTGACAGTGGAAGAATAGCCCTCCTGGGATGCTTGGTTACCAGCCTCCCCCCATCGAGAGACATATCTACACAGCAGAGGAAGCGTCACCTCAGTAACCTTTGTCAAAAGGGCATGACAGGCCACTGGTCCTGCCTCTGCGAGCTCTTCGACCTCTGAGAAAGCCTCCTGCAAACTGGGGAGGAGCCTACAGGATCTTCCAGCTAAAAAGACCACACCAAAATCCATGATGAAAAATAGCATGCGGCAACGTGAGTGTGTTCACATTTTTGCATTCTATTGAACTTTTCTTGCCTTTAACTTCACTCTCTTCATTACTCATAGTGTCGGAGAGGGAATGAAGGTCGGTCAGCTCCAAGAAACACATAGGAAAAGCTGCAGATAAAGCAGCCAGACACTCCCCCAAGCCTCTGCCTATCAAAACAAAGATAAAGGCTGATCGACAGATGAACCATAACAAGGTTACAAGTTGCACAAGTTTCATAAGGACAAACTGAACAATAAATAATAACAATACATATTCAGAGTAAAATAATAACAGCCAAACACCCAAAGCAATTTTGGTGCTTTGGGTGCACCAAAATTGGTGACGGACACGTGAGACAGTGATTGTGTCCGTCATCAGATATAAGGAAACTACTGCACCAGAAGCACACAGTTGGAAAGACATTTCGAAAGCCGCTCTCGACCATGCAAGCTGTAGAAAATTGCTCTTTTAGACTGGAAAGCAGCTGAGAATCACCTACAGACTTCTTCGTTTCTTGATGACTTCTCTTAATGAGAGAGAAAGCGCTCACGAAGTGATCAGCTCCGAAGAAAATAGCTGAATGAGTGGATGCACGCCGCCATCTCATATACCCGCATGTACGGGAAGTGGCTTGGCATGCAAATTCCACTCGCCAATTGTCATTGGATGTTTCTTGTAATGCTCAGAGGCGATTAACGTAACGTCATTGTCGATGTAACATCAAATGTGACTGATAGGGAGCTTATTCTAATACGATTCATCCCAACTGCGTGTGAGATTTATTCATAGTACAGTTGAACTGCAAAAGAGGATTAAACGGTACATTTTTTCTAATAAAATGGTAATGAGTTCACACAGAGCAAAAATGTACAGTATGAATGATTCAACACATGATGCGCTGCTGTTCTACAAGCATGATCTTATTGCAGGGAAGTCGGCGGCAGTCCTGCAGTGTGGTGCAAAGAGTGTTTTCTCTTGCCAGTACACTTGTGAAGATCATTGTTTATAGAAGTAATATAAGGTCATGCTCAAGAGGAAAATTCTCAGGTCACAGAGAATATGAATGAATACCAAATGCTGTTGGACTTCATGCGAAACAGTGAATGTTTTCTCACAGTCAACTCCTTTGGATTTGGCACAAAGCAGTACAAAACATTACTAAATGCACATTTGAGTAGATCCACATATCCTAAAGAGAGTCATCATTGACTAGAGGCATTTTTGAGTATTGTCAATTCAGAAGAGAGGCCGGTTTAAAGTGTTTTGCAATTCATGATGCCATAACTGTATATTTCCTATTAAAATATACACCAAGACACACATGCCCATGATCAAACATAAGAGGGGTCAAACACAGGGCTGAATCTCATGCAGACAGGAAATCAAGTGCCACTCTAAATGGCAAAACAGAGGTAATTGGAAAGGGAAGTGATCTGCTCAACCCAAAACCTTTATATTTTTCCACTGCCTCTCCACCGCATTTATTTTCCCTCCATCTGTTAATTCATCATAGGACACATTATTCATTATTCATCTAATTAGCTGTTGCTATTTCTTCCATCCATTCCTCCCTCTTGCCTTCTCTCTTACCGATCAGTCCCCCTCCGTGCTGCCTCTGGGCATCGTGCAGGAATAGAGCGGTGAGCACCGGGATCAGGGTGGTGGTGGTGTACGATATGACCTCACTGTCTCCCCTGCTCTGGGCTCGGTTCAGTCCATACTCATCCCAGGTCACATTATCTATCGTTAGCCCGATATCTTCTGCAGCGGCTTCAAAGAAGGACCACAGCAACACCCTGACGGATTCATTAGTGGTTTTCATTAACATCCAAGAGACAAACAATTATAGAAAAATTAGAATAACTTTAGAAAAAGGCTCTTACACTCACCAAGGCTGCATTTATTTGATCAAAAATGTTAAATCAAGTAAAAATATAAATATTATGACAAATTAAGATGACTATTTTAATATATTTTCAAATGTAATTTATTCCTGTGATGGCAAAGCTGAATTTTCAGCAGACATTACTCAAGTCTTCAGAGTCACATGATCCTTCAGAAATCATTCTAATATGCTGATTTGTCTCTTAAGAATCATTTCTTATTATTATCAATGCTGAAAACTTCTTAATATTTTTTGTGGAAACAGTGATACTTTTTTTTTCAGTATCAATTTGCTGAAGAATTATATATAGATTATATCTAGATATATATATATATCTAATTAAAAATTCATTTTGGAAGTAGAAAGTCTATAATATAAGGGTATAAATGTAAAAAGTAAAATAAAGTCAAGCCACAGTTCATTATTATGAGTCTAGTCCAGTCCACACTGATATTCATGAGACCAGGCAAATTACAGCGTTTCTTCCATATCCCAGACTGACTTCCAGCGTGGAGGACCCGGGCATCCCGAAACCAGCGCTCTCTCAGCCCCGCCAGTCTCTGTCATATGAATCAGTCTTCCGAAAACCACCCCGCTGCACCCAGCGTCACCCCTCTCCCGAGACCCTCCACTATCATCCCAAGTTCCGTGACCCATCTCACCCCAGCACTGCTCTGTCCCTCAGCCCAGAATTGCGGGCTCTCAGTTCCCGCGTTAGCCCAGTGAGGGCTCCAGTTCCCGAGTTAAGCCCACGGAGGGCCCATGATCCCCAGGTAAGCCCAGGAAGGCCCCTGATCCCCAGGTAAGCCCAGGAAGAGCCCTGATTCCCAGTCAAGCCCAGGAGGGCCCCTGATCCCATTCAAGCCCCGGAAGGCCCTGATCCACCATCAAGCCCAGGAGGCCCCTGATCCCCATCAGAGCGCACGGGAGGGCCCCTGATTCCCAGGCAAGGCCCACGGGTCCCCTGCTCCCATGCAAGCCCATTGAAGGGCTTTTTCCCCCCGCCGAAAAAATTCCCCAGGCAAGGCCCATGAAGGGCCCCTGTTCCCGAGTTACCACATGAGGGCCCCTGTTCCGAGTTAAGGTCGCCAAGGGCCCCGGATCCCCGGCAAGCCCATGAAGGGCCCCCTGATCCCCGGCAAGCCAGGAAGGGCCCCGGATCCCCTTTCAGCCCAGGAGGCTCCGGATCCCCATTTCAGGCCCAGGAAGAATCTCCAGCCCCAGAGCTCGCTCCCGGGACTGCTCCAGCCCCAGAGCTCGCTCCCGTGTCTGCTCCAGCCCCAGAGCTCGCTCCCGTGATGGCTCTAGCCCCAGAGCTCGCTCCCGTGACTGCTACAGCCCCAGAGCTCGCTCCCGGGTCGGTTCCAGCCCCAGAGCGCCCCCAAGTGCCTGCTCCTCCAGAGCGCCGACCAGAGCCGGCTCCTCCAGAGTGACCCCCAGGATTCCTGGATTTCCCCAAGAAGATTTTGGGGGGGGGCCATACACCCGTGGCCGAGCCAGCCAATGCCACGGAGGATCTACCACGGCCTCCCGAGTCCCCCGCTCCACCGTGGCCTCCCGAGGTTCCTGATCCGCCGTGGCCTCCCGAGTATCCGGCTCCGCCATGGCCTCCCAAGTATCCTACTCCGCCGCGGCCTCCCGAGGTCCCTGATCCACCACGGCCTCCCAGGTCCCCTGCTCCGCCGTGGCCTCCCGAGTCCCCTGATCCGCTGTGGCCCTATCCTCGTGGGCCCCCCTATCCTATCCACCGTGGCCCCCTGATATCCGGCCCCGCCATGGCCTCCCGAGTATCCTTCTTCCGCCGCAGCCCATCCGCGAGGTCCCTGCTCCACAGGTTCCCGGATCCGCCCTATTCCAGTCCTGCACCAGCCTCCAGGGCGCCCACACCCCCCCCTCCCTGATGATACGGTTATGGAACGGGTCGCGCCTTCCGGGAGGGGGGCGATCTGTCACACCCCTGTAGACTGTCATATATGGTTTCTCCCTCTGTGTCCTTATTTGGTGGTTCCTGTTCTCATTATTAGTTAATCACCTCATTGTGCTCACCTGTCTGCCCCCTCGTTATTTACCTTATATCAGTTCCTGTCCATTGTGTTCGAGTTTGTCATTGTTAATGTTACCCTGTGCATGTGCTCCTACCCTGTCGTGTATTCATTAAAGTGTTCTGGTTTCCTTCATCCTCGTCGTCCTGCCTGTTCCCTGGCACAGCAACAACGTGACATGATTCCCACTTCTACATATTGAACATAACGTTCATAGTTGAATATCAACAGTGGCTCTGAATGCTAGTTAGATTGAATGACTTATAGACAGTAAATGTTGGTTTGTCCCTCTCATAACACTGTTATATGGCTTCAGGAGATTTGGACAACTGTTAATGATTTTTCAAGCTTCCAATTTGATTATATAAAAAGAGCTATGTGAAAACTTTCTTTTTTTTCATGAGAATTTGGAAAGCCACGAAGACGATTAAATAACACAATTTTCATTTTTGTGTAAACTATACTTTGAACACCCCTTTCAGTTTAGTGAGGCCTTGAAATTACAGGGCAGTTAGATAAAAAGACAGATGTGCAAATAAATAATTGGAGAGAAGTGGAGCGGAAGAACAGGGGAATGTGTGCGTGTCTAACCCAGCTCTAGTAACTGCTCCTGGACTTGCTCAGTGAGACAGAGGGCTTGCTGGAGCAGGCCGTAAGCGAAGCGGCTTGCAATCGCTGGGGAATCATCATCTGCCCCCTTTCTGTTCCTGTGCAGTGAGAATCCAGTCAGTAAAAATGAAATGGACACTTCAAAGGCATGATACTCATTCTAGTATCCAGTAGCAGGAAAGGATTCTCACCTCCTCACTGAGTACCCATTGATGTGGAAGAACTTGAACATCTTGAGTTTTGTCTCTTTTCAGAGACAAACTCAAGATGTTCTCAAGTTCTTGAGAACACAAGAGCAAGAGCAAGAGCAAGTGTGACTGCCCCCTCCTGGACAAAATCAGCATCAGCATGAACAGGCTTTGGCTTTGCCATTGTTAAAAGAGTTTTATATAAGCAATGCATTATAATTAATTAAAGTGGTGACAGTTATTAATTCCTGCTCTTAGTTTGCCTTAGTAATTAGTGCATATTATTACACAGCTCTCCGCAATAGCTGGCTGTGACTTGTCATTCTAGGTCAAATATTTGTGCATAATGACTGTAAACTAGTTTATTTAAAATAATCTTCCACACAGATTCATGTCTCCCATATTACTCCACAATCTATAGAATCTCAAAGCAATGTTTCATGTGCATTTATTTATTTAGTAAAAACCTGTAATATTTTTAAATTAAACTAATATTATTTATTTATTTTGTAATAATCAGGATAGTGCACAATCAGCTGGTCATTATAGCAAATAAATAAATAAATACAACTAAATAAAAACAATTTCAGGGTGCCACTGGTGATTACTCTGCAACACTATTAGTTTATAAAATATTGAAAAATATGAGTAAAAAGTAATTTATCCCTGTGATGGCAAAATTTTTCAGCAGTCATTACTCTAGTGCTTCAAATCATTCAAAAATAATTGGCTGATTGTATGCTCAATAAACCTTTTTTATTGTCAATGTTGAAAACAGTTGTGGTACATTTGTTTTAGGATTATTTGCTGAAAGATCAAAAGAACAGCATTGTAACATTATAAATGTATTTACTGTCAATTAAATTTAACAGCCTTGCTGTGTATAAGTATTAATAATTAAGTTTTGAAATTCTGTTGTATGCATTTGTCATTTTTATTTAATGTCTTTATTTTTAAAATGTGTATAGGTAGTATTTATAAAGATTTAGCTTTTAGTTTTGGATCTGTTTTTAGTTGTTTTAATACTACGGTTGATTGCTTCTGTTGTCCTCATTTGTAAGTCGCTTGGATAAAAAAGCGTCTGATAACTGATTAACTAATATTTTGAATGGTAGTGTATACCTGTAAAGGTACATCACCACTCTCCAAAACCCAGTCTTCTCTATTTCACAGTGGCTGTTTACTGTAATAAGCAGGTGGCGGCAGGAAACCTAATTTAATTCCTGTATATTTCTCACAGCGGACCATCTGGGAACACACACCTTTACTCTTCCAGTTCCTCAGTTTCCTGGCTGCACAGATGTGATGATAAGTCTCAGCCAACCACTCTGCATGGACTTCAAACCAGATTGAAAGTGCAGTATTTTTAATCGTTATTGACCAAAACTGGCGGGTGGTATAAAAGGTCAAGCAAGTATACAATAAAAAACAATACTTATTATTAATTATAAATGTAGTATTGGTTATAATATATACAGATTTTAATATTTTATTACACTTTATTATTAAATGCTGTTCTTCTAGTTAAAAAAAAAAGTGGAAGCAAAACCACTGAATGTGACTTATACATTTGAGTTGTGACCCGTAGGGAGAATTTTGGAAGCACATTTAAGCTTTTATGGATATATTTAATAATTTCTAATGCTCCAAGGATGGACCAGCACCGTTTAGACATAGAGCAGTTCTCTGAGAAGGTGTCCTTTACCATGCCAGACTGTGAGATCCTCCTAGCTGCATGGGTTGTGAAAGCCTTGTGACTCGCCCTCATTGGTCCTCTCAATGGTCCAGCCCAAGACCAGAATGCATTTCACCATCTCTTTAATGACCCCTCGATAACCTTCTTTAAAATACAGAGCAACCTCACTGTGTGAAAATAAACTGCGTATTGCTTTTTTATTTCTTTGAAAAAATATTGAATATCTGATGTTGTTTTTTGTAATGTGTCTACATGCTTTGTGTATGCGTACAGTTAGCTACCTTCTCAGATAGAGCTCTGTAAGGTTTTAGGAGTGAAAACTGAAAAAATACTCTCAGAAAACTGTTCTCCATAAACCCAGCCGTTACCAAACTAGAAAATAATTATTAAACACAAATGGCTTTAAAACTACAGAATTCCCAAGGTTTCCACAATATTAATAGGGGTAATTCTCAAGCAAACTCCTGTAATAAGTAAAGAAACGTTTTACCTTGTCCAGTGACCATTTCTCATGTGTATGTTCAGCGTATTTGTTCACCACAAACTCAAGCATCTCTGGGACTATGACACTATAAATGAATGAATAAAAAGCCATTCACACTACACTTTTCAGAAAAGGATGGAGTGAACTTGTATATCCAATAAACAGCCACTCACACTTCACTTTTCAGAAAATAATGAAGTTATATAAGTTATAATGACGTTATTCCTGATCTCAGAAGTTCTCAGAAGATCTCAATGCTAAATCCAGCTCAAGTGGGTCTGTTTCAGCTGGTTTAGGATGTGTTATGGAACTTTAAGTCTATAGAAGTCTTACTTTGAGGTGTCCAGAGGTCGAGGACAAAACCGTCTATCTGAATCCATCGCCGAGTGTCTCTCTCGTCCTCCTGTGCAGCTCAGGTCAAGGTGGTCAGGAGGAATTGTCCCAGCAACTGCACTGAGACAACTCAGGGCCAGTTTGAATAGGTCTGCATCGTAAGACTGTGGATGAGATTGAAAAACAAACATTTTGAGTGTGCAATTCAAAATGAAAATTGAACAGTTTGATGCATAAAAAACTATGCATCACCCTATCCCACAAAAAATCCACTCTTTTGTAGAAATGAATTGTGGGGTCACATATTTTGAAATGAAGGAGACTTTTCTGTCTTTTCTCACTTTTTTGGCAAGAGCACTGAATATCCCCCAAAACAGCCTTCTTGTCAGACAATGTTCTTCCTCTGAGGCAAAGCCAAACACACCCCATCCATCATTCTGACAGTAGTACTTCCTGCTCTGCTCATAATGATTGGTAAACAGCTGAAAGCAGAAGTGACCACAGTGATAAGTAGAATTGCTGCAAGAAAACATTTTTTTATTTTGTTAATTTAATGTTTTCTCTTTAGACCTTGAGTGGCATTTTGGAGTTTTCTGATAGTTGAGGGACGTCAAACACAAGATTATGCAGCAGAGATTGCAACATGGAGGGATTCAGTTTTCTGTGGGAACAAAGTAAATAAATAGAGGGCAATAAATAAAAAGACCTATACGATATGAAATTCTTAACATATGATCTTAAAAGAACAAGAACAGGCAGAAAAAGATACAATGACTTCCATTATAATGGTCAATTATTTGCAGAACTTTTTTTTAAAACAATCACTATTGTAAACGTGCCAATTATATCATATTTACTGTATAATAAAATCAATCCAAAAAAGCAAAAACGAACATCCTCACCCGCACACTGCCAGCAGACAGTCCTGGATGGCGTCTTTCTGGGCCTTTGTCAGTCCACTAGCTTTAGATAGGCTGTAGACACCCTGCAGGAGCCCATCCACCAGCCCAATCCGCAGTGAAGAGGAGTCACACAGCAGAGAGGAATACTTACGTAATGGCAGCACAGCCACACATATGCATCAATTGAGGGCCAATGCCATATCCGTTCCACCTAACCCCGTCTGCAAAGAGAGAATATATATATACACAAAGTTTAAAAGAACAGCATTTATTTGAAATAGAAATCTTTTGTAACATTATAAATTTTTTTACTGTCACTTTTGATCAATTTAATGTATCCTTGCTTGCTGAATAAAAGTATTAATTTCTTCCTTCAAAAAATATTTATTAACCCCAAGCTTTTGGTAATGTGACTTGTGTGTTTTGCTAATATCTCCAGTTTTGCAACTACAGGACCCACACATCAATGGTATGGCCTGTTTTAGGGGTGGTTGAAATATAGTGAAATATATTTTCTTTTTAAGTTGCATTCAAACAGAGCTGTTGAAACATGTAGAACAGAGAGAGCTGTTGGAATAGGACCCCCTTAACCTTTATTTTGGCATCCACTGCGGGATTCAATCCTTAATTGGTGGGTCCACAAACTCAAGATTTTCAGTAAATAAATTACTTAAATTTCAGATTTATTCCTCAGAATTGCTTTGATGATGTTTTATGACATTTTGGAGCTGAAGAGCTCCATCCCCACTTGTTTGCATTAAATGGAAAAAGGCATTTTAACGATCTAAGCGCATGGTCTAAAGCACACGGCGCAGGTGCACTCAGGGCGTGTCCGAATCCACTTTTGCTAGTTTAACGACAGGAAAACGGTCGGCGCGCCCAGGCATTCCTAATTCCCAAATTCTAAATGGGTTGTCCCTATTCTCTTGAGTAATGGGTGTTTTTTGGGCGTAATGTGCAATAAACCAATCAGAGTCTCATCTCCCATCGCATTTAAAAGCCAGTTGCGCTCGCACCATGGTGGGTTCGCTATTCATATGGCGGAATGTAATTTTAACCTAAATGTTTGTGTGCTGCTGCACGTCACTGTGTGTGTAATAAGCAAAGTGTATGCGCGTAGTGCACCCACCTATAGGCGCACATTAAATAACATGCTCTTTAAATAACAAAGAAAAAATATTGCGCCAGACTTTAGACCAGGTTTGAGTTGGTCCATGGCGCAGTCTATTTTCAGTTCCTTAAAATAACAACGCGCCAACAATGTGCCTGAACACACCTCTTTTTTAGGCCAGCACAATGGGCGCACAAATGGGTGCAAATGCATTTGCTATTTAAACAACTTTAAAAATGAGAACTGCGTCGGGCTGAAACTAGCAAAAACACTTGCGCTGCATTGCGCCGGGTGTATGATAGGGCCCCATAATGTCTGTCCCCTTACAGCATCCATGTTAACAGCCGCTCGCAGGTCCGGCAGGAAACCATTCTCCAGCAGACGTAGCAAGAACTGCTGGTCCTGAACTCCGGAAACCCGGTCCAAAAACAGTACCATGGCTGCTTTGTGATCCGGACAAAATATCAGAGACATGTTAGGCTCCACCACTAGATCATCTAACAAGCACAAAATACTTTCAACCACCAATTAATCACTTTTAGACTTAAAAAAACCAAAAAAAAAAAACCCTATACATATCTTGCCCGCAGCCCACAAAACTAAATTTAATTTGTTTATTTAAAAACTGAGCTCAGACCCTCTCATTACACTGATTTCAGTTAAATCAAGCATAGCGTTAGTTCTGGCAGGTCCCGGTATCAGCTACATCAAGACTCTCAGCTGATCCCCATCAACCTATGGGAATACGACACCTATCTAAGTATTCATATATAAGGTCCCACAGTAGTATTAGCAGTTTTCGCATTGCTCAATAGCTAATTACCTTCCTCCATCCCCAGCTCCTCCTCTGTAAGTCAGGGTTCAGCCTTCTGATTATCCTTTGAATAAGACTAATTCTAAAATGTGTACATTACATTATTGAACTTTAACGATATCTGCAATACATTTATGTTGGTTCTGTTCTGTTTACCCCGGGTGGGGGGGGGGGGGTTATCGCTGCTCTCCCTGCTCTCATCATGCTAGGCTGCATGGATGCACAGGGAGTTCTTGCCCAGAACGGAACCATACCGCCAATCCAAACTGTATGCTAATTGTCAATCATCTTTGACGATAGTGGTCCTGACAGAACAATCAAATACATTTAGAAAGATAAATCAATAGTCTGGAAAAGAATGATTTTTACATCATGAATGTATATTTTACACACACACTCATACGCACCTGTGTTTACAATTGGTAAACTAAAAGTTATATTGATGATTCCCTCCAGATCCTCTCTGGGGACGAGAGACCTCAAGATTGCCCTTATTCGGATGGCCTCACCTTTCCCCGCTTCTATGAACTGCAGGCCATTTACACACACAACAGAGACACCCATTAGCAAACCTTGAAGAACTTTTCAAACCTTTAATGAAAACTGACTGTGCCTTAAAAAGTAGATAAAACCAATAAGCCCTCTCCAACTCAATCCTTCAAACACATTACGAGGCTCTTATCTAGCTTTCCCAGGGGGTTTCCTGAAACACTTACATGCATCTCAGGGGTGCAACGACCCAAAAGATCAATGAGAGCAGAGTAGAAGGTCATTATGGCGTGTCCCATGTTGATGACATCATCATCTTCATCATCAAGCGTGTCACTAGAAGTGCAGGTGAGAAAGAGACATGGGCATGAGCGAGAATGAGAAAAACAAAGACAGGATAAGATCGAATCACAACACTCACAGCGTCCGGTTGGAACTGTGTGTACTGGCTGCACTGGTTCCATCCTGCAGGTGGAAAATTCTGATAGCTTCCTCCATGGTTGGTAGAAGACCATTTCCCCCTTCCCCTCGAAGGCCGGGGCCAAAGCACTCAGGTCGGCGAATCAGAAGCCTCACTACCACATAGGCGTTCTCCTCAACACTCTTACCTGTATGAGGAGAATAACCAATCGAAACCAACCAGAGGTGTTTAATTAGGTTTCACCTGGGGCAAGTTCAAGCTCAAACCGGTGTGCACAGTTTTGCTACGGTTTCCGGTTTGAACGACATGTTTCCTGGAAACGGTGTGCAACGGGGTTTGAGACGCATTTTCTCTTGTTTGGTGGGTGTGTCAAACATGTCAGCCCAATCAGCAGCAACATGTAAACCACGCGGTATTAAAGAGACAGCTCGCACAATGTAATTAACATCAAAATAAATTCACAAGAGCAAGTATATTGTTTGCACATGTTTATTTACATTAAAGGCAAAACAACTGAAATAATAAGGGCACAAGTATAGATCTGGAATTTCTTTAAGTCTGTCTAAATATAATTTAGTAATTGCAATGTCTTCTGGTCCATATCCTTTCCTTAGGAAGGTGTGCTAAATACTGATTAATGTAGCATAAAAATACTATACATATTTATATATTTTGCTATTGTATTATGGAGTGACACTTTCATAAACTTTTCTATACTCCTCTGATTATATAATGGTAAATATTACAATATCATAGCACAACAACAGTGATCAGCAATAATGATAAGCCTATACTCACAATAAAAATAATAAGGTCATATAGATCATAACACAGTCTTGGAGGCAAGAAGTGGATTATCCTTCACTTGAAATTTTTGTCTTTTCATCCTGAAATGCGAGGCAAATGTTGGATCACAATAATTAGGAACTACAGTTTCCACAAATCCCTTCATTTGATTGGGATGTTCTCTTTTATTCTGGAGGGCAAGGGCAGTGACTGTACCATTGAGCATATTTTGCAGTATTAAACACGTATTTATACCGATTTCATCAGGCTCCAAAAATTCTTCAAAAAGAACACAAAGAATGGCCTTCTCAGCTGCCATAGTTGCAACTCTTGCGTCATCAGAACAGGGTGTTCAACGCATCACCGTTTCTGTTTAAAAAACATTTTGCACCGTTTTTGTTGGGGCTGAACGCAGCCCAGGTCTGGATTCAAGATTAAAGCTGCTCATTACCATTGCAAAATACTGCAAAACGCAGGACGTCCAGGTAACGTTCTCCCTCCACAGGATTCCAACCAATATCTGGGTATCCTTTGGAGACCAGGAGAGCACAACTATACGCAAACCACAGCCTCCCAAATACTGCATCACCTGTACAAACAAAAAACCGGTACAGACAGTTCAATATCACCAAAAGTCAGAGGGGATGTAGAAGAGAGATAAAAGAATCAGTCAGTGAGACTTACATTCTCCAGATCCGCTTCTGTAAGAGCAAGCCCCAGTTTGTTGTTGTCCATGACAGAAGCGGCTGCCACATCTAGAGGAGTCGATCCTCTCATTGAGGGAGAAGCTGATAAGAAAAGGAAAAAAAAAAATCATATTTACTTTTGTCTACTTCCTTAGAAATGTTCAGATTGATGGTTGCTTATGAGTTAAACCAGATCAGTATTAGTATAAACATACCAAGTCCAACATTACTGTTGTCCAGCAGGTAGCTGAGATGATTTCCTTAATGAGGCCAGAGGATAAGAGTTAACAGAGCACCTCGCGGGAGTGAATAAATCAAAACACTGCACTTAATGCAATGATTAAATTCTAATTTGAGTGATTATGCAGTTGGCATTTTACAACCATAATGAACGCATAAACTGATAATCACTGCAAGTACTTGATGTTATTATGATTACCTTAGATTCTCTAGCACCAAGGACATTCACCATTACTTCCATGATGGTCTCGTGCATCCCCAGAGCTCTCATCAGATTAGGATGCTGATAGAAAACTTTGTTCATAATGTCACTACACAAAAGAAAACACAGGTCTCAAATTGAGAATAAAACTGCCTTGGACATGGTAGTCCATCAGAAATATTGGATAATTTAAAAAGTGAAAACTGCATGATGGGATGTGTCAAAATAAGTAATTCTAGATGTTTTATGGGTACTCTATTCAGTGCCTGATTAGAAATATCACTTTATGATGCATTTGTGCTTAATCCTAAAAATACACTACTGTTCACAAGTTTGTGGTCAGTAGAATGTTTTATGTTTTTGAAAGAGGTCTCTACAGTAAAAACAGTAATATTATGGAAAAAAAATTTAAATAAAAATATAAGAATAAAATACATTACAATTCCAATTTTAATATATTTCGAGATGTATTTTATTCCCATGATTGCAAAGCTGAATAACTCCAGTCGTCAGTGTCACATGATCCTTCAGAAACTTTTTTTTTTTTTACTTTTGTGGAATTTTTTTTTTCTATCTTTTAAAATACATATTAACATTATATTACCTAAATTAAAATGATCTTACTTAAATATCTTCCTTTTCTTTGGGTTTTCAGTTAGCTGCAATTTTTACATCTCTATCTAGATTCACAATAAGCACATTTTTACACAAAACTTTTTTTTTTTTAAAAAGCAAAATACCCATATTAATTTCCAAGACTGATGCTACTCACATGCTATTTGATAAGGTCATCTGATAATAATAAAGCATAGTAATGTTTAAAATGGTTAGCGCTGCATAATGTTTCACTAACTATTTTTTTAAATAAATAATATGTAGTACACACTTTATACTGTGCAGTATAGAATAAGTAATTATATAGTATTACATTCCAAACCCAGTCATCATCTCTCACCCTAGTCCTCTCTGATCATGAGTTCCTCCTCTTCTTTGCCCATCCTGGCTGTGAGCAATGAACGAATGTGTGCTAGAGCCCACTGTAGATTAAGAATGTCTTCCACAGAAGTCTGGCTGATAGGGGTGCAGAGTCTGGCCTCCCAGCCCAGCATACTGTTGATGCAGCAGGCTGAAAACAGCACGCACCAAAGCTGGGTCTTCTATCATCCCCTCCTGGGCCCAGTGAAGCATGGTCTCTGATATCAGCTGCTGTAGCGAGACTAGAAAGAGAGATGTCTGTTTTAACTTCACTCATCTGGTATGTAATTGAAAGAACCTGTACAGTTTTACAATAGAATCAAGATGCTCTATTAATACAGTTCATAACATAATGTGATCCCAAAATAATGAAAAATATCATTTTTAGAGAGACAAAAGAGACTGGTAGTGCTTCCTACCAGGTTTGTTCACAATCTCTTCGGGGAGGCCAGACATTCTCCTCTTTAAATAAATTATTTTATCCATTAGGCTTTGGAGGTGATTCCTGATTGGTTGTCCTCATCCTCATTCTCTGAATTGCTGTCTATCTCAATTCCTCTATTAAACAAAGTAAAAAATAAAAAAAGATGTGAATAAATGCATATAAGAGGTCATGATGCCAGTTGATGGCAATACAATTATGGCATTAGTTGTCCTAATTGGCTACCTACCACAGTGGCTCATTAGATCCTGATGGAATTCCCACATCAAATCACGGACGTCATTTGGGCATGGACATTCCTGACACTCTTCCCGGAAGCTCAACATCATGTTTATCTGGACAGAAAAAAAGGACACAACTCATTAGGGAAAATTCAATCTGCATGAAATGAAAATTCATCCTATTTTCTAAACATATGTAACTTGTTGGAGCTAAACTCTGGGGGATGTTGGCCCCTTAAGAAGCAGAACTGGACACCCCTGTCATACAGGTTTGGAACGACATGAAGGTAAGTAAGTTCTCAATGACAGAAATATACAGTCCAATCCAGTTAACCTATGACCTCTAACCTGTTCCTGAGGTGGAGAACGAAACTCTTTAGTTTTGCGTGCAGTGAGAGCAGCAGACATGTTAAACGCATCCATAACTTCATTGTACCGGAAGCGCTGGTTGTCTTGAAGACGACCTACGAAGTCACCTGAGAACGACATCACAGCTTCTACTCTGTGACGCACCTGGCAGTCACACAAGTACTTCAAAAGGTGGCACACCTGATGATGAAAAAGAAAAATGGTGAGATTGGGAGACATACTGTAATACAAGAATCGGGTCAAGGGACAACTGTTTAATTACATGTTTTGAATGACATGGGGATGAGTGCATAAATGACAAAATGTTCATTTTGGGGTGAACTATGCCTTTTAATGAACTGCACCAACCTGTAATTTGACAGCTACTGGAAGCTTCATCTGAAGAAGACTTTGCTGAGGGACATTATTCTCCCAATCTCTACCCTCCTTTTCCTCTCTTTCTCCATCACTCTCTCGTTCATCCATTTATAGTTTTAAGGTTTCCTCTAAATAACAGCGGAGATCTAGCTTCCCCCGCAGGGATCCCTCACACCCTGCCCTACTGCTCCTTGCCTCCTTCTTTTTTTTTTTGTTTTTTTTTTTCTGTGTTTTTCTTTTTTCTTTTTCTTTTAAGCATTGCTATGACAACATCCTTTAATACATCCAGTGGGAACTCTGGGCAGTCTTGGCGCAAGTTACTCCACAAAGCCCAGGCCTCATTTCCATCCATCACGTCTATTTTGTAAGCTCTGATGAAGCAAGGTGATGCAAAACACATTCTGGGCCATAAGGAAGTGCTGAGATCAATTCCTGGGAATCTCTGCCCCTTCCAATTGTTTTTATAGACTGTAATAGACTGCTTGGTGTCCGTAATGGGCACAATGTATTCGTGGGTCATGGCCTACCTGGCACTGGCATGGGCACTGAGGTGGGTGTTGATGAGGAGGTTGTAGTAACTTGTCCGCAGGTGACCTGGCATTCTAGAGCACTGCAAGTTGAACAAGAGCTGTGATTGGTCCACATGGCTGCAGATGGCGTGGCTTACATGTGTGTTTCCATGAGCTGAAAGGGCAGAGTAGAGGTGAAGGGTGTGGTCATGGAACTTCAGGAGATCACGCTGTTCGGACAGTTCCAGAATGTCCACACACCTGAAAGAGGGAGAAGAAGATAACCACACAACAAGAAAAAACAACAACAGTTGTATTACAGGTGCATCTCAATAAATTAGAATGTCATGGAAAAGTTCAGTTGTTTTAGTAATTCAACTTAAATTGTGAAACTCGAGTATTAAATAAATTCAATGCACACAGACTGAAGTAGTTTAAGTCTTTGGTTCTTTTAATTGTGATGATTTTGGCTCACATTTAACAAAAATCCACCAATTCACTATCTCAACAAATTAGAATACTTCATAAGACCAATAAAAAAAACATTTTTAGTGATTCAGAAAACACAGTGGACCAAAGTCCTCTTTTCAGATGAAAGTAAATTTTGCATTTCATTTGGAAATCAAGGTCCCAGAGTCTGGAGGAAGAGTGGAGAGGCACATAAACCATGTTGCTTGAAGTCCAGTGTTAAATTTCCAAAGTCTGTGATGATTTGGGGTGCAATGTCAGAGCGAGTGTTGGATCCCCGTGTTTTCGAAGTCCACGTCAACGCAGCCATCTCCAGGATAATTTTAGAGCACTTCATGCTTCTTCGGCTGACAAGCTTTATATGAGATGTTGATTTCATTTTCCAGCAGGATTTGGCACCTGCCCACACTTTCAAAAGCACCAAAGGTTGCTTGACCATGGTGTTGGTATGCTTGACTTGCCAGTAAACTCACCAGACCTGAACCACATAGAGAATATATGGGGTATTGTCAAGAGGAAGATGAGAGACACCAGACCAACAATGCAGATGACCTGAAGGCCAATATTAAAGAAACCTGGGCTTCCATTACACCTCAGCAGCGCCACAAACTGATCACCTCCACGCCACGCCGAATTGAGGCAGTAATTAATGCAAAAGGAGCCCCTACCAAGTATTGAGTACATGTACAGTAAATGAACATACTTCCAGAAGGCCAACAATTCACTAAAAAAAAAAATTTATTGGTCTTATGAAGTATTCTAAATTGTTGAGATAGTGAATTGGTGGGTTTGTTAAATGTGAGCCAAAATCGTCACAATTAAAAGAACCAAAGACTTAAACTACTTCAGTCTGTGTGCATTGAATTTATTGAATACACGAGTTTCACAATTTGAGTAGAATTACTAAAATAAATAACTTTTCCACGACATTCTAATTTTATTGATATGCACCTGTATATAGTAGTTTGTTTTTGTTAGTTTTGCATTGAACAAATTTTTTAATAGATTTGTATTTTTAAACAGCAGTTTTTGGGGGGAAAATTCAGAAATTCACATCATATAAAATGGCCCAAAGGTCAAGCAGGGAAATGTTATCAGAACAAAAAAAACAAATGTTACTTTAAATCTTATCTTAAAAATAAAAATGTATAAAATACACTACAAAACAATTACATTTTGCTGTCGTGTTTAAAATTTAAATTTATCAAATTCAAATTCAAAACTATAAAATGCGATTTCAGTTTTGTTAATTGCCACATAAAAAAATCGAATTTAAATCTTTTTAGTATTTTTTTCTAGCTCCATAGGTAAAAATGGCAAAAACAATGAAAAGTGTATAATATTTTTCATAATGCATAATGTATAACATTTGTATATGGTATATGTCACGGTATATGAGAAGTCACTTGACATCTCCAATGTGACATCTCCAAATACACAATAAAGCGCTATATAAATGCATCATTCATTCATTCATATATATATGTAATCAGGATTGATTTAACACTCAACAAATTTTCACTATTGCATTCAGGTTAAGTTTAAACCTCAGGTGTCTTAGTGAGGAATTTTATTTTGATATACTTATTTGAAAGGCAGACATATTTCACATTCTCCTCTGCATGTTCATCAGAGAGTCCAACATGGACACCAAAAGCCAGAAGAGTCCTTCCACAACACAAAAAGAAGTATGATTAATAATGAAGAGCTAATTGTTCATTAGGCACAATAATCGATGGCATACCTGAGGATATCCTCAGATGACTAGAGGTTATGAATTCGCTCCTGATCTGGAAGTTTGGAAAACTCAACTAGACACGAGTGTACTTTTTTGCTCTCATCTTTAACCTAGGAGAATAGATGCCGTTTTCAATATACATCAGAACGAGATGAAAATACTGAAAGGATGTTACTCAGTTACTTACAGGTCCGTAGGTCCAGCCCTGCTCTATTTTGTCAATAAGCCAGAGTTCATGGAGGTTTTCAGCTAATCTTTCTCTGATCTGCTCCAGCTGTGGAGGATATTCAACCTGATAAGATACAGAGTTGAGCGCAAGGGTGTCAGACACTAATACAAGTTGATGCAAGACAGCTTGTAGCTTGAAATAATTGTACTGATGTTAAATTTAAAATAATCAGAGCATACTTAAAACTGAATGAGTACCTTGCTGGAATCCACTGGAATGGGGATAAAGGTCACTGGGCTTATAGGTACAACAGGGCCTAAGAGGTCACGTTGACTTTCAGTGTGATTTCGTGTGAGTCCATGAAACAGCTCCAGCTTGCAGCGGGTTTTGGGGAGGACAGCTTCAGCGCATGGAGAGAAGCCAGCTGCTGGAAGAAACCTAAACTCCTCCTGTCGACCTCCAAACAGCACACGCACCCTGATGAAAAAAAAAAAAACAGTGCACTATTTAAGTTGTTTTAGGATGTATAGGTCAGATTTAGGGAGATTTATTTAAAACAAAATGAAGTAGAATTGGGGTAGAATAGACCACATTTTTCATTGTGAAATGAGCAAACAAACCTACAAGTAACACAACATGCAAAATCGAAATCTATTCATAGGTAACTCACTGCACTCCAGCTGAGAAACTGACCACTGGAAACAGCAGCCCATCCACATTGAAGTTCTCCAGCATGCCTTGAACTGGCTGTCCATTGACCCGGAAGGAGATGCAAGTTGTACTAAGGTCAAGACAGCAACTAATGACATCATCCTCCCTTAGCAAGTGCTGATTGGGTGAGGTGACCCTCCGACCTACACCTCCTAGGAAAGAATACACAAATAGTGTTTAGATTTCACTAGGCTACATTTATTTGATAAATATACAGTAAAAACAGCAGTATTGTGAAATAATACACAATTTAATATAACTGTTTAATTAAACTTTAATTTAATTTTTAATTTATTTTAGTTTATGCTCATTTGGTGCTAAAGAAATTTCTTATGAACATCAATGTTGAAAATAGTTCAAAATAACTTTTATTTTTGAGCAATTTAACCCATTCTTGCTGATTAACCTTTTTTTAAAAAGTAAACATTTGAACAGTATTGTATGTGCTTATTCTCCATCTTACCTGCCCAGAGCTGGAGTCCATCAAAGCCATGAGAGCAGAGGTCGTCTCCTACACCGTTTGACCCGCAGCCATGACCCCCTGTGGGGGAGGGATGGTACCCTTCAGTGCTGGCCCAACCCACTCGCAGGTGAGTTGGCTCTGCGGTCACAAAAGGTTCCACTACAACCTCATAATACCACTTCTTGTATTGGGCATAGTCATCTCTTGCACACAGGAAGACGTTTGGACGAACACTAAACAGAAATAACAAACAAAAATAATAAAATGTTCTATACCATTTTTATAAACATTTACACTCACAGTTGGTCAAGTTCTATATTATAACAGATTAAAAGTATATTTGTTTGGATGCACTAAATAACTCTAAATTTTCCTTTTACTATAATTTTGTGGTGTGGGAGTTGAAAACCGATCACCTGAAAACTTGGTTAACCAGTCTTGTCTGTAGCAACAGGTCTCTTTCTGGCAGCAGTGTGTCACAAATCAAATGCTGATTAGAGCGGACAGCCATGCCATGACACACACAGAGTGAACACAACATGTCCAAGATCTAAAGATGAAAAAAAAGAAAGTAAAAAAACATGCACAAACATGTTAAATAGTAATTAGTAAATGCTAATAGTACAATCCAGAAAGCACTGAGCACAATAATTACAGTAAACAAATATACTACCGTTCAAAAAATTAGGTTTAGTACGATTTTTTTAAAATAATAATACTTTTATTCAGCAAGTACACATTAAATAATTAAAAGTGACAGTAAAGGCATTTAAAATGTAACAACATATTTATATGATCTATTTCAAATAAATACATTCTTATGATCTTTCCGTTCATCGAAGAATCCAAAAAAATCTATCGATTTGCACCAAATTATTAAAGCAGCCACAACTGTTTTTCAACATAATAATACGAATTGAGCACCAAATCAGCATATTAATATTATTTCTGAAGCTCATGTGTCACTGAAGACTGGAGTAATGGCTGCTGGGAAAACAAACACAAAAATTTTGTTTTACCCAATTTTTTTTTTAAAATTTTCTGCTCAAATAAATGCACACCCCGGTACTGTACATGTTACCTTATGGTTCCTTCCATGTTTGTCCTGAAGTTTTATATGACTTTCCTTAATGACGTTCAAAGCTTCAGGACTTTCTACTAAAACACAATGTAACACTTCCAATATTCCTAAAAAAAGAAAAGTAACAAATAAGAGGGTGAAGCATTAAAGCAATGTCTAGACACTAAAATCAACTTATTCTAGAGCTAAACAATTTTGCAAAACATCTACCAGAGGAAGCCTGCAGCCTCTCCAGTCTGCTGACCAGCCAGTCCAAGGAACCAGAAAAGTGGGCACAGTTATTCCGATTACCCCTGATTAGGGCAGCTGCAGGGTAAATAGAATTGTTAATAAAAGATAAACCTGAATTATAAATCTTGAAACATGAGTCATCCTATACCTAGCAGCTCATAAAAAGAGTTCAAGATCATTTCCCATGACTCTCCTGTCTCTTTCCCAGCAGCCTCTGCAAAATGAGTGGTACTGTTGTACATATGCAAGTGATCAATGCAGTCCAGCACCAGAATGATTATACCCTGTGAAAAGCACAATGAAGCAGAATAAACAGTTCAGATATTATTGAAGTGTATAGCTGGATATATGAGCTTTCTCATTCACCGCAGGTATTACCTCATCTTGGAAGAGATTTTGTCTGTTCTTCAGTGCTCTAATATTTCCCTGTCTGACCTCATGGTCCTGCCCCATTTCAGGACATTGAAAATAACCAGGCAAATCCTGGAGGGTCAGACGGACCATCTCAACTGGAAGATCCAAATCAGTGTTTTTTTTGCTTCTGGCTGACATTATCTAACCCCCTTCAGAAGTGACGAAAAATCATTACAAAACATAAATGTGCTTCTTTGAACCCTTTTTGGCCGTTTAAAAACATTTGGAAATAGAAATGCTGAAGCAAAGATCACATAAGCACACATTACTGTACTACTACCACTGTACTATTTTCTATATTTACCTAATGAATTTTGAAAAGAGAAGGGCAGAGCTTCGAATTAAAATAGCAGCTTGTGGCTCCTCCCTCTGAGAGCGAGAGAGAGTGATTCCATCATCCATGTGACCTTCTGCTTGTAAAACAGCCTGTGAGAGAGAAACACTTCGTTTCAATTATTTTAACGGGAATTCCTATCAGGCAGAATCAATAAAAAGCAAGGTGTTTTGGCTTTGTTAACCTGTAGTTCCTGAGTTCACTGGAATTGTCTAATGTCTACTACCTTTCAAATTTTGGGGGGTTAGTAAGATTTTTTTTGTTTTGTTTTTTTGAAGGAAATTAATTATTTTATTCAGAAAGGATGCATTAAATTGATCAAAAGTGGCAGTAAATACATTTATAAAATAACTCATTTAAAAGATGATTACAAAAGATCCTTACAGAAGAGAACTTTCTATTCATCAAAGAATCCTGAGAGAAAAAAAATGTAGTATAGTTTCCACTAACAAACCACAATGTTTTCAACATTAATAAATGTTCCTTGAGCACCAAATTAGCATATTAGAATGATTTCTGATGCTCTGTATTTGTAAGTGTTCTTATCTAGTATGAATTTAGACCTGACTTTATTAATTTACATAAGTTTACCTGTCTCTGTGGCACACTTTCCTTCTGTCTCTTTGAGTCAGTGGTCTGATATGTGAGCCAAAGTCCAGTGTCAACGTGCTGAATGAAGCAGAGAGAGTCTCCATATTTGATCTCAGGTGCACCCATGCCATCTCTCCTCTTAAAGTGTGAGCTCTCCTGGCTCTCTTCCTATAAAATACAGAAAGAATAATGTTTATATTAATCATAATCAAAATTTATTACCACAACACACTCAAGTGTAGACAGGAAAATGATGATGAGACTATACAATATAATAAAAAATGTGATTTATCTGGTAATGTTGTGTTTATGGCTGATATTATCCAACCTTTGATGCACGGAGACAGAATGCAATACATTTAACATCAGCTCTCTCTTTTTCCACCAGCTGTAGTCCCCGATCATGAGTCAGTCCCAGGTATAATCCAGTGGAAAGGTGCCGAAGACGGAATGGCTGACCCCAGTGTGTGTGGCTGCCACTCCACCTGCAAATAATCCTTCACTAATGCAATCTGACCAATACAGGAGGAATAAATATATACCTTTGACTAACTGTCATTCACTAACTAGCTGGAGGAATACCTACGCAACATGTATAACGTTTCAAGCCTACATAAAGATCCAGCTTTTAGAGATACTGAGCCCCCCTCAAAATGGACAGATCTGGAGGAAAAGAGGGAAAATGGTGAAATAGGATGTCATACATGTAATTCAATCAGTTAGGTGACCTCTCTGACCTGCGTTCCTTCCGTCTGTGTTTAGGTGCAGGAATGGTCAAACATGTAGTAGACGCACAGTATCCCCACCTCTCACATTACCTACAGGTCAAAATTAAACAGATAAAACACTGACACAAATTTTATTCAAACCTCCAGCAAAAATATTAAATTATAAAATATTACAAAAATAACTATAACTGTTTTTTACATTACAGATATACCAAAATGTGGGATTACAAATCCACACATATTAATTTAAAATATATATATATATATATATATATATTATATATATATATATATATATATATGTTATACCATTACATATATAATGATATCAATAAATCGTACAAAAAAAAAAAAAAACTGTCACAATGACAAAATATTTGTTTTAAACTGTCTATATAACGTTTAAATATATATTTGTCTAAGACTTTTTGTTTGGCCATTTTGGCAATACATCTGAAAACAAATTATTAGCATAATCAATTTTAGCAAGGTATTAGTCACTGAGCATTAAATCAGCATTAAGAATTAGACCTAAACCCAAAGTTAAATTTAAATAACATGTGCTGGTCCTTACCCTGCCGTCTGAGTAGAACAAGAGCCAACCTTCACATGTTGCTGGAAAGCAGCTCACCCGGCCAATGCATTGTCATTCTCTTCACAGTTACTCAACGGACACATGCTAGAAAGAGAGACAGGGTTGTCACACTTGCATAAAAATATATAAATAGATTAAAACGAGAATCCAGGTGAAGAAGGCCAGGATTTACTCACTAGGTATCTCTCAGAGGAAACAATAACTAAGAGAGATCATCACCCACTCTGACTTTCACACCCTCTGATCTCTGTTGGACGCAGGGTGGACACTTCACCTAACATACAAAACCAGCACAACATCACTAGTATGTCAGCCTAGTCTTATTAAATCATGTGTGCATACGAGAAGATTAAAACATTCAAACTCATTTCACAGTATACAGGGGGAGAATATGAACTTACCCTTTCTGTCCTCCGGCAAACCAACATCAAAAGCCAGTTTGTCAGAGGAGAGGCCTGATGTGGACAGACAGCAAAGATACTAAAACAAGACAGAAGAGGTCTTTATTCACCCCCCAGAGTCGTGTGAGGCACGTTTTATCATGGATGCGTACACTTTATTTGACGACTTGTGGACTATTCAACTGCAACACCCGCTAACTGCAATGATAGAGCTTGGAATAGCCAGGACAATTTTTAATATAACTCCGTCTGGATTCGTCTGAAAGAAGAAAGTCATATACACCTAGGATGCTTCGAGGGTGAGTAAAACACAGTCTAATTTTCATTTTTTGGGTGAACTAACCCTTTTTAAAGTGTGAAAGAAAGGGCTTTTCCATATTTGATAAGTTACAGTTGAGAAAGCAAGCAAGGAAGAAAGAAAGAAAAGAAGAAAACAAAAGCATCAAATAAAAAAAATAACGTAATTAATGCGAATGATCAACTATACATTATACAAGTAAAAACATACTATATTATGCATACATATTTTAGGCCTACATTATGTTAATTACACTTTATTCAAAACATTCAATAAAAAAGCAGAGACTTGGCCTTTTCATAAGTAAGGTTTATTTCATTTATGTCACTGTAAAACACACATTTGGCTTTCCTGTTCATAGAATTCAACAGCAGACATTCACAAATCAAAACTGATTTGATAGGTTAACAAATTGACCAAAAATCAATCAAATGCACTGTGTCAATCATTGTACACTGAACTAGTGCGACCTATAGAAATTTTCTGTATTCATATAAGCTTGACTGACACTCTGGGATTCACATACTTTTACACTCTTCACTGTGTATGGTTTACATGCTGTTAAATACAGACAAGAAAACAATTTGTTTGTGTGTTAAGCAGGCTGTTTGTCTATCATTCCAAATGGTTCACATACTTTAACCCACAACTGTAGATTTAGTATTTTAATCATAATTTCTGTTTTTGCTTTCTTTCTTTGACAAGCCCTGTAGTAGTACATACATCAACACTTCATGTAATCACCAAATTGAAGAAAATGTTCAAGCTTTCACAATATTCAAAATGTCATGTACAACTCACTAGTGAGGAGGACTAGGATCACCTCTTCCTAATTTATATAAACTGTTACTGTATATGAAATAAGGCACTGTTAGGTTTTTAGGTGATTATGCTGTAGAGAATAGAGCTATTCATGTGGCTTTTTTTAAACCAGGGACACTATAGTACACTATAGGAAAAAATAAGAGAAGCATAGTGGTTAGGTGAAACTTTCTCAATTTGGGCATGATTCAAATGTGCAAAATCTTACATACTGTAGGTTTAACACTACCACACAAAATAGATTTCGTTCTGGGATTGGAAAAGTTTAGAGAAAAATGCATAAAACCTAAAACTACTTAAACATTTAATTCTGAATTTAGTGCAACTATAGATTTTGCTGTAATTCAAGTGACAAAATCTTTGTATATTTTCTCTGTATTATAATAGCCTATGAAGGACAGTAAAAAAGTTTCCCATGCCTTGGATTTGACAATTTATGAGAAAGTGAATCTAAAATTCACATTTGTTTGGATTGTTACAGATAAATAACCACTTTTTTTTTTTTTTTTACTTGCATTACTTCCAGACTGCATTCCATGTGTACTCACTTAAACATTTTATATCAATCATCTAGCAAAATACATCAAATGAGATTAAAAACTGAAATTGTGCTCATTTTGTTTATTTGCCATGTTTTCATTTCTTGAGGCTGTTGATCTGAAGGGTAAAGAATTCTCTTGGTTAACGAGTGAGGCGGGGTCGAAAAGGTCAGAGGTGTTGAGAGAGTTAAAGGTCACTCTCTCCGTACAGGGCTGTGGAGAAAGCAGTGTAGTCAAGGGCTCCAGGCAGAGCCCCGGGGCCGGAGTATGGGGGCATCCTGCTGATGCAGTACTCTGCCTGGTCTGGAGGAAGCTCTCGCCTCAACTCATCTGCCAGAATATATGGCTATTCAAAACACAATAAACAACAGATTAGGAATACAGAAAGAATTTTTCAGGTACAAAAGACTGTTCTAAAGAGAACTGTTAAGGTTAAGCAAGCAACACATACACACACACCTTGTCTGCAGCGAGGATCCTGAAGGAAGCGATGACCTGTTCAGCTGTGTCTGTGTCCGCTGTCTCTCTTGTCATGAAGTCAATGAAAGACTGGAATGACACAACGCCTGAAGCATTTGGATCAACCAGCATCATGATCCGAGCAAACTCCACCTCAGCCTGAAAACACACACACACACACACACACACATTTACAGCATAATACTACCCCATCATTGTAGTGTTGAAATAATTTGAGTATACGTTATTTATTTAATATTATCTATAAGTATATATTTTGAATGGAATAGCTTATTCCCAATCAGATATATAATCTGTATTTTCCCAGGAAAAAATCCGTAAGCCAATGTTTTGACAAAATGTTTTTAGAAAATTTGATTTGTTTTAGAAAAATATATCATTGTACTTGTATAATTGTTTATAATTTACTAATTTGAGATTTTTAATTAAGTTTATCTTAAACCGCACTTCGCCATAATAGTTGTTTTGTGTTTTGAGCATGAACTTCACAAAATTTTATCCGATTTTATCTTTCAAAAAAATTACCCAGCCATACAAATTAATAATAATAATAAATAAGAATAATAAGAATAATTTGATAAGGAAACATTATTGGAAATTTGTTGTTTCTTGTTTAAAGCATGAAGCACAAAACTTTCTTAGATTTTTATTTTTTTTTAAATGCACTCTCATAAAATTTTTAATTAACAGAGCAAAATAATAATAATACAAAATAAATTACCGTAAATATATTTTGCTTAGATATATTATACTGGAAAACAACACAAAAATACTGCTTAAGAAAATAATTTTTTAGTTTGTAATCAATTAACCCTATTTAAGACCCTACCAGATCATAACCCATCGAGATCAGACAGGCCCTAAAGTCATCTGAATCCATCGCCCCATTCTTCTTCTGCATGGGAAAGGTTAAAGGGCAAAGTTTGAGGGTGTGTGGGTGATGCAGCAACATGGTTGGAATAATGAAGCAATGTGGAGTAGGGAAAGAGACAACACCTAACACAGAAACACAAATAAAAAGACAGCACACAACCACGGACAGAAACATACAAAAGAAAGGTACATTAGAACTATATTCTGCTGCCCAGGAAATGCATATGTATAAATCTATGCAAAGAATTACACATTGGGGTCAAGGGTTAGAGGTCATGTTGGTTAGTACCTGTTTGTCACTTCCTAAATGTCCGAGACTGATCAGACATGCTCTAAACTCATCAGGCCTGAGTTTACCCTCTCCTCCTGAGAGCAAGTACCCACAACACATAAAACCATCCACAGGATGCGAGCAGAAATGAAGTAAAAGGTGATTGATAAAAATAGATGAAACAGCACAAAATCTCTTTATAAGGAATGAGTGCTATATTCAACATTTTATTAAAAATAGTTTCATTTAACTCTTTTAGCACAAACTGCATCTATTTCACATCTGATTTTAGACTAAATACTGCAAATGATCTCCCATTCCTTTAAGTGAATGGAAAGATAATTGCCACTCTTGCCTCTGAAGAAGTGAAGGCAAGACATAACACAAAGCAAGTATGAAATGAATATGTCTCAGCTGAAATAAGAGACTTACATATGTATGTATAATGCTCAGTCAAAGTGGAGAAGGGTTTAGTTTAGTTGGTATGGTTTAATGATGATTAGTATAGCATCCATTCAACAAGGAAACAAGCGAGTAGCTACGAGTTCATAAAGTCTGAGTACAGCACCCGATCAAAGTGGTTGAAAGAGGATCGGAATTCATTCATCTGCTCCTGGCTGATGCCTTTTGCATCACGTGTCAGAATTTGAGTCTCAATTTCATTAATAGTGCGAGCGATCGTAGTCAAAAGGAGCTCCCAGCCAACACGAATATGCTGCAGAGGAAAGAGAAATACTGTTGTAAAAATTAATTCACAATTAAGTGAGAATTCAAACATGCGTCACATACATTTCTATGTACACACCATTCAAAGGTTTAGGCATTTTTAATGTTTTTGAAAGAAGTATCTTACTTTCATCAAGGCTGCATTCATTTGATCAAAAATATAGTACAAACAGTAACATTGTGAAATATTATTATAATTTCATATAAATGCTTTCTATTTTAATACATTTTCAAATGTAATTTATTTTTGTGATGCAAAGCTGATTTTTAAGCAGCCATTAATTCAGTCTTCAGTGTCACATAATAGCTGATTTGGTATCAAGAAACATTTGTTATTATCAGTGTTGAAACAGTTGTGCTGCCGAATATTTTTTGTGGAAACCATGATGCATTTTTCAGGATTCAAAAGAAGAGCATTTATTTGAAATGGGAATCTTTTGTAACATTGTAAATGTCTTCACTATCACTTTTGATCAATTTAATGTGTCCTTGCTGGAAAAAAAGTTAATTGTGTGGATGTTTACCTCCATAGTGTAGTTAGTATGTTTGTTGTCAAAGATAAGTGACTCCTGGATGAGTTGGTGATCTCCCTCCAGTCTGTCTATGTTGGGTTTATAGCTGACGATCACATGCTCATACTGCTTCAGCTGGGTCATCTGATCCTCCAAAGTCCCACCCGTCGACATAGAACAATGACCAATTTCCTGATAGATAGATAGATAGATAGATAGATAGATAGATAGATAGATAGATAGATAGATAGATAGATAGACGGATAGATGGATAGATGGATAGATGGATCAAAATGTCTAATTTTGGTATATCATTAGCACAGGTGATGGCTGAAGTCACCCACCTCCATCCTGGCCTGTATCCAGGGTCCGATGAGGTTGGCTTGGGCAGCAAACTGGCGTCTGAGCCTTTCGTTGGCATGCTGTTGCGCTAACTCCTCCTGCAGTGCACTGTCACGCTGGGGAACCAGCTTCTTCACCTGAATACACAAACACACATCATTATCATCATCATCATCATTTTGTTTTGAAGATTACAGGAATTGTTTACAATGGCTTAGAATTATATATTAGAAGATACATTTGAGTTTTAACTTTAAGAATATTTCTGTGCAGTAATGGAACAGAATGGACGTCTGATTTTGGTGTGTTTGACCTTGTCCCACTTGATGGCAATCTCTTCTGTAGTTATGGTGCTGTAGGGGTTGGTGAGGTCTCCACGAATGCCGTAATTCTGGGAGATCTTCAGGACTTCCTGCTGTATGCCAAGGATCGCCTGCCTTTCTGCATCTGCCTTAGGAAGTGTGGCCTTAAACTGCTCGTGAGCAGCTATCAGAGTCTACACACAATGGATAACTTGTTTTTATATATATACACAATACTCAAATACACTACTACCATTCAAAGTCTGAGGTCAGTAAGATTTTTTTTTTAAGGAATTAACACTTTTATTCAGCAAGGATGCATTAAACTGATCAAAATGGCAGTATACATTGTTACAAAATATTTCTATTTCAAATAAATGTTGTTTTTTGGAACTTTGTGGTTTCCAAAAAATATTAAGCAACAAGCTTTTTTCTGAATTGATAAGAAATGTTCAAGCACCAAATCAGCTTATTAAAATAATTTCTGAAGGATCATGTGACGCTGAAGCCTGGAGTAATAGCTGGTGAAAATTCAGCTTTGCCATCATAGGAATAAAAAATTAATTTTAAAACTGTATTTTTATATAATAAAATAAATGCATCCTTGGTGAGCATAAGAGACTTCTTTCAAAACCTTAGAAAAAGTCAGAAAGTAATACATATGTGACAGCTGGGAGCTGTGGAAATCCTAGTCTGTTTCACAACATAAGGATGTAAATTAGTTGTGTGTACCTGGACCTCTTCAATGGTGTGCACTATGAACATATCCTGTAAGTCTTCCATGGCTCCCTCCATCCAGTTATTAAAGGGTGCAGATCTCTTTGCGTATTCCAGAAACAACTGCTCCACCGTCTCCAAAAGTTTCTCTGTCCTCTGTAAAAATGTAACACTGATTCAAACCTTTTGCTTTCTTTAATACTTTGATTTATCTCAAATTTATAGTACATAAGTTGTGACACAGACAGCATACCTCTAAAGACTCTCTGCGTTTCTGAGTGAGTGTACCCAGTTGGTCCCAGAGGTCACAAATACTTTGACACTTTTGATTCACTGATGCAACATCATGATAGTCTAGCTCACTTTAGAAATATAAAAGAAAAGATAAAAGAATTTATACCACAATATTGCATTTGCTATAGAGTCTGTCCCCCTCTAGTGGTAAACAAATGTAGTACTCACTAACTTTACATTGATGTGGAATATTCTAAACTTTTGTACAATTTTCTTTCCATGTAGGCCATTTGATAATGTTAGTCAAGGTTTCTTGGATCAAAAAAAGTTGTAATTTCGTTTTTCATAAGCATTTTTGACGCCGATTTACAGTTTTGGGTAAGTTGACGCTAGTTGCCAAAAGTTAGAGCCAGTCTGCAGTCTTGAGTTGACAGATTTTGTAGAAAAGCGCATTGTGTATGATGGTCACAGACTCTGACACAGACACAGACTTTTTTAGCTTCAGACTATGATTCCATCAAGTTGGTGGATATCAAACATGTTTTTAGAATTTGTCAATATTTTAAGATCTGTTCGGTTTTTAAAAGTTGTGTAGTGTATTCCAGCCTGTTTTGATAACTCTAAAATGATTTTCTGTTTGCTTTTTGTGTCTAAATTAACATTAGTATGCTAATCATCATAAGTATGTTAGTTTATAAGTAATATCACCCTGTACCTACTGAGACTACATAAAGGTCAGAAGCTGTCAGTCAAATACCAAATGCATGCACACACACGCACACACACTCACACTCTAACCAGGCCTGCAGGGAGATAATGAATGTTAAAATAGGAAGTCTGCGATTCAAGCATCAAAGTATGCTGTAAGCATGGTGCATGTATGTGTGTGTCTAGCTATGGATAAGTAGTGTAAGAGATATGAAGCTATTAAAACCCTGTAAGGTGATGAGAAACTGAACATGACAGGTTAGTTACAAGGACAAAGAACTTGTGCACTACATCCAAACATCTGTCATTGGTAAGATCATTTTTAATGTCTCTTTTGCTCAACAAAAGCATGTATTTGAAGAAAATACAATAAAAACTGTAATATTGTGAAATATTAATTTAAAATATGTTAATTTTTTTTAATGTAATGTATTCTTGTAATGGGAAAGCTGAATTTTCAGCAGCATGACTCCGGTCTTCAGTGTCTTTCAGAAATCATTCTAATATGCTAATTTGGTGCTCAAGTAACACTCTTATAATTATCAATGTTGAGAACAGTTGAGCTACTTAACAGCTTTGTGGAAACCGTGATACATTTTTTTAAAGAATTCTTTGATGAATATAAAGTTTAAAAAAAAACTACATCTATTTGAAATAAATTATTTTTGTAATAATGTAAAAGTCTTTACTGTCACTTTTGATCAATTTAATGAATCCTTGCTGAATAAAAGTCTTAATCTTAAAGTCTTAATTAAAAAAAATTTTATATTACTGACCCCAAGCTTTTGAATGTCAATGCACATACCAAAGTATACATTAAAATGAACAGCTAAATTAAATGAAGATCAGCAAAGAAAGTCGAAGTATTTTTGAAGAGGATAAATCAAAAAGATCATACTTGAGCTCCTGAGCAATAGCAGCAATCTGCTCAACTCTGTCCTGGTGGGCGGAAAGGTCACTCTCAAATGCCTCGTGTTTCCTCAGCAAAGCTCGGACTTCCATTAAACATGCTGACTCGTAGTCCTTCTGGGTCAACATCTCCTCCTTACCTATTGCAAAACACAGATAAAGCATATATTAAGCATTATTTAGTGAACTTATTCAAAGTTGCTTATAGTTCTTTTTTAATTAAGTGCAGAATGGTGGTATTTTATTGATGACGCCACTTAATGTTCAGGACTCACCTGCAGCCCAGGTCTCATGGTTGGTAGCTTTCTGCCTGAATTTCTCTGCTAGATGATCCAGTCTTTCCAGTCTCCTGATCTCTGTCAGCAGCCATTCCTCATAGCCCTTCTCTGCCTGGTCCAGCCCCTGCCACGCACTTGCTATGTCCTAAAACAGACACCTTACTGTTTTATAAGCGTATGTGTTTGTGAGCTATATACCTAAAAAACAATATTTTGGGGAAATAATTTGCTGAAAAATGCCCCAAAGCTAGCTAGTTAGATAAATAAAAAAAAAATACATATGAATATAAAATCTATTAAAATAAATAAATCAATACATTAAATATGTATTGATTTATTAAATACGGTAAAATATAACAAGCATAAATAAAATAAATAATAGAGTATTATATATAAAAAACATACCTGTTAAATAAATCAATAAATTAAATCCCCCCAAATACAACATAATAAACAAATAAAAAAATATATATAGAAAATACATATAAAATAAAAACTATTAAAATAAATAAATAATACAAAAAATAAATAATACAATACATATACATACATATAGACATCTAAGTAAAGATGTGTCACATGTGTCAAGCTCTCACCGAAACCATCTTGCCCTCAGAGGGCATAAATGCAGGCCTGTTGCTAATGCGGAGTTTAGTCTGAAGGGTGTTGAAGCTGATTTCCAGTTGACACTTCTCCTGCACTTTGGGAGGTTTGTGCATCCTGCGGTAATCTCGGAAATCCTCCAGCTTCCGCTGCATCTCTGACATGGTCTTCTCCGGCACACGATTCTCGAGCCAGGGAATGGTACGTCTGATCCACTCCAACAGCTACAGAGTAGAGGGAATATTTAGGTTAAATATGTGTGCAGTGTATCTGATGTGTGTTTAACTACAATATGTCTCCTGACCTCACTAGCCAGTCTTTCATAATCCTCCATCAACTTCTCATTTTCCTGATTCACTCCCAGAACCTTACAGATCCTGTTAGCAGCTGTTTCAGCCTGAGGGAGAGAAACACAGTAAGAACTAAGGTAGAGATGGATGGAAAGATAATTGATCTGCTCAATCTAGCACACGCAAAACACAATACCTGTTCAGCTCCAGCAAAGGCATGGTAGAAGCAGGACACATATGTCATAATTGCTCTCTCATCAGGCTTGGGGGTGTTAAGGATGTCTGCAGGGAGAGGAGAGGAGTTAAGGGACATCTCCATAAAGTGAAGGTGGAAATAAGGTGCGATGGAAGAAAATATAAATACCACAAGGAAACACAAGTCATGATCATCCGCTAAAGTGGAAAATGAGGATACGCCTTCATGGACTGAAGGGGCCATACACTCAGCAGTTACTATATTTCTAACACTTCTAGAATGACCTTAGGGATCCGATGTACCTTTTGAGACTCTGCAAAGGTGTGATAGTAACTGGAGATATACGTCATGACTGTCCTCTCATCTGGCCTGTCACTGCTAACTAGGACTGTGGAGCAAAAGCCATATTTTGTAATATTATAAAGCTAAAAATAGGCAGTTTGTTGCTTCATATCTTTAGAATTTGCATCCAGCTTTTAGAATATTGTCTTATTGCTGCTTTATTGTAAAGAACATGGGACTAGCCTGAGCCTAGAACTTGGTTCCTCCCAAGGTTTCCTACCAAAATAAATTTGAAGGAGTCTTTCCTTGCCAAAGTTAAATGTGACATACAGACCTTATTCAGTGCAGATGCCATATTTTAGGTAATAGTGTCTTAAGGTATTATCGTCACCATAAAATTTTTGTGAAAGACATATTTTCAATATTTAACTGCCTGAAAGCTCTGGATTCAGCTGGAATGTTATATGGAGTATTGGGGTACATTATATGCTTATCGTTTACCCTCTGCATCCAGCATTTTGGGGATGTCCAGATGTTTTTCAGCAATGTCAAATGCCAAATTCAGATTACCCAGTGGATCATCCTGCAGACAGACAAAAGGAGGGAAAAGGCATACTGCTTTACCAATAAATAAAGCATAAGAAATAATACGTCACCAAATATAAGTCAAAATAATTTCCATGCAAAAGTGAGTGTCAGTATTCAGGTGCCACTAGAGGAGAGAGAAAATGTTTAGCTCTGAAATTCTTAGAGGAAAAAAAAAGAATTTCAAATGTTAAATTAGTTAAAAGTTATCTGAAAAGGAAGCACTGACATACCAAAGACTGGTTGCCTTAACTGCAAAGGCTGTTAAAATTATAAATAAACCACACTCGTTCAAAAGTAATAATTTTAGTTAGTAAGGATGCGTTCAGTTGATCAAAAGTAACAGTAAAAACATTTATGATACAAAAGACTATTTAAAAAAATGCTGTTCTTTAGAAATTTCTATTCATCAAAAAATCTTGAAAAAATCTATCAAGGTTTCCACAAAAATCTAACCGTTTTCATATTGACTAATAAAATGAGCACCCAAATCGGCATATTATAATGATTTCTGAAGGATCTTGTGACACTTTATACTGGAGTAATGATGTTGAAAATTCAACTTTGCATCACAGGAATATTTTACATTTTAAAATATATTAAAATAGATAACATTTATTTTAAATTGTAACAATATTCACAAAATTACTGTTTGTACTGTATTTTTCATCAAATAAATGCAACCATGGTGAGCATAAGAGACTTCTTTCAAAAAACATTACTAAAATAGTAATCGATTCTTCCATTCTGCATCCTAAATGTGCATGTTTATGGTTATTATAATTGCAAGAATTTGTGGATGTGTGTGTAAGCAGAGTCTGGGGATCAAGCTTTTGTTCTCTGTGTCAATAAAGAGAACAGCAGCTGCAGGGGATCCAGAGGGTGCTGGATCCTCCTGATGCTCATGTCCAAACTGAGACCACTGGGGTCCATGCTAAACATTGGATTACCCCATTCAAGCTCACCTGGAGCCGTCAGTGACAGCTGAAAGGGACAGGAATGTCTGTGTGGGGTGAGGGGTCTTTTAGTCACTCACCGTTGAACTGACTGACCCTGGCAAGCTAAATAAATCCTTAATCTTCAACAGTCTGATCCAGCCAACTAATAAAAACCATAGTACACACTCATTCACACAGCCTTGGAACATGGCTAGAAAAAATGCCAAATCCTGCTCATCCTTTATGATTCCCTATTCTGTGAACGAAGAAATCAAATCTAACATGTCACTAGAGTACTAACATGCTCCTAGCCCAACTTTGAAGGGTCCTGAGACAGAATAAGTTATAATATGGATTCTTAGAAAGCATCTTTTAGAAACAGTTCTGGTGCTCCTGATATGTGGATCACTTTGCCAAATTCTATCGGGTCAGGATTTATTGTAAACCCAAACGGTCCAGGAAGACAGATGTCCAGCAGGACTGAGCACCCCTAATCTATTCAATTCATTTTCTTACGGAAAACATCACATCCAACAATAGCATAAACACTTATGCTACCTCCAGATTATGAAAGTCAATCAGTTCTGGTTTGTGTCTGTGACTAAGTGCACAGAAGGCCAGTCCATCCTTCCAGCTATTGAAGCCACAAAAAAGAAAAAAAAGAAAAAAGTGAATTTCTGCAATGAGATTTGGATCTACTATATACTAAAAGTTAAGTTAAGTTTTTTAAGAAGGTCCTTAGATTCCTGAGGGTGATGAACTGTTGAGTGTGATGAAGATGTTAGACACACATACTGTAAGCACACACCATCTGTGCAGTGATATCAACAAAAGGGAACATCAGGATGTTGTGGCAGACATGTTATTTTACTACTGTGATAGGACTGTTAGATCAAATGTCCCAAAGGATCAAAGGTTAATCTGGGGTCACACTTGAGACCTTGTTGAGGTTGCGAGTAGTCAATGAGGTCAGGCCTGGGCCTGTGGATGAGAGCGCAAATCGCTAATCCAGCCTTCCAGCTTCCACCGAGAGAGAGAAGCAGGGTCAGTTTGAATTATCATAAAAACTGAAACTATATATATATAACTAAAAATAATAGAGTATCTGTTTTAACTGTTATTTTAAAACATTGATATTACCTTTCAACGTTTTTGCACCCAAAAAGAGCCTCACCTGACATGAAAGTTTTGAATATTGACATTCCTGTAGGGAGCAGTCTTCCTCTGACACCACAGCAGAAGCCCTTCTTTAGCCGAAGTCTCTGAAAGATGATTTGAGAATCATTATATAATTCACACATGACTGATCTAATTCTAATGTTGTATTTGTATAAAATGATGTAAACATTACGAGGGTTTGTGAAATGTGCCATGATAATAATAATAATAATAATATCAGTATATGTTGCTGTTTGTGCAAACATTTTGTGGAATTTTATGTTTGGAACTTGTTTTCTTTACCTTCAACAGAGATATCCTGAATGGCAAAGCGAAGGATGATGGTCCAGATCATTCCAAGAGTCATTTTCACATTCCCATCCACAATTTCTGCAAAAAATATGACAGGAAAATCCTTGCTCAATAAAAAAAAAGCTGGGCAAGTTAAAATTACATTAAATCCTTTTTTTTTTAAATATAGGATATATAGGATTTTAAAATGCGCTATGTGACATGCAAAATTAATAACCTGCATCCCCCAATTACTTTATTTATTCAATCTGTTTATTTATAAACAAAAAAAAATCCAGATTACTCTACAGTTATGCAAAAAAGCATACCTTCAGCTCCAATGGAGACCAGTTTCACTCCTTTACTGGTGATGAAGTCAAGGGCTTTGTTGACATTGGCTATCTTGTGAAAACGCATCTTTCCTCTGTCAGGCTTGGGTAACCTCTCACCTGCCAAAATACAACGCAGTATGAAAAATTTAATTGGTATATAGTTGATATTACATATCGTTGAGGAAGTTCAGCATGTTTACTTTGAACATTCGACACTGTCAAATATCATCCTTATATTGTAATCATTAGGATCACAAGCTGTAATTATCGCCATGTTCATTGTGTCTGCTTGACTGAACACATTACTTTGACACACTCATCTCTGACTGATAACAGAATAATTTCTGATTGTATATTGAAACTACATGCAAGCTTTCTAAAACCATAATGTCTGTGAAAAACGTGCAAACAAATACACTTAAAGGAGACATATTAAGCCCCTTTTTACAATATGTAATATAAACCTTAGGTGTCCCCAGAATGTGTCTGTGAAGTTTTCAGCTCAAAATACCCCACAGTTCATTTATTATATCATTTATTATATAATTTTGAAAATGCCTATTTGAGTGGAAGCAGAAACACGCTGTTTTCGTGCCTGTGTCTTTAAAGGCAAATGAGCTGCTGCTCCCCGCCCCTTTTCCAAATAGAGCTGCACCATTACAGCTAGTACCTGCTAAAACATCTGTTTTGGTTCTGATTATTATGTTTATCGCGCTGAAATCATGCGTTTAAAACCATATTAGTTTAAACTTCTTATATAAGGTTTTCTGAGCGCACACAACCGAAGCCACGGACAGAAAGAGGCTGTCACAGCATGTGAGTACTAAACGAAGTTCTGTTTCACACACAAGTTTACGTTAAAAACAAACGAGTCAGGTACTGTCTTGTAAGGTAAACAGATGGAAAATAAATGGCATGTTAGTTTAGTTGTGCAGGCAGCAGCCAATATACAGTAAATAAATCAATAAATTCACTGCTTTTTTGTCTCCTCTGAGGCTGGGACTGTAAACCGTGTTCTGTGCTCGTCTGTGCAGACAAAAACAGAAGAGTTAGCATGTTTTGCTCAAACTTTTGCTATGGCATTAGAACTAGTACACCTTTGTTGCTTGCGAAAACACAATAACGGCGTGGGAGTAAACTTACAGATTAAGGGGCGGCGATATTATAATGAGATCCATTTGCCACGTCACCAAGGGAGCGGAATCAGACACGCTCGTTTTCTCAGACACTTGCAGAAAAAGACTTCCCAAAACAAAGTTACTGGGTTAAAGGGGTCATATGATGCGATTAAGTTTTCCTTTTTCTTTGGAGTGTTACAAGCACTTGGTGCATAAAGAAGGTCTGTGAAGTTGCAAAGACTAAAGTCTAAAAAACAAAGAGATATTCTTTATCAAAGTTAAGACTATGCCACACCCCCCTAAAACGGCTCGTTCCAACACGCCCAACACATCTACCTCACTATGTGGAAATATTATAATGCCGCCCAAATGTGCACGCAAGAAAGAAGGCGTGGTTTCAGTACCCGCAGTTAGTGTTGAAGCAGCATGTAAGGGAGACGCTGTGTGTTTCAGTGCGAAAACAAAAGCACTTTATTTGGCATTCCGAAAGTAGATGCATTTAGGAATCTTTAAGATACTTACAACAGAACAGCAATGCATTATATGGACGACCATTTCGTGAACCTAGAAGAGAAGGTAATTCTGACTTTGCTATGACAAACTGGCGCTTCTGAATCAGCTACTTGTTTGTTACTAGTTTAAGTATTTGCTATTGACCGTTCAAGGCGACGTTTGCGCCAAGCGAGTTGTGTGACAGAGAGGAGAGAGGAGTGTGAGAGAGAGAGAGAGAGAAAGGGGGGGGGTCCCATCACAGTGGAGTCAGCTGTATTAACCGTGGCTTGTGTACTGCAAACAAATACCAGCTTCATCACTGTGTCTGTCACACGACTCTGTTCCCCTTTTGGGCTCTGTCTTTAAATTTTTTTTGAAAGATGAAGCTCGCGATTATGGAAAGGGGTTTACATTTCCGACGAGTGCTTGCGGTGTTCCGCCAATCACAATGCACTGAGTCAGCTGGCAAATCAGAGCAGACTGCACTTGTAGGCAGGAGCGACTTTGTAGGAAACGAAGCGTTTGAGAAAGGCGGGGCATAGAGGACCTACAATAATGTACAGTATTTGAGAATTTTTTTTTTAACAGTAAAGCATGTCACCTTTAAATGAATTTACCTGAGATGACTTCAGCAACAGCAATTAGTTTGAGGCCATTCCTGAAGTCTTCCTCTATGTTCTCAATCTGTGTCCCAGCTTTCCTCAGGTGAGAGTTGCACCAGGCCGTGAACGTCTGGGAAACAAGTACAATATACGTCAACATACAGTTCGCCAACCTTACATGGACACTCTATGTTTATGTCTTACCTGTCATGCACACTAACATGCAAATCCTCTTATACAAGTCCTACAATCATTGACATAGCATATGTATCCTACACTGAATACTCATCAAATGCAGAATCCTTGCACAAAACCACAGTGTTCAGTTACTAAACCAAATGTGTGACAGTAGACCAGATTTAATCTTAAAACTGTTAATTCCTAACAGGTTTGTTGTGATACAATGAATGCCTTTGACACCCCTTTCAGGTCAAAACCTCAATGCATGTGTGACTGCAGAGGACCGTGCCAACAAAAATGAATCTTAGCTGGTGGCTACGCCAAGAGAGGAGGTAGTAGGTAGTTCTTGCTCTTGTCCAAACTCCTGTACTTTATTTCTTCAATGATCTTTGAAAGACATTCTAATTAATCAGATCAGTCAACAAGACAATAGAATAGCACTGGCATTATTAAAAAAAAACAACACACACTTGCACTGAACACATGAGCATCTACACTTGAGTTGAACACTGAGTTCATCCTCCAGAAATAACCTGCACTTAACTACACATACAATAAACAACAAAGCTGGAAACTGCCAGCTGCTGTATAGCATCCTCTGCACCATCCTATGATTGTTCTCCAGAACCACTGTTAAAGTATTTGGCACCTTAAATTCAGGAACATCTTCCCACACATCATCATCTAAATTCCAGAGTGAATAACATTTTGTCCCCTCAGGTTAATGCTATTAGATTATGTGAGCACCAACAGACACTAGTAAGTGTCATTTACTATTGAGCACAAAGGGTTAAGAGTAACTGCTTCAGGCCCTTTACAATACATTTAGAGCCACAGATAAAAAAGCAAATTATAACTCCATATACTGGACTCTTTGCTGCCAGGGTCGAAAATTAACATTCATCAGGCACCAAAAGGAGTGAAAATTGATCAAATAAAATTAAATATAACAAAATAAGAGGAATAATACTAAAATGGTACTTCACATATTTGTGACAGGTGCAGTTTCATAAAGAGATGGAGACTGGCTAATCTCGAGTTACACAATGACCTGTGCTGCTTGCCACAAATATGTTAGTAGCTAGCTGCTACTGTATATATTCCCACTGTCACAGGGATATAGGATATATATATACACAGGTTTTCTCATTTAAAATGAACAAAAAGTTCATTTTGGATTCTGCATACTGCATTAGAATAACAGGCAAATCTAATCTAAATGACAAACGTAATGATCCAGTAATGCTGGGTACCGTTTCTTTTAACAAAATGTGGCTGTACTGCTAATATATCTGTATTAGGTTGCACTCTCAAATCCACCGCTACCCTTTGGCCATTTTTTAGACTCAATGGAGCGTCTTTTTAATCCCTCAAAGCAGGTTCAGTCATTGCTGGGCAGATGAAAGCTTTACTGTGGACTCCAGAGTGCATTCCTGCGAGGTAAGAGTGTAAATTTAGCTCTCTCCGCAGAGTCTGTTTCTGATAAGAGACCTGATGAAGTAGGCTCACACTGAGGAAAGAGATATGAGTGAGAATGCAGTGTATATAATGTGTGTATTGCAATGCTGTGTTGTCTAATCGGACAGGAAAGAATTTCATTCATTCTGGAAAACTTTAGGGTGTGTCTGCACAACATGCCTGCGTGGGGCAATGGTCTAGTCGTGGCCTAATGGTTAGAGAGTCAGATTCCTAACCCAAAGGTTGCACCTTCGAGTCTCATAGCGGCAGGGATTGTAGGTTGGGGGAGTGAATGTACAGCGCTCTCTCCACCGTCAATACACGACTGCGGTCCCTTGACCCTCAACTGCTCCCCGGGCGCCGCAGCAAAAAATGGCTGCCAACTGCGGGTGTGTGTTCACGGTTTGTGTGTGTTCACTGATGTGTGTGTGTGCACTTTGTGGGTAAATGCAGAACACTACTTCCTAGTATGGGTCACCATACTTGGCCACATGTCACGTCACTTAGAAGAATAAGAAAGAATGATTAGACATCACAGATCAACAAGCCAAGAAATATAAGTCTATGTTTAACATTTGAGCCATAGCTATTTACAAATATCTTTTAAGTTGCTGGTAAGAAAGGATCTGCTAAGTATAAATACAGTAAGTGAGGTTTAGTTTAAGGCCTAAATGAATTCTATTATCACCAAACTAGGCCTGGAGAACCAATCATGTTCTATTAAGCCAACCAGATTTAACAGAGGATCTATATGCAGACCACAGGTCCTGTAGATTAAGTGGAGACTAACTTCCTTCCTAAACTTTTTTTTTTTTTTTTTTTAAATGGGGCTGAATTTTGTGAAAATATAGAAAGAAAAAAAAAGATCACCAAGGTCATGTAAAATTGTCTCAAATATATGTGGTCCGATATGCAAGTGTAATCACCAAACAGGTCAAATACTCATAAATTGACTAAATTAGTTCTGAAAGTGTTTAATCATGACAATCAATGTACATGTTTTACAGCTCAGAGTGAAACAAGTGTTGCAATTGTGCTACAGCAAGAGAAAGAATGAATCAGTTTAAGTGAAGTTGAGCCTGCAAGATGCATAAAGTTCACTTACGTGGTTCTAGTCTATAATAGGATTGAAGCTGTGGATTGTTTAGATATCCCTTTGTGATGACTCTGACCATTAAAACTCCGTCAAACAAAAATCTATCATACACCAAATGTAGAGTTTGATATGAAATCAGTTATAGTAGGCTACATGTCAGTAAAGCACCTGTCCAATGCAGTTCAGTATATATCTAAAAACACTATTATAGACTACTACACAATAAATAAAGGCGATGTTTATATATATATATATATATATATCCATACACACACCACCCCCCCCCCCCCCCACCCCCCCCCCACCCTAACCCAACCCCCACACACAAGAAATTCCTGCCAAGGACACCGGATTAAGCTACTATAATGCCTTTTGGTGGGGGAGCTAAAATTAGCCCCTGCATCCATCTAATCCAAGGACGTCATTCATGTGTTGGAAGAATCTGTGGACCGTCGCATTCCAACCAGTATCAGCAGACAGACACTCGAGCCGCGCGCTGCGGCACTATTGTTCGTCGGTACCCGCTGCATCCATCCTCAGCACGCGCTCACGACAGCAGGAGACAAACCAGACCTCCTGTAAAATGACAGACCACAGAGCCCATAACGGGACGGGATTCCTTCGCAAACAACTGCTGAATCTAAGCTAAATGACAGCTTAAGATTGCTAAATAAATAAATAAATAATTATTTAAAACGAATTACTACTATTAAATAATTATATATAGTAAATAATTATATAATTATATAAATATATATAGAAAATATGAGAAAAATACACATGGAAAATGAAATTAAGTGTAACATTTACATAAACTTACACTTAAAGTTAAATTATATTTCTAATTTAACTAATTATCTGTAAATCATTATATAATTTAATATTTGTGCGCAAATTAAACAATTCTTACCTTCCGTTGCTGCTTTTCCCATGCTGGATCCAGCAGTAAATCCCGATCCCATTCTTCATCCTGCATCATGTAATCCTCCGGTTCATATCCATTATCATACGGAACCGAAAGCTCGATCTGATTCATCATTTTCAAGCGTTATATTCTCCTATTTGATGGGTAAATTGTGATATTCGGCTTCTAAGCTTGAGTTTTTGGTGTAAGTGGACTCTTCGGTGACTCAGGTGTCTCTTTCGTTCGTGTTGGTTTCCAGTCTCGCGGCCGCAGTGACAGCAATGAGAGGAGCGGCTGTCAATTAGTACTGATGGGTCACATGACCTCTTCTTCTTCCACCCGCGGGACCCACAACACTCACAATCGTTATTTTAACGTTAATGTAACAGACAAGCAAACTTCTCCATTACATTTAACAAATGCAGTCACACCTTAAAAGCTGCCTAAACTCACAATATTACATAACTCACACAGATAAATCTTTCAAATTAAAAGTAAATAAAGCAGTAAAAAAAAAAAAAAAAGCGAGCTTCACTGCATAATTTAATCACTGGTTCTTCCAGAATTGCTTCGATTTTTTTTATTGTGTTGTTAAAAAGTTAATTTTAGGTATAAATAATTTATGCTGTCATTTCAGAGATCAAAGTCACTTTAAATAGTGTTTATAAGGCAGGTTATGTAATAGGGCAGGCACTGGTAATAAACCTGGGGCAAGTTCAAGCTCAAACCGGTGTGCACCGTTTTGCTACCGTTTCCGGTTTGAACGACATGTTTCCTGGAAACGGTGTGCAACGAGGTTTGAGATGCGTTTTCTCTTGTTTAAGGGTGTGTTAAACATGTCAGCCCAATCAGCAGCAACATGCATATAAACCACGCGGTATTAAAGAGACAGCTCGCACAATGTAATTAACATCCAAATAAATTCACAAGAGCAAGTATATTGTTTGCACATGTTTATTTACATTAAAGGCAAAACAACTGAAATAATAAGGGCACAAGTATAGATCTGGAACTTCTTTAAGTCTGTCTAAATATCATTTAGTAATTACAATGTATTCTGGTCCATATCCTTTCCTTAGGAAGGTGTGCTAAATACTGATTAATGTAACATAAAAATACTATACATAATTATATATTTTGCTATTGTATTATGGAGTGACACATTCATAAAAACTTTTCTATACCCCTCTGATTATAATGGTAAATATTACAATATCATAGCACAACAACAGTGATCAGCAATAATGATAAGCCTAATACTCACAATAAAAATAATAAGGTCATATAGACTCAGTCTTGGAGGTAAGAAGTGGATTATCCTTCACCTGAAATGTTTGTCTTTTCATCCTGAAATGCGAGGCAAATGTTGGATCACAATAACTAGGAACCACAGTTTCCACAAATCCCTTCATTTGATTGGGATGTTTTCTTTTATTCTGGAGGGCAAGGGCAGTGACTGTTATATCGAGCGTATTTTGCAGTATTAAACACTTATTTATACCGATTTAATCAGGCTCCAAAAATTCTTCAAAAAAAAAAAAAAGGGAACACAAAGAATGGCCTTCTCAGCTGCCATAGTTGCAACTCTTGCGTCATCAGAACAGGGTGTTCAACGCACCACCGTTTCCGTTTAAAAAACGTTTTGCACCGTTTTTGTCAGGGCTGAACGCAGCCCTGTTTTACCTTTTGATGTCCAGACCCAATGAGGTCTGCCTGGAAATAAAGAGCTACGCGTTGGTTTCCCATTCAACTCAATGGCAATTGCTTGAATGGTGTTGTGTAATATTCAGTTCCATTGAAAAACTGAATATTACACAACTTCAGCTTAGCAAAAGAGATTCAATATACAACCAGGCCAATGCAGAAATAGTTTTGCCTCTTTTCTCAATGGTTGAACAGGAAATTGGACTATACTATTGCAGTCAGAATGGGGGGAGAGGGGGTAAAATAAAGCTTACTGTCACTTTAACAAACGTTTTGATGCTTAATTAGTGCATTACTTTAGTTTTTGTTAAATATGTAAGTTTGTTAATATTGTGGATATATTATTTTGAGGTTTGTTTTTATTATTAGGTTTAATTATTGAATGTAGTTATTTCTTAACTTCCTTTGTATATATTCCTTTATTATGCTAAGAGTTTGCCGTTTGAACAATGCTCAAGAAAATTGGCTATATGTGTATTATCTGATCCTGAATGGTACAGAAACGATTATTATTAATTAGGGAGAGAGAGAGAGAAAGAGGGGGGGGGGGGGGGGGGGATAGGGGAGAATCAGCAGAAATCCATCTTGATTTCACTACAGTCCACTAGGTGGTGCTATGCACACTGAATGCAAAAGAACGCAGGAGGGGTTTTATTGTACAAAAAGGTTCTCCACAAGATGATCCTTGTATTCTCAAATTTTGCTGGAGAACATGAATATGAGGTTTTACACAAACTTGTGGAGTTCATGCAGCTCAAGTGATGCTCATTAAAGCAAAGGGGCAAAATACCAAATTTTTCATTCAACTTTTAACTTAAATTGTTATGCTGATAATACAATTTGCAATAGGAGATTCCTTATTCAGTTAAACATCCTTGTTACTGTATATACTGCTTGAAAATCAATCTCAGAATAACTTCAAGAATGGCCAGTCAACAGCATTTTTCTCCAGACCGTCTTGCATTGTGCTAAATGCGCTCACACATATCATGATTACTTATAAACTGAGGCAAACAAAAGACAACTGAAACTGAGAGCATAGAATTTATTTCTGTAGAAAACTATCACACGTCTATACGCACAAGTACAACAACAACAACAACAAAACAAAAAAAAAGAGAACAAATACAAATGAAAGTTGTTCGCATTGGCCTCAGGAATGAAGAAAATACTCTTGGGTACTTTTGTAGGTGTTTCAGGGATTCGTAAAACATATTTTTGTAACAGATCTTTTGGTCTTAAAAGGTTGGTCTTGCAGTTTGCTGTGTTCCTTGTAACACTTACACTAAGGTTTATGGAGTGTTCAGTGGTTTAAATGAAAGACTTAAGTAACTTAAAGGTCTGTTGGAGTTTAAGACAAGACAGAAGTTAAAAATCAATTCTTAATAAATAAACTAAAATAAATCATTCGGTTGGATCTCTGCATATTCATGGTGCCTACATTCATGGTATGTGCTGCCCGAAAACCTCACAACATTTCTGAGTCAAATATTTGGGTAGAAGGGCACGTCAATAGAAGACTGCATAGACTGATGCACAGTTATTCACTCCTTGTTACAGACACTCATCCCATACTGACCAAAACTGACACTAAACAGGAAATAAAAGAAGAAAGGAATTTGTCATTCATTCTCTGACATTTCACAGGGTCGTCTGAATTCTTGACCTCGTTCATGTATCCATTTGTTTGATACTGGAGGAAAAGAATAGAAGGAGAGAATAAAATAAGTGAGAAAAGAAGTTTGTTACAGATGTTGTTGGCCAAGCATTTACTTTTGCATACTTGCTTCTCAACTGATTAAGGGAATGATACATAAATGCCATATTTACTACAGACTCACCCCATTTGTTGCCTACTAATACTGGACAGGCAGCATGTCTTGTGCTGTAGTCTCCTTCTCCACTGGCAAAAAGGTTATACCAGAACACTGCTGTACCCTGAAAGATAACAACCAAAGAGAGTGAATAGTAAAATTAATCAGCTAGTTTACAGATTATGAAAAGTAATTTATTGTTAGTGGTGATTCACCTTTTTAGGCCATACTGCTGCTCCAACATCTGGGAAGACTGTAGCGCCGCCTGCTGACACATCACTCATCTGCAACATATCAAAAGTCATGATATTACAGCGCATGTATAATTTTACATTACTTTACAATTTGTAGCAAGCATTTTAACAAGCATATTTATTTATGAAATCAGACATTTGATAGATCATGTTGAAGACCATAAAAAGATAATAAAGTAATAGTATGTTATAGTAATAGCGTGTCTTGACATATAGTGTTATATCAAGTGTGTGCATGTGAAAAACAGGTCACTCACATAAAAGAGCCAAGTGGCAATTCTGTTTCCTGTTCCAAGTTCTTTAAAGGCATCTGGTTCATCTTTCTGTATGTATAAAAAAAACACAGTGTGAATAACAAGAGACATATGCTTACACACTACTGTTCAAAAGTTTGGAGTCTGAAAGATTTCTTTTTAGTTTTTGAAAAAAAAAAAGCTCATGCTCATCAAGGCTGCATTAATTTGATCAAAAACACAGCAAAAACTGTAATATTGTGAAAGATGATTACAATTTAAAATAACTGTTTTCTGTTATGCAATTTAATGCTAAGCAAGTGGCATTTATTTTGACGGCCAGCTGAATTTTCTGCAGTCGTCACATGATCCTTCAGAAATCATTCTAATATGCTGATTTCGTGCTCAAGAAACATTTCTTATGATTATCAGTGTTGAAAACAGTTGTGCTGCTTAATTTTTGTGGAAACTGTGATACATTTCTGTATACTTTGATGTAAAGAATTAGTTTTTTTAAACAATTTTTTTTTAAATAGTAACCTTTTATAACATTATAAATGTCTTTACTGTTACTTTTAATCAATTTAATGTAGTGCTGTCAAACGTTTAATTGCAATTAATCGCATCCAAAATAAAAAAAAAAGTTGTATACATAATATATGTGTGTACTGTTTATATTTATTATGCATATATAAATACACAAACATGCATGTATATATTTAAGAAAAATATGTTGTTCATATATTAATTATATTTATATATAATATAAAATATATGAATATAAATCTATACATGTAAATAGTTCGAAATATATATTGCATGTGTGTGATTTATTTTTTTTTCTTTTTTTTTTTTTTTTTTTTTTTTTTTTTTTTTTTTTTTTTTTATAACATAAGAAAGTGACCCGTACAACACATATAGTGTAAACGAAAACTTTTATTTTGGATGCGATTAATCGCGATTAATTGTTTGACAGCACAAGTTTAATGTGTCCTTGCGGAATAAAAAAAAACGCATTGATGCCAAACCTTTTGAACAGTAGTGTATATAAACAATATAATAATGCTTTGCTGATTTAAAGGTCTGATATGTGTGTCTTTTTTATCTGTGAAAGAAGGACAGGTACTCACTCTTCCAAAGTCAAAATGAGGTTCGTATTGACCGCCAACTCCATAATTTGCAACCTTGGATGAAAAATATTGATTATGACAACATTTCCAACAAAGCAATATTGCAATGGGTGGATTATTGTTACGTGAATGTGCCATCAAGCTAAAAGCATCTTATTGGCTGATTACGTGAAAGCCTCTCTTACCTGCAGCTCTTCTGCTGTGTCCATTTCCAGGCCGGTTATATCCTCGATACGCTGGTTAATCTTTCAATCGAGATGATCATATTCCCCCCCCCCCCCCCCCCCCCCCCCCCCCCCCCCCCCCCCCCCCCCCCCCCCCCCCCCCCCCCCCCCCCCCCCCCCCCCCCCCCCCCCGACACACACACTAGAAGAGAAATGAGGGCAAGTTGAAAAAAAGTGAACAAAGTATACAAAAGCAATTAATATGCCATTATATATAATAAACAGAACACATGCCACAACATGACCATGAATGATTTTCAGATGTTTTCACATCATGTTTGTGGTGAAAAGATTTCTAACGTGCTATAAAATGGATTAATTTATTTGATTTAGTTATGAATGTGAAAATGTCTGATTGTGGAAATGGACAGACAGGTGAAGCCGTGAAGAGTGGAAAATGGTATTAAAAACAGAGAAGACAGCAGTCGGCAAAATAAGTTCACTCTTTCGTCACACTGAATATCAGAGTAAAGGAAATCAGCAACAGTTGAACTCATTCAGACTAGGAGGTGACTGTGTGTGTGTGTGTGTGTGTGTGCGAGAGAGAGAGAGAGAGAAAGAGAGAGGCCCCTCAGCTACTGCAAATCAACTAAAACATTAAACTTAACCATGTTTTCTACATGAAACTGTTATTTTCCCCAAGGCAGTTGCGAAAGGATACTACAACACTGATTAAATAAAGTAATTAATTACATTTCATTCACATTATTCCTCAAAAGTTTGGGGTCAGTGACATTTTTTTAAAAATTTAAAAAAAGTTTTCCACAGTAAAATTGTGAAATATTATTAAAATTTTAAACAAAGTTTTCTATTTTAATAGATTTTAAAAGGTACTTTATTCCTGTGCTGGCCAAAGCTGAATTTCCAGCAGTCATTACTCCAGTCTTCAGTGTCACATGATCGATCACAAATCATTCTAATATGCTGATTTGGTGATCAAGAATTTATTTGAAACAGAAATCTTTGTAACATTATAAATATATTTACTGTCACTTTTGATCAATTTAATGTGTCCTTGCTGAATAAACATTTTTTTTTTTCAAAAGACTTCTACTGACCCAAGCTTTTGAACGGTAGTGTATATACAATTTATTTGAATATATTTATTCTCTTCACATGTCTTAAACTCAAAATCCAACACATTCATAGCTTTTGATGTGAAAGGAACCCTTGAGTATTCCAGCGACTCCACCCAGTCTGCCCATGCTGAGACGTGTGTTCTCAAACATACACACTCATAATAACTAGGATAAGTTAAACCACTCTGGTGTGGGTGGAAATATCAGTGAGACAACAGAACTATGTATAGTTCTATTAAAAAATATATTTTAGGTCACAGACTCCAGCGGCTTGTCATGCAGAAACTCAAGGCGCTGTGCTGTACGTGTACATCCACAATTATTTATTTATCAATTCTCAAATATTTAAAATATTCAAAATATGAACGGGAGTGTAGGAGAAGAAAGACTCCAACATCTGTTGCCTGTGAAAGTGGGTCACCAAACCTTCTACGGCTAATTTACAGCCAAGTGAAGGTTGGATTTTTGGGCTTAATCCAGTATCCGAACACTGTATGAATTTAAGGGGGCTCTCTAGAGATGATGATTTTGGATAGAATGTTTTGACCTTTGACCTTTTGATCCCTTACCTCTTGGAGACTCTGTAATGGGCAGTGGTCAGTTTTCCCGTAATGGGATCGTGCACAGTGGCTCGCTTTAGCTATTCACCATTACACAAAGCAAAGATGAGAGAGAGAGAGAGAGAGAGAGAGAGAGAGAGAGAGAGAGAGGAAAGGTTGGAAGAGGAGCAAGAACACGCAAAAACATGGACAAAGAAAGTGCAAATAAAAAGAATGAAGAGAAGAGAAAAGGAGAGAGAAAGAGAAAGAGAGAGAGAGAGAGAGAGAGAGAGAGGGGTCACTTTAGTGTCATTTTCTGAACTGAAGCTATATAAAGAACAAGGACAGAACTGTACACCAGCAGCGATGCAAAATTTAAAATCATTTTGACTCCTTAGTTATTAGCATAAATGTATACGAGTTACTAAATCTAAACTTTCAAATTGTAATTTTGAATCACTCTGTCCCTGTTCAAGCCCTCTGCACAGACCACATGACAACTACTGCAAGAAAAAGTAACACAGTAGAGAATATCTTACTCTTTCTTTCTTTTATCCAGCACCATATGACAAAAAGGCAGCAAAGCAGGGCGGAAAACTCCTCAGCATGAAAGCAATATCTAGTGTGCGTGTTTACAAAATTACAGTCACAGCTGCGTGTTAACATGATATGAAATATTTTAGAGTTTAGATTTCAGTATGATATTAAACAATACTTTTAAAGAAAATAACAAAATATAATTTTAATTATTTATAATTTAAAACATTTTTTTAGTTAATCTAATGAAATTAATAGATCAATTGGGAGTTAGGATTTATATTGTGTTACATTGTCTGTAAGGAGTTCTCGGTTTCTACGGGTCGGATAGGCACGGAGGTTTAATTGTGGCGGCGTCTAGCTCGCACAGTGATGTCTTACCTCTACTGATCCTGTAACGGGGCGTCTCAAGCACGCCCGTGGTGGGATTGGATATAGTAGCCCTACGGAGTGAGGAGCCAGATAAGAAGTACACACAGGCTCCGGTATACCATTTTCAACCCTCACCATATTTACAAAAAACCTACAGTAGACCCTAAAACTCTAAAAGGATTTTACGCTGTTGAGGGTCACATATATAAGACCACGGTCAGGAAGATTATAATCCAAAAAACGGATAGTATATATTTATAATTTTTTGAAAAATTATAAATAAAAATAAACTAAAATTTATTTTTTTTAAAAACACAACTCACTCTAGGTCTTTGCCATCTCCTTCACTTCTTGATCTCACTGTCAGAGATGATGTCATGATAACGAACAATACGTGGGCGGTCCCATTCATCTTCTTGCTTCACTGGAGCCAAAAGCAACTGCGGGTTACGGTTGTTGTCAAAGTAACGGCAAAACAGTCGACTCTGTCTGCGGGGTGTCTGCGAGTAAAAAAAGCAAAAGAATAAATCTGAGAGAAAATTTAAAACATGCGAAAAGTAAAACAAATCATGTTTTAAAAGTTCTGCTCACCAGTTTGACTCCCTCTCCTCGGCACAGCATTTCATATTTCTTCCTCTCTGGCAGAGGGTCTTTGGACCGTTTCCTCTGAGCGTCACGTTTGTCCAGCACTTTCTTCTCTCTTTTTTTATCTTCCTGTTCCTTCTTCTCTGCCTCTGCCTTTCTCTGCTTCTCTAGCTGGAACTCAAAGTACTTTAGGTTCCCATTGGCCCTCTGGTGATTCGGGTCTGAGATTCACACACACACAAAGACAATTCCAAGTTAGAAAAAACATATTTTACTGCCATCAGTCATCATTTGCATGTCATGTAAGTTCATTGTTTCTACCATTGTCCTTATTAACCCATATATGTCATTCTTATCATTTATTCATTATAATTTAAGTCCCTTTAAGGCAAGTTAGTTCAAACACCAGTCATCATCACCCCAGGCAAGGTTATTTTCTATGTAGGTAATAGGCACAGGTCCTATCTAGTCAAACTAAAACTCAAAAAGATATATACTAAAATCTGGCCATTCCTAAAGCCAATAATATTACTTAACTAAAAAAAAAAACTTAAACAAAAAAAAAAAAAAAAAAAAAAAAAAAAAAAACAAAAAAATAAAACCTTTTAAATGAGTGTTAAATGCTAAATTTTAAATGCTATAGACATCATAACATTATAATAATGTATCAAATGAAACGTTAATATTTATTTTTAAGATTTTCTAAAGATTACATTTGCCCAGTGCTGTTATTGTTAACTATAACTAAAACTAAACAAGATAAAAAAATTATTTTCATTAAATAAAGATGAAATAAAAATCTAAATATTCATGGGGGGGAAAAACAAAAAAAAGGAAAATTAGAAATGCTGCCTTGGTAACTAACTGAAATAAAAAACTTTAAAGGGGTCATATGACGCAATTAAAATTTTTCCTTTCTCTTTTCTTGGAGTGTTACAAGCTCTTTGTGCATTAAGAAGATCTGTAAAGTTACAAAGACTAAAGTCCAATCCAAAGAGATATTCTTTATAAAGTTCAGAGTTCAAACACACCCTCCTAAAACGGCTCGTTCTAACATGCCCCACACATATCTACCTCACTATGTGTAAATATTAGCATAATGCCACCCAAATGTTCACGCAAAGAAAGCAGCGCGTAACTTTGATTCTCGCTGTAGTATTGTTGTTGCTGCCATGTCGTGAAGACGCTGTGTATTTCGTTATGAAAGCGAAACTACTTTGTTTGGCCTTCCAAAAGAGGACACAACTAGAAATCAGTAGTTAAGTTGTATTTACAACACTGTTCCAGAACAGTTAAACCCAAATATTCAGAAGTGTGCAGCGCATTTTATGGAGGATTGCTTCCTGATCCTGGGAGAGTAGCCTACAATCCCGGTGTCTGTTTCTATAAAGTGGGGCAGTTCCAACTTTGCAAGGACAGTCTGGTGCTTCTGACTCACAGCCTGTAAGTACGTTTTTTTATATTTAAAGGATTTGCCACTGACGATTCAAACGCGAGTTTTGAGCAGTGTAGCGAGACTTGTTGTTTGTCGTTTCGCCGACACAAATGCAGAATGGTTTTAAGTTTACGGGACACAAATGCGATGCAACGCAACGCGTAAAAAGAGTATAAGTCACTATAATCAGTAATTATGTCCCCACTGATGCAACAAATGCCTCGTTTATAATGAGTTTTAATGTTTTGTCTCGTCGCTCCAGCCGGACACAGCATCAACAGTATGTGAGGGGCATAACATTGCCGTCACACGCGTGAGGTATTCGGCCAATCACAACGCACTGGATAGCTGGCCAATCAGAGCACACCTTTTCAGACCGATGAGCTTTGTAAAAACTGATGGGTTTCAGAAAGGCGGGGCATAGAGGAGAAACAATAATGTTGTGGAAAATAATGTGTTTTTTTAACCTTAACCGCATAAACACATTTCATTACAAAAATACACAAAATAATGTTCTTTTTAGCAACGTCATATGACCCCTTTAAGTACAAAAATTTCTAAAATGAAAATTAATTAAAAAAAAAACTAATATATAATAAAATAACTAAAGCACATAACAAAAATACTAAAACTAAAATCTTAATAAAAACAGAAAACTTGTGGAATTATCTTCTTTACGTGGATTGTGCATCGCACGGCTCTGCAGCGAGGATGAATCTAATGTTTTGAGGTGTATGTGTGGGCTGTCAGTCAACACACCAGTGTGGATTTTCACTGTACTTCGGAATTACAGCTACTATATCTTACAAGTATGTCCAAAATAAGAAGTTTAACCAGAAACAAAATTTTTAACCAAAAAAAGTTACGTAATGCAGCTTTAAATGATTAGGTAGATTTTTTTTTACCCAGTTTCAGCATCCTCTTGGTGAGCTCGAGGGCTCGCTCTAGTTCCCCCTGCTGGTAGATGGCATAATTGAGGTAGTCCATGACTGAGACCTTGTCTATGGTGGATTCTTCCCCTTCATCCAGCTGTGTGAGGGCCTGAGCCATCCAGAGCTCTGTGTGATAATAATCTGCCTCAGAGTAAGCAATCTTTCCCAGCTCAAAGCAGTCTGCCACTGTCATCCGGCTCTTGTGCACAACACCTGAGGTCACACCAGTGAGGAGACATAAAAACAAATAGTCAAATAGTGTGACTTTCGTTGTTCTAACTTTCATGAAACTAATATGATTACGATGCTATTTTTTAGATGTCTATTTCCCTGTTGTCCCAAAGGACCGCCTTCTCAGCTGTCAATCAACCATTGTGCTACAATGAGGGTTACTTTTCTAAATAACCATCTGTGGTGTGGACACGCATTTGAAACACACATTACTTCCAGGTGAGGGCTAAACATCGAGATAGATTGTAATAACTGGCGTTTTCATTTTTTATTATCACTCTATCCCATGGGAACATTACAAAGATTTTCAAAGAGATATATACGCAACTTATCACAGACACAGCATGATGCTTCTCATAGGGTTCACACAGACTGTGGTAACGCAATGTACTTGATAAAGATATGCACGGTCTGGAATGCATAAACACACAGACATGTACAATTGCTCACCAGGCAGGTCTCCATTAGAGATGGTGTTGGCAGACAGCTGGTATGTGTCCTGTAATCTAAGCAAAGCTTTGGCTGCTCCTGTCTGGTCCTCGTCTGTTGGGAAAAACTGTCTCTGGGCAGTCAGATTGGAGATAAACCCTACAAAAGAGAACAAACAGAGAAGAGAGGCTTGACTTTGAGGATTACAAGATTACAACAGATTAAGAGGTTTATAACACATACAGAGACATTTAAGCAATTAATGCAATTACTAATAGCAGTGGGCTGTATGACTAAAATCATAAATCACTGTACACCCCCCCCCCCCCCCCCCCCCCCCCCCCCCCCCCCCGTACACTACCAATTCAAAGGTTGGGGGTCAGTAGATTCCTCTTTTATTCAGCAAGGACACATTAAATTAATCAAAAGTGACAGTAAAGACATTTATAATGTTATAAAAAATGTAAAATAAATGCTGTTCTTTTGAAGTTTATTAATCAAAGTATATTGTAAAAATATCACAAAAATATTAAGCAGCACAACTGTTTTCAACAATGATAAGAATAATTTTTTTCTTAAGCTCTGAATCTGCATATTAAAATGGCTTCTGAAAAAGCATGTGTCGATGAAGACTGGAGTAACGGCTTCTGAAAATTCAGCTTTTCCATCACAGGAATAAATTACATTTTAAAATATATTCAAATGAAAAACAGTTCATTTTAATTTGCAATAATACTGCAATATTACTGTTTTCACTGTATATTTGATCAAATAAATGCAGCCTCGGCCTTCTTGCAAAACATTAAACAAAAATCGTACCAACCAACAAAAATTTTAAGTGTAGTGTATATCATAGAACATTGTTATTTCTGCTAAAAATTCAACCTGAAAATGTTATATTGATATTTCCTAGCCATGTGGAAAGGGACAATTGATGGATACAAAACAAATGCAACAGTCATTATTTAGGAAATGAACAATAAGTCAGATCAGCACATGAATAGCTTAACATTATGTAACACTTGAGACAGTAACTATATAAACACATGTTATATATAACTAAATATCTTTTTAAAGAGATGTATAATGTCATTCTGCCCATCACTAATTACTATGTCAGACTTTGAATGTCACTAACCATTGGCGGTGTCTTTCAGCACCAGGCTCTCCAGATCAGCCCACTCACTGTTGAGTCGTTTCATCAGCTTAAAGGCATTGACCGGGTGCCCCAGGAATCCCTCAGGGTCCTGCGTGGCTGTGATTGTCAGTGAGTCCAGCTTGTCTGCCCACCTGTTGCAGGAAAAGAAGCAGAATATTCACCAGCTGTCTAGTTATTTGTGAGGCAAAAGACAATCTCAACTCCCCAAGCAGACAGACATGTTGAACATGTGCGTTTACTCACTCTTTGACCTGCTCTAGTCTATTCTCCTCTTGTCTGATGTATTCTTTTAGTGATGTCACCAGGTCCTTCTCTGTGTACAGTAGGTCTGTCATCTGACCTACAAGTCAAAAAGTCAAATTCAAAAAGTCACAATTTTTCTGATATTTGCTTACTATATATATTATTATATATATCTATATCTATATATATCATATATATATTTATATATTATCTATAGATATATATATTCTTACACAAAAAACATAGATGCTACCTTTGAATGACCCCTTGGTCACAAGCACTTCCTGCACTTTCCTGCATATGCTTGGCAGGATGTATAGCCTAATAAGGAATGGATACAGTTCGGAACAAAACAATGGAAGATCAACTCACCTATAGAAGTGAAGAAGTCATTGTGGGCATACAGAGAATGGGAAGAGGAACTCACAGGCACCAACACAAAGCCATCCTGAGAGAAACAGAGAGTGTCATATGGGATACGCCTTTTGAGGCATACGACAGCCAACTCTCAGGGCAAGGAAAATGCATTACTGAACCAACTAACACACTGAAAATACATTGAAAAATGTGGTTTTGGTTGCCAAACCCCCAGCGCACACCCATTTGGATACACATGACCACAGAGTGGTCACTGCTGGATCAGAATTTCGGCACAAAGGTGGAATCCAGAGGGCAAACAAAGAGCACTACACCAGGCCTGTGGGAAAATCCCTGTGTGCTTAAGCCAGCGTCAGCATGTATAAACAAGATGTCACGTTTATTTGTTGAAAACGACAACTACGGCAACCAGGGGAAAGCCTCGGGGCAAAGAGAATGCCTCATTAGACAAATATCCTGATTAAACTTACACACACTGAGAGATCCACACAAAGCTGTTACGCACAAAATCATAAGCACCAGTATTATCAGTATTGTTGTATTATCAGTTACAAATGTTGCATCTAAAATGCATATCGGAGTGTATGTAATCTTTTGCAGATGTGTCATGGTATGCAAAAAGCATCTGACACATGAAATATGCAGAAGTAATGCCCTTAAGGGACCTGCTCTTCTGTGCTTGCTCATGTGCTCTGCAGAAGTAACCTGTCTGAACCAGTAGGCATCTTGCATGAACTACTGGTAATACCACATGTCAGAATAAGATGAAGGGTATAAGATCATCATGAAGGATACAACGTAACACGTGAACTTACGTGCCTCAACATAGAGAACTGCCTTTATCATAAAGATCTACATAGAAATTAAAATCTTAAATCAAATAATTGACTTTCAAAGGTAACATCTAGCATTAGAACACCGTCAACTTTCTTTACTATTCAAAGACATCAAGGGAAATCAAGTCAGAACTAATTCCCAGAATAATCTCCTCTAAACCTCATAAACCTAAATCTAAAAAAAAAATCTTAAACCTAATCTAAAGAAAAATCTTGATTTTTAATACTGTATTGCAATTACAACTTTTCAGATTTTTTTTACTTTCACCTAGTCAAAATTCAATTAATTTTTTGAGAATATTGCTGATAATTGATAATTGTGTTCTTGTTGCTCAGTGGTAGAGCATTGTGTTAGCAGCGCAAAAGGTCATGGATTCAATTCCCAGGAAACACACATACTGGTAAAAAAATGTATAGCCTGAATGCACTGTAAGTTGCTTTGGATAAAAGCATCTACTAAATGCAGAAATTATTATTATTATTTCATTATTGCTTCATGTGTCCCTTAATATCACTTTCTATGCTACTATCACTATCCTGTTAATCTTTTGTATCCTTTTAACCAAAAGACAGGTTGAAACAAGTATTAGTAGTGTGTTTTATAAATTGTCATAATCAATATCATCACAATATCAAAATGAGTTCACAATAACTGTCAGTCCTCAAGCAATGGCTAACTTTAGTTTTTCATTCCCATCCTTTTAGGCACCCTGTTACAGTTTTGCACATGCTTGTCTAGCATGTCTTCTTATAGAAATATTTACTTAGATTACAGCACTAGTAAATTAATTTCTTACAAAATACATACAGTAATTCAAAAGGTCCTGCATAATTACTGGAAAGACACTAGTGGAGTGCGTGAGCTCGTGAGGGTCCAGTATGGAAGCCGGCCGCAGTTCATTGGGTGCTGAGCCACGGAACTGCCACGTCTTCGCCCCGCCCCCTCGAAAACTCGAGAAGAACCGGACTGCAAACTCTTCAAAAAGTTCACAGACAACAGATGCGAAAGGAAAAGATCTGTGCAGCAGGACAGATGGGACTTTATAAAACACGGAATACTCTACTCACTGCAGCAGTGGGTCTGTCCATGAAACGTGCTTGAAGCAGAGAAACACTAACATATTTGTAACATTATTTCGCAACATACAATGCTGCAAATAATGTAATGTTCGTTTGCCTGGACCACATACTTATTCTTCATAAGAGAAAAAAAACTTGAAGAGTTTGTCATATATGAAAAACAAAACCCGAAGTCTGACATCTATTCGCTTAATGAGCTTGAAACTAATTTTTCCTAAAGATTCAATCATTGACCAATGAAACTGTTTATTATTGTTACTGTTTATTATTAGTTATGTTTGTATTGTTGGTATTATGTATCACATTACATTTGCTCTACCGATGGAAAAAAAACATTGCAACAATAAATATTTGAACAATAAACCAAACGAAATTTCCTGAGAGAAGTTGGAAAGTAAATATCCTCGTACCTTTCAGGCTGTCACCGCACGCAGAGAAACAGTGAATCGACCCAGATGTTGCTCTAGTGATGCTGATGAGATGAGATGAGGAGCTCAGCATGGATGGAGAACTCTTCTGTGTTTACGATGCTTGTGGTGTGCAGCTGGGCTTTATCCGAGAGGCTGCACCACTCTTCTTCTCGCCTTCTGGCGGTGGGGATTCCGCTGAGCTACGTGCAGAGTCTCACACACTCTCCCAAACTAACGGAACAGATGGAATTGAACTGCGCATGCGCGTAGTACAGTTCCTACATCTCATTCCATAAGGGCCATCCTTCTGATGTGGTACTTGATACAGCTGGGGGTGTTCATTTGTTCTACAGTTTGGATACATATTTAGCAGTTTGTACTGACATTGTATATAATACAATATATATTTTTTTAATTGTAGAATCCATTATGCATCCTTCATTAAAGAAATAGTTTACCCAAAAATGTTATGGGATAGAGAAGCTTGTGTATTACTTACATTACCTGTGAATTATTGTGGTGTTTTTATATCTCATTCTGACAGCACCCATTCACTGCAGAGGATCAAGTGAGCAATGATGTAATGCCAAATTTCTCCCAATCTACATCTTGGATGGCCTGAGGGTGAGTACATTTTCAGAAAATGTCCATTTTGGGGTAAACTAATCCTTAAAAACCATGCCATTATGTGTCAAGGCTGAATATTTTATGCACTTATTTCACTTTTAGATATTACTCTTTTTATCTTTTGTATTTCATAGCTCTGTTGCATAATGAATATGCACTGAAAAATATGGGAAGTCGTTGTTTTATTTGTATTTTTTTTACTTCCAGATTAATTTTTTTTCTGTGCAAAAAAGGAGTGGATGTTTCTTTCTCTCTTTCTTCTCTAATGCTCTGTCTTTCTCTGTTGCTTCCTCTCATTTTGATTTATAACAAACAACTGTCTGAGATTTATTTTGGGTTAAATAAAGTGGCAGCTGCTATTTATCTTTAAAGTTACTCCTGCTGATTTCAATTCTGAATCTGAATGAAACCTTTGCTTTCCAAATTAACTGAGCTATAAAAGAAGCAAATGTTTGTCACAAAGCCTGAAGAATGTCTGTACTTTTTCTGTTTGTTTGTGAAACCATACCACAATAGAGACACAATGGCATGCATTTGTGTTATAATGAGTTTATTGCGCTCAGTGTATAATTGATGTAAAAATATTGAGCATTTCCAAATAATTTAAAGGAAATGTTCTGTATTATTTGAAATGCTCATTTACAAAATAAAAATGTTTAATGTTTTAGCACAATCCTTTGAGAGTTGTCTTCAGTGTTTTTTTCAATTCGTTTTTTTTTTTTTATCAATTATGATTTCTTGTAATACTCCTGTCATCGCAACACTAGCCAAACATCTGGCTCTATACTAAAATGAATTTGGCACGCTCCTGTGAGACTGATTCCCAACTTTTTCTTTATCCCAGTCCTCAGTGTAAATCATTAAGGTCAAACACTGCAGACTGCAGCTGTGTATGTTCTGTGCTGTTTTTGTTTATCTACTGATTCAAACTTGTTTTTTTACTAACTTTATTGCCTTTTTGTCAATAGATCTCTCTCCTATATTGGAAGAAGCTTATAAACCAAACATTTATATCATTACAAACCTAAACTAGGCACAAATACATTTTGTCCCCTTTAGTCCCTCAACCAAAAAAAAAAAAAAAACATTTACGGTATTGGTTAATGTTAAAACGTTGAAAGCCCATCAAAAACAATACTTTTTTGTCCCCCCCCACCCCCCCCCCCCCCCATCCCCATCTACTTGAATGTTCATCTTACTAGTTTTGAGCAAATATGAAAAATGAGCATGAAGAGGATTCCTCCTTTTTATGTCACTATATTTTCCTTCAATATTTCTCAGAGACGTATGTCATCCAGTGAGGTGAGGCGCTGACCAAACAGCAGTTCCTCATAGTCAGAGAGTTGCTGAAGAAACCCAGCATTTGGGGCAGTGCAAGCACGTCTTTCCTTAGCCACCGAAAAGAATGTAGCAAAGGACCAACGGCGATGATCTAAGAGATTACCAACCGTCAGAACTGAGCTACGACTCCGGCCGAGGCTGCAGTGCACCAACACCCGGCCGCCTGGTGCCCCCGGTGCCCCCCGCAAAGCCTCAGCAATGAAACCAGAAGCTTCTGGAAGGGCCTGCCGAAGATCCTGCTGTGCGTCATCACTTAGCCATAGCCGAAGATAGCGTAAAACACTCGGGAAGGCATCTGAGAGTTCAGCTGTGGCATTGACCACATGCGTGATGTGGAGGTTTTTGATGATACGGTAGTCATGTGCCTGCGAGGCAGAGCCCTGGTACAGCGCCCCCTCCAGGATTTCAGAGGGATAGATGGTGAGGGAGCGACGCTCTGACTCCAGTAGGACCATGCGAGGGGTGCACAGAAAGGGATAGAGAAAGTGAAAAGCAGAATAGCCCCCCTGGAGGATTACAGGGTCCATTCCCAGAGCACTCAGCTGGAAGAAACAGTGCTGGAGAGTAGGAGAGTCAGCGCGTGCCTCCTGACTGCCAACTAGAGCACAAAGCCTCATATACAGTACATCCATAGTTATACATTATTATTTTTATATATTTATCATAATATTTGTACTTTATTGTATTTTATTATATTATTTTATAAGGATACTATTTGAACAATATTATGGTGTAAAATAAGCAAAGTATTATTATTACGTCTATAAAACTGCCCATTAACATAATAATAATAAAGATACTAAAATAATTCTATAAATGGTTAGGTAAGGGGTATTACAATAACTGGTGTTTATTTATATTATTATTCCTTTTTATTTAATATAATTAATTATATTTATAAATAATGCATTTATATTGATTTTTATATACAGTATATATCTATATATACAGTGGTGTGAAAAGGTTTTTTGCATATTTGTCACACTTAAAAGATTCCGATCATCAAACAAATTTTAATATTACCCAAAGATATGCAAGTAAATGCAAAATGCAGTTTTAAATGATGATTTATTTTATTAAAGGAAAAAAGCTGTCCAAACATACCTGGCCCTACGTGAAAAAATAATTGCCCCCTAAATCTAATAACTGGTTGTGCCACGCTTTGCAGCAGCAACTGAAATCAAGTGTTTGCGATAACTGGCAATTAGTCTTTCACATCGTTGTGGAGGAATTTTGGCACACTCTTCTTTGCAGAATTGTTTTCATTAATTTCATTCAGGTTTTCGAGCATGAATGGACTGTTCAAGCATCTCAATCAGATTTAAGTCCGACTTGACTTGACCACTCCAAAACCTTAATTTAGTTTTCTTGAGCCATTCAGAGGTGGACTTTCTGGTGTGTTTGGGATCATTGTCGTGCTGTATAACCCAAGTGCGCTTGAGCTTGAGTTCACAAACTGATGGCCGGACATTCTCCTTCAGGAATTTCTGATAGACTGCAGAATTCATGGCTCCATCAATTATGGCAAGTCATCCAGGTCCTGAAGCTGCAAAGCAGCCCCAGCCATCACACTACCACCACCATGTTTTACTGTTGGTATGATGTTCTTTTTTTGAAATGCTGTGTTGGTTTTACGCCAGTTGTAACGGGACACACACCTTCCAAAAAAAATCAACTTTTGTCTCATCAGTCCACAGAAAATTCTTGGGGATAATCAAGATATATTTTGTCAAATGTGAGATGAGCCTTTGTGTTCTTTTTGGTCAGCAGTGGTTTTGCCTGGGAACTCTCCCAGGATGCCGTTTTTGCCCAGTCTCTTTCTTGTTGTTGAATCATGAACACTGACCTTAATTGTGGCAAGTGAGGCCTGCAGTTCTTTAGTTGTTGTTCTGGGTTCTTTTATGACCTATTGGATGAGTCGTTGTTGTGCTCTTGGAATAATTTTGGTTGGCCGGCTATTCCTGGGAAGGTTCACCACTGTTCCAATTTTTCTCCATTTGTGGATAATGGCTCTGAATGTGGTTCGCTGGATTCCCAAAGCCTTAGAAATGGTTTTATAATCCTTTACAGACTGATACATGTTAACTGTTTTGATTCTCATCGGTTCTTGAATTTCTTTAGATCGCGGCATGATGTGTTGCTATTTAAGCACACTTCACTTTATCAGACGGGTTCTGTTTAAGTGATTTATTGATTCAATAGGTCTGGCAGTAATCAGGCCTGCGTATGGCTAGTGAAATTTAACTCAGCTTTATAAAATAATGTGGTTAATCACAGTTATTTCATGATTTAACAGGAGGAGACAATGAATTTTTCACGTAGGGCCAGGTAGGTTCAGACAGCTTTTTTCCCTTAATAAATGAAATTTGTATTTACTTGCATTTAGCTTTGTGTATATTAAAATTGTTTTGATGATCTGAATCTTTCAGTGGGACAAATAGCAAAAAAAAAAAAAAAAAAACAGGCAAGGGGCAAAAACCTTTTCACAACTGTGATATATATATCATAACATCATTTAAAAATATATATTAAACGGCAATATCATTATTAGATTATTATATAATTAGACGGTTTTTTTATTTTTATTTTTTTATTTACATTATGAGAATGTTATACCTGGACTTTGGCCTTCTTCAGCGTATAGCAGTATTATAGAAAACTCCTGCAGCTGAACACAGCTTATCAAACAGCCCAGTTCTGGATGCATCACCGTCACACTGGCACGGGCTGTGACCAGATGACTCTGCTTATATCTGCACATGTATACACACACACACACACTAGTTAGTTACCATTAAACTTAAAAGACAGAACCACTTACAGTCCTTTCACTGAACGTGTATGTTTATGTGCATCACTGTTACCTCTCTGCAGAGCGGCAGTCCAGTATAAGTATGTAATAGGGATCATGCAGTGAAGGCTGGCTCGCTTCAGCATTCAGGAGGTTGTATACCTGCTGTGGGGTCACATAACCTCTTTCTATATTTGCCTTTTCTGGAAGTGCAGGAATCAGAAGCTCTTTCACACAAAAAATAAGAAAACACACGCACACACAATTATTTTAACATTTATCACAGACAGTTCCTACAGACAATCAGTATAACAATGTATCTGATATACACACAAGCTGTGATTAGTCATGCAGCGTCTTTATTCTTTAGTTGTGTTGACTTACCTTCAGTGTTCTGAGATGATTCAATTACGTGAATTTGGGAGAGTTTGACAGTTCCATTCATCTCCCTACAGGGGGCGCTGTTCTGAACCTGCAGAGAGCCCCGAGAGCCAGTGGAGCGAACCAAACGACATTTATGAGCTCTGAGGAGAGGGAGAGGGAGAGAGAGGGGGAGGGGAGAGAATTCTAGCAATTGATGTGTAAACACTCTATATTCTAGCTAATGTAATCAGCAGTTACACACAGATCCTATCAACCACCAGAGGACAAGAGATGCACTTTAGAGGCAGATCAGGTGAAGTATTTACATTTATTTTCACAATTATATTCAGATATGTTCACAATTCTTTGCCAATGTCTGCTTTGTTGTTATTTTGTGAAAAAATAATAATAATATCAGAAAGTGAAAAAAAAAAAAAGTTATCAGATATTACCTGATTAGTTATCAGGTACTCACCTGGACACCACAATGCCCATGGTTTTGGATGGGAGTCATTCGGACCGAAGCTCTCTCTCTCTCTCTTCTATGGGCCCAAAGGTAAGATAGAGAATGCAACCATCCTGATACACACACTCAAACCAGCACCATGCAAAATACACACTGCCTACAGCATTTCTCTGCTCCGATACATCCCAAATCTACCAAAAAAGACAGGAATGTATGTAGATTTTTACATCCTTGTGGTTGTTAAATCGTTCTCTGCATGTCACTGTGTAAAAAACAACTGCTTTTTTGTTTTTTCCTTTCCATTCTATTCTCTCCCTCCCTCTTTGTCAGGTCCTTATTTTAGCGGGTTGCCGGGGTAATGCGGGACAGTGAAGTGCTCTACATGAGCAGGGGGTGAGCTGGCCATGACAGGTCAGAGTGTCACACGCAGACACTTGTGAATGAAAGTAAAGTACAAAATGCATAATATTTTTAAAAATACAAAGTATTTATATAAAACAAACCAAACCTTCTTGGGCAAAATATCTTTAAACATACTAGTCACCATTTGGAATAATTATGAATTTTTAATGTTATTTGAAAGCCGCGTTTGCTATCCAGAGCTGCCAGTATTTGATCAAAAGCAATGCAAACAAAGAAAGATAAAAAGTAAAAATAATACAAATGCTTGTCTATTCAATATTTTAAAAGGTAACGTATTCCTGCGCAAGTTACCATTGTCGCAGCCATACTCGTCTTCTGTGTCAATGATCCTCAGAAATCATTCTAATATGCTGTTATTTGCTTCTCAAGAAACATTTTTTGATTATTATCAATGTTGAAAACAGTTGTGTTGCTTCTTTTTTCCTTTTGTGGAAATCGTGATACAATACCATTCAAAAGTTTGGGCTAAGTAAGCTTAGAAAAAAAAGAAAAATAATGAATTCAAGAAGGATGCATTAAATTGATCAAATGTGGCAATAAAGACATTTATAATGTCACAAAAGATTTCTATCTCAAAAAAATGCTGGTTTTTGAATTGTATTATAAAGAATGTTTCACGTTTCCACCACAAACATATTAGAGCACAGGAAAAGTTTCAGAATGATAATAAGAGAGCATCAATAATTTAAAAACCAATAATTGATAATAATGGAGCACTAAATAGAATATTAGAATGATTTCTGAAGGATCAAAAAGTCCTGAAAATTCAACTTTGCCATCACAGGAATAAAAAACGTTTTATCTCATACAGGGAAAAACATTTTCTAGAATATTTGGAATGACATAAGGGTGAGTAAATAATGACTTGGGGGGAAAGTCCTTTCAATTATTGACCCACTATCACCGTGCCATTCCACAGTACTATGATGTCACCATATTGGTATGTTCTCACTGATATTTGACCTGATTAATAAGTACTATGGGTTGCCATGGTAATGTTGCATTGACTGTCTGTTCCATGATTCTCAGCCACCTGTCATGGATATAATGTGCTTGTTTGCCCTCAGTACATTTCTCCATTTATTCTGTGGATCCAGCTGCTAGCCACAAAAATACTTTCTTGTGTGCACGCACATATTCAGACAGAAATGTTTGTCGTATTATTAGTAATTAATCATGGACCTAATGGATGTTTTATTTACACTGTTGTAATGCATTCATTTTATCATAGGTCAAACTGGAAGCCATATTAACTTTCAAGCATAACATAAAATGATCCCTATTCTTTTAATGACCTAAAACGACCGTAGTTGCATCCTGTGATGGTTAAGGTGAGTCACTCAAGTTTAGTCACTCTTAGTATATGAAGGTAGGACGCCACATCCAAATTCAGTTCGTCACATCCTGTCTGCTGAGATGCCTTTATTGACCTTTATAGTCGTGTCATGTCTTGGTTTTGGACAATTTATTCAGTAAATAAATAGAAATAACTAGTCAAAACTAATGGTAAAATTATGTTTTGTCATAATGTGTCCTAGAACAAACTGTGTTGAATATATGATTTGTATACATTCATTTTAATTATTCTATTACTATTATTAACTAATTGCTTTGATCTACATACCTGACCTTTAAAATGGCATATCCTTAGTTTTTCTACATATTTGTGCATTGTGAATTTATGCTTTTGCATAACAAATGTTTGGTTATCAAAGCAATAAAGTTTATAGGTTGAGGAGGGGTGATTGTCATATACAGATGGCATCAGATGGAAAATTTTGGTTGACAAATATGCCCTTCTTCTGTCTGTTTTACATTTATAAGGATACCACTTTAGTATATATCCAATAAAGAAACGAGAAGGGAATCATCTTAAGTAAATAACAGCATGAGGAAAACTATAACATTTGGAGGTTCCAGAGCATTTTAGATGTAGCCTGTACAAGGCTACACAATATATTTTACCATGCCTAAAACGCCTAAATTGTTAATCACCTGCTGGGTTAATTGTGTGTGTGTGTAGTACACAACAACATAACTGCTTCGGCAATAAGAAAATATTTACCAAGCAACGTGATGGGCGTTCATGCTGCGAGGTGACATTCAATCATTAACTCCGCTTGTCCTCCGGAGTCTATCGCAGGTTCAGATATATGCGCTCAGTAGACGAGAGAGGGGAAACGGAAGGACTAAATCCAGGATAAAAATAGATTTGAACAGCCACGGACAAACGGGTGAAAGAAAAGCTCTCATCGACCACAGTTAGTTCAAATAATTCGTATTTTTATTTCTTAGAGTGAGAGGGATCAGAGTTCACTCGTGCTCGGTCCCTCATGAGAGACAATCCGTGGTGGAATAACAAGATCTCATGAAGACAAAAAAGATGTGAGTTGGTCTATCTTATCGTTTTGATATTTTATTTTTATTTTACTTGTTTTGATTCATGTCTATTTTGTTTAGTAAAACAGAAAAAATGATTAAAAGGGCTTACTTTTTTAATCTTGTTTTTATATGTTAATGTTCTATTGTATTATTCTGTTTTTCGTATTTTCTATAATAAAATGTAAACTTTAAAAAAATATTTTGGACTTTGTGTTTTACATACAATACTAATTTGCATTACTTATTACAGGACAGAACAGGACATATGGCAACGTTTTTTGTGTTAGTGGCTGAAATGAAGATTACATTGGGCAAAAATAATGGTCAGTGTATTCCATGATAGCCTATTTATGCTGCATTTGATTTCTTGATACAACTTTTTAAAACCTATATTTCTTTTGTTTGTGATAGTGATGGTGACCATTTTTTGGGATTGTGTTTGTGTGCAGGTAGTTTCACGTCTGTCCTCCATGCCCTGATGCTGTAAAGGGGTTAAAATCAAAAACCATATTCCACTCCACCGGTCCTGGGGTGGGTGGACCACTAGTATGGACCCCTGGCAAAATCTGCTGTCCAGATGGTGAGAACAAATTTATTTGTGACTGAAAGCTTTAATGAACACAAAGCTCAGTTAAAATTTGTGAATATGAATACTAGCTTGTTAATGTGCTATGAATAGTAGCCATAAATGAACATCTTTATCATTAATGCTTGTAAAATTATGCCATTATATTAATTCAGTATCTTTAATGTGATATTCTTAGATTTAGGCTTAATCAATGTACTGTCTGTCCATGTGTGTTTTAGTTCGGCATGGTGGCAGATGCATACGCCGCATGCTCTGAGAGCTTGTGTGTATGAAGTGTGTAAACCTCTGGTGCCACTTCTGCTGGGCATCGCGGCCCTGGTGGCTGTGATTGTGTACGCTCTGGCAGATAATCTACATAGTTTTGTAAGCAGGATCTTCATTCCCCAGTATCACTATCCTTATGCAGTGCCACTTGCATTCATACAGGTACTTTGCCCACACAGCCACATCTTTATCAGTTATTTGTCAGTTTTATGATCTTGAACATGCAGATTTTAAAGCTGCCTTATATAATTAATGATCAGAGGATTTTCCTGGCTTTCTAATGCATTTGGGGTCAGTGCAGAAAGCTCTGGTCAGTTTAAAATAGGGTTATTATACAGGTGCATCTCAATAAATTAGAATGTCGTGGAAAAGTTCATTTATTTCAGTAATTCAACTCAAATTGTGAAACTCGTGTATTAAATAAATTCAGTGCACACAGACTGAAGTAGTTTAAGTCTTTGGTTCTTTTAATTGTGATGATTTTGGCTCACATTTAACAAAAACCCACCAATTCACTATCTTAAATTAGAATACTTCATAAGACCAATCAAAAAAACATTTTTAGTGAATTGTTGGCCTTCTGTAAATGATGTTAATTTACTGTACATGTACTCACTACTTGGTAGGGGCTCCTTTTGCTTTAAATACTGCCTCAATTCAGCGTGGTCGGAGTTGATTCCTTTGTGCCCGCTGAGGTGGAATGAAGCCCAGGTTTCTTTGACAGCAGTGGCCTTCAGCTCATCTGCATTGTTGGGTCTGGTGTCTCTCATCTTCTTTTTGACAATACCCCATAGATTCTCTTTTGGGTTCAGGTCTGGTGAGTTTGCTGGACAGCACACCAACACCATGGTCATTTAACCAACTTTGGTGCTTTTGGCAGTGTGGGCAGGTGCCAAATCCTGCTGAAAAGTGAAATCAGCATCTTCAAAAAGCTGGTCAGAAGGAAGCATGAAGTGCTCCAAAGTTTATTGGTAAACGGGTGCAGTGACGTTTTGTTTTCAAAAACACAATGGACAACACCAGCAGATGACATTGCACCACCAAATCATCACAGACTGTGGAAACTTGACACTGGACTTCAAGCAACTTGGGCTATGAGTTTCTCCACCCTTCCTCTAGACTCTAGGATCTTGGTTTCCAAATGAAATTCAAAACTTGTTCTCATCTGAAAAGAGGACTTTGGACGACTGGTTAACAGTCCAGTTCTTCTTCTCCTTAGACCAGGTAAGATGCCTCTGATGTTGTCTGTGGTTCAGGAGTTGCTTATCAAGAGGAATACGACAACTGTAGCCATATTTCTTGACACGTCTGTGTGTGGTGGCTTTTGTTGCCTTGACCCCAGCCTCAGTCCATTTTCCTTGTGAAGTTCACTCAAATTCTTGTATTGATTTTGCTTGACAATCCTCATAGGCTGCGGTTCTCTCGGTTGGTTGTGCATCTTTTTCTTCTACACTTTTTCCTTCCACTCAATTTTCTATGAATATGCTTGGATACAGCACTTTGTGAACTGCCAGCTTCTTTGGCAATTAATTTTTGTGGCTTACCCTCCTTGTGAAGGTGTCAATGATTGTCTTCTGGACAAACTGTTAGATCAGCAGTCTTCCCCATGATTGTGTAGCCTTAGTGAACCAAACTGAGAGACCATTTTTAAGGCTCAGGAAACTTTTGTAGGTGTTTTGAGTTGATTAGCGGATTGGCATGTCACCATATTCTAATTTGTTGATATAGTGAATTGGTGGGTTTTTGTTAAATGTTAGACAAAATCATCACAATTAAAAGAAACAAAAACTTAAACTACTTCAGTCTGTGTGCAATGAACTTATTTAATAAACGAGTTTCACAATTTGAATTGAATTACTGAAATCATCTGACTTTTTCCACGACATTTAGTATTGATATGCACTGTAGTTAACTAAAACTAAAACCATTAAAGTTTTTGTTACTTGGAAAAAAAAAGTTAACTGAAATAAATTAAAAAAATTATTTCAGCTAATTGCCAAAGCAATATTTATCATTTTTAATTTAGTTTAAAATGATGTATAAAATCACTAAAACTGAAATAAAAAAATTAAAATTAAAATTACAGAACACTAATAAAAATTACAAAAACATACAACAAAATTACTAAAACAGAAAATATAAAAACTGATTTAAAATATTAATAGAAACTATAGCAGTATCTGAATGATACTATAAATAAAATCTCAATAAAATAAGACTGGTTTTAAAGTATCTAATTGAATTCAGTTGAAAATATGAGATTTTTTAAGGCAAAGCTTAAACAAATATAAAAAATTCTGTCATTTACTCATAAAGAAATTTTGCAGTATGTTTAAGCTGCTGTTTTACACAATGAAAATGAAAGGGAAGCTCTAATATGGTAAAAATGCATATAAATGGTCCATACAACTTCTACATGCTTCTACATTCTACATAACAACTTCTGCTACATTCTATGTTTTCTAAAGTCACACAGTAGATTTCTATCAGCCAAGTTGCTATTCAGTGGAAAATGTCCCATTCAAACATGAGATATCAAAGTGTATTATGTCAGGATTGATGAGTAAAGAGTCATTTGCATATATATCATATGATCAGTGTTAAGTATATCTCAGTGTGTACATAGATTGTTTCTAGGGCGTAAAGCACAAGCCTGGGCAGCTCTCTGATGAATCATTAGGTTCGTTACATGTGACTAGGACTATAAACCGGTGGAGTCGTTTTACTGTTTGTGTTTGAATGTTATGGCTGGCTATGTGTTTAAGATGCAAACAGAATGTCAGAAGTTGACAAATGGAAGATTTGAGGTTAAAATGTATGTCTACAGTGAGGTCAAAGACTGAGAATACTAGTGAAATATATATAATGTTTCATCATTCATTTTAAAATCTTAAACCTTTGTTTATTTCCAGGTTTTTCTATGCAATCTCACAGTCTGCATTGGCTCTACTGTATATATATATAAGGGAAAGAGCAGATTTGTGTGACAGTTCAACAGTTCTCAAAAGTTCACCCTTTTTTTGGTTGTTTTTTTGCAGTTCACTTTTATTCAGTATAAAAAATATTCAGTGTATTTCAATGTGCCCTTACGAAAAATATGTTTATTCAAGTGTGCTATTAGTATACTTCTTTTAAACTAAAACTAGGAAAGTATACTTTCAGTCTACTTTTTATGTACTTCTCAGAAATATACTTAAAATGACATTTAAGTATTGCTTGACTTATACTTAGAAAAAGTCTAAATATATTTGAGCTATACTTGTGCTCCGAGAATCCGAAGAAATCCGAGAAACACAAGTGAAGAAGAAACCGAAACAACAGATGATTCCACATGTATTCTAACACGATCATCAGACATTAAACAGCATCAAAACTGTGTAACGTTATGGAATAAAATGTCTACCAATGAAGAGGTAATAATGACTCAAGCTTTGGGGTGTTTGGGGTGATATTCATGTAACAAAATATATACAAATTAATACCTAAATAGGGACATAGTAGTATACTTAAAATATGAGTAAAGTTTCACTTAAAGAAACTTATTATTATCTTGCGTATAAACCTACTAAACTAGTAGTTTACTGAGACTAGACTTCAAAGTGTACTAAAAATGCTACAAGTATTTAATTAGTAAACTATCAGTATACTAATAAGTTCACTTTTAGTATAGTTGCAGTACAAACTAAAAACATAGATGTAAACTAGTAGTGTACTCAAAGTTTACTACTGTTATACTTAAAGTATACTTTTATATAGTATAGAAAGTGGGCCAATTTAGTCCTAAATGTTATTGAAATAGTACACTTACAAGTATGTTACTAGTACACTGATATTTGTATACTCACTACATAAAGTATACTTAAAAATATACTTGAACTTTACTTAAGTATACTTAATAAAATAAACTTGAAGTATACTACATTTTGGTAAGGGTGGTCATAAAACTGCATGTATAATAGTCATAAAAATGGTCAAATGTTGTTTAAAATAGTGTGATTCAGCTGTTACTGCTTAAATGTCATGTTATCATTTGTTATGTTCATCATTATCCTCTGAAAGTGGTTTTCTTAGGTACACAATGAAAAGTCTAGTGGTATATGACTCTCTGGGCATTTATGGCACTGTGTATCAACTTTTAATCTCCAGTGTGTTTTTAAGCATGTTGAACTTCCTCTTGCTTTTGCTTTCATCCCATCAGGTATTTTTAAATCTCCTGGCACTGCTAGCTTTGCACGGTGTGGGTCTGATCCACCTGAAGCCTTTTTCACTGAGGCTGGGCGAGCGTTTGTTTGTGCCGGCGGTCTGTGGGAGCGTCCAGTGTGTTCTGGCCATATGGGCTGAAGCCTGTTCCCACTCTGGCCTGTACCCGCTAATCGCCCGTTTCCTCCCAATGGTCAGTGTGAGCTTGGGTCACCTGTTTGCACTGAGTATACCAGGCTCCATCCATGTCTCCTGCCTTCTGACTGTGCTCACTTTCGCCTCAGTCACCGTCACAGGTACACTGTTAATGCCTAATTTGATGTGTTACTTACCATTCTTTGCAACAGTCGGGTAAAAACGATAACATATAACATATAAATGTTAACGTGTAAACCTTTACAAAAAGCTGTTGTGAGTTCAGAAGTTGTTACCCACCTTACAGGGAACGTTCTCAGAACTATGACTGATGTTCTTACAAGGTTCTCTCAAAGTTATACAAACATTAACTGCATTATCGTTAATAGAATGTTTGTTAAAAGTTGTCTGGTCTTTAAGAATATTCTCAAAATGTCTAAAAAAAATACTTAAGGAACCAAGAGTGCTAAAAATGCACTCTGCTGTGAAATTTACTAGCAATTTCAAATTAAAAAATGTTTCTACATCATACATTTTCAGTGCATGATTGCTTCAAATATCTGTGAAGAGGAATAGGCCATTTTTTTATGTCATCAATCGCAATTATTTTTGTCTTTTCAGCATGTAAAGGACTTCATGCGATGGATCCGCTGGAGTATGTCTTCTCTCCCCTCAGCCTTGTCCTCCACAGCCTCTCTCTTGCCTGGCTAGCCAAAGTCTCCCAAACGGAGCGAGGCCATACCTCGACCTTTGACCTTTACTACACTCTGACAGTGACACGTTCCCTCTTATTAGGGTTCCTATGTGTTTTGCACCCTGATGGACCAAAGGCACTGATTCATGGCAACTGGCACAGTCTGCTGTTTCTGGGATACATGCTCGGGATGTTACTGCTGGGTGCTGTGCAGCTTCTCTTTGTGGATGTAACGGCGCTGTATTTTTCTGCTCTCCCAGCGGCCGTGCTGCATGCGACCAGAGGGCTGGTTCTACCCCTGTTCAGTCTGCTATAGGACATACGGACCAGTCAGAGTGTAGATCATTCTGAAGAGGAACAGTCTATGTAGAGTAACCAATCAGATACCTGATACCATGATTGATAATAACAGTATTAGAACTTAATTTATAGGCATGACAGCCTCATATATATATTATAATTATATATCATTATAATTAATATGGTAATACTACCAGCAAGCACTGATGTGCGACTCCTTTCTTCACTTGCACTGAAACTACGACATAACTAAGACATCCTACAAATGGGGTGTTTTCATGAAGGAGCAGCTACTTAAGTTCTGGAATTAAATTATAAAGGTAAAATACAGGTTTCTCTGACCAGCTTTTTTTGTACAGACTAAATTATTATTTCTATGTATCAGCTATAAAAAATTATATATTTTGCATGAAGTGTAAGCCTTTTTAAGGACCTTTAGGGTATATCCTACACCACAATTCTTAATTCTCATTACGGCAATGCAAAAATGATGTTATGGTTGTCTATTAAAACGTCAGACAGTAAAATATGAATTACTGTATCTGTAATGAAAAATACAAACTAAAAAAAGAAAACATTCGGACGCATTACAGTAATGAGAATGTAGAATGCGCTTAATTGTCATGAAAATAATTCCAAAATGCAAAAATAATAAACCTTAAAGGCCCTAAAAATAGCGTAATTTTTCATGCAAAATATATGTTTTTTGAGGGTGAAATATGATATAAGCATGTTCTTGACAAGCTTTGTGAGATTCACCCAAGTATGCCATTCACCTTAAAATAACCTTACAAACTTAGACCAGAGGAGCCCTTCACTGTTAAAATGCATGGTTTGTAGAAATCACAGCTATAAACTGCAATACAACAACTTAAGATTATTACAGTAGTGATATATTTTGTTCAAATAGAAAACCTGTGACTCATGTATTTATTTAGCTCCTAATATACAGTACAAACTACAGTATTATTGTTAATGTTTGGCGCAAATAAAACACATTGATGAGGCTTTCTCATGACTAAACCAAATTCCCAAGTGTTTCAGTTTTTCTTGTCATATTTTGGTATAAATGTAATTGACATTTCCAGCACCTTTTCTTTATGTTGGAAGCAGTACATAACGCACCAATACAGATCACAAAAGATCCTACTATCTATTTGTATAGTTATCAGCAAAGGCCAAAGTCTGTCCGAGTGAGAATCACGAGGTTAAAAAAGTTCAGCATCAGAGCGTTGAGGCTTTGCACCTAATCAGTTATGATTGATTTATCTGTAAAGACTTGGTTAATGTTACACGAGCATGCAGTTTGTTTAGTTTATCAGTAATGCCAGCGTAGATAAGCACCGTGAAATATCCGTTCTTTTTCTCTGATAGATAGCTGTAGCTCATACTTTCTGTTGTAGTGCATACTTATTGCTTTGATTAATCTCAAAGAAAATTACGTAATCATAATTAACGAAACACCTCAGAAAAATACTTTTATTCAAAAAGATAATGTAATATTGCATTGAGAACAACATGATAAACAATTTCTTAGAGAAGAAATTCCCAGTTAGGTTTTTTAAGGAAGTGCTCTGAGTTAAAGGAAACACCAATGCTGGGATGTAATAATTCACAATTCAGTACTGGGTGTGGAGCAGAACACCATAAATATAGCCATCTGATAGAGGAACTGCTGATGTGCACTAGGTGAAGGAACGCTGAGTGCGTGATAAGTCTGTGAGCTGATTTTTCCCACTTCAGTTTGACATATCAGGACTGATCTGCATCAGGTGGGATGTGGATTCCAAGACTCTGCAGTAGGTTAGATGCAGGCCCAGCAAGGCCTGCCTGAGAAGCGAGAGACTCCAGTAAATTTGAAACCAGGTTGAGATCCACATCAAGAGGCTGGATTTCTTCCTCAACAAGCTCTGACCCTGCGTCGGCCAATGAGCTTTCAGATGCATCTGCTGTATTACTGGTCTATAAGGAAAGGGAAGAATAAATAAATCCGATAAAAAGTTTTTAAAAGGTTACATGCACAGGATAAACAACATCTGTGGAGACTCACTCTGTTATTCTGTGTAAAACTTCTGCCAATATTTGTGCTTTGCAGTTCCTGGTCCATTTCATCCATGTATTTCCTCAGATTGTCCAGTGCCTCTGCACCTGCCTGCTCCCGAGACTCGCCATTCTGCACTTCTTCATCCTCGTCGACATCATTGTCGTCCTCTTCATCATCATCCTCAAAGTCGTCAGAGTCTAACTCATCATCCTTACTTCCTGTAAAACATGAAGTGCAAATTATTAGTGCTTTTTTGGTTAGTGCAGATTAGTAGTTGACCGATATATCCACAAGACTGATGTGTCTGCTAATATTTAGCTTTTTTTTTAATTACTGACATCAACAAAAAAGGTTTTTCCACTTGGCCAATGAATGAGAAGTGGGAGAGCTCAAATTCTCTTCCTTCATTAATTTACTGTCTCAGTAAAAATATTAAACAGAACTGTTAAACAAAGGAAAAAGACGTTATACGAAAAAATATTACAACATTTGCTTTTCTATTACTAGTAACAGAAAGGCAAAGGTTTTAATACTTTCTTAACTACCGTCAGCATTCAGCAAATACGCATACAGTGTTGGTTCATATTTTTAATAATTTCTTTATTTGTTAAAAATATTATAATAGGATTATAGACCGAATAAAGAAGTTGCTATATGAATAAATGTTTATTTTACAAATTAATTTTTTTTTTTTTCTGGTCAAATTATTGTTTTCAACTGTGATATCATATACATCGGATTTCAGCAAATATCAGCATCGGCAATCAAAAAAATCAATATCAGTCAACCACTGGTGCAGGCAATTAAATTGGGCATAAAAATAGGCATACATTTGATTTCTAAACAAAATTGCAGTGTTCAGTTTAAAAAAAATGTACTGGCTTTAACAAAAAAAATGTCTAACTAAAATATTTTTCAAAAGCGGGATTGATTTAGATGGTCTAATATCACTGAAAATCAAACTTACCTAGCAGTCCATCTAGTGCACTGGTTACTGCATCTGGATCAAAACTGAAGGGCTCAGCCAGGCAAGATCTGAAACACAATCGGTGAAAAAGAAAGACATAAATTATCATGGTGGTACAATAATAACTGGAGTATTGACAATTATTCAGATGGAATATCATTACCTGGGTATTTCAGCTCCTTCATGAGAGGACATGGCATTGATGAAGTTCTTCATGCCTTGCGTTACAGCTATCAGACTGTAGCCAGCTTCTTCCTCCTGAACCTCCTCATCAGGTGCTGTTTTGCGAGTGCCATCGCTCACCCCTCGACCTCCTCTCTCCTCAAGCAGTCTCTCCAGCTCCTGAGGTGAGATGTCTAACCACGCATCACCTACAGGGGGTGATTGAGAAGATTCACTTTCAGCAAAAGCAGTGAAAAAACTACACTAGATTAGACTCAATATTTGTTGTCAATATGTGCAGACCACAGAGAAAATCTTAGAGAAAATGGTACATACTGTCCTCTGGTGGTAGATGTGCCTCTTGATTTTTTAGATCCTCCAAACTGTAGGAGGTGTCCTCCAAGACTTTCAACATCTCTTGACCAGGATTCTGAATAGCAGGGCTTGAGAAAGAGTAACATAAATGTTCGGTCACATGGTCCTTCAGAAATCATTCTAATATGCTGATTTGGTGCTAAAGAAACTTTTCTTATTATTATCAATATTGAAAACAGTTGTGTTATAAGTAGTGTAATATTTTATGGAAACTGCAATACATTTTTTTGAATAGAAAGTTCAAAAGTACAGCATTTATTTGAAACAGAAAATCTATGCAAGTTCTTGCCGTCACTTTTTGATCATTTACTACATCCTTGCTGATAAAAATAAAAGTATTAATTTCTTATTGACCCCAAATTTTTTAACTACACATACTGTATATACACACATATATCCCAGTACATTTCCACACAGATAAAGTTAAAGGGGTCATATGATGCGATTTCAAGTTTTCCTTTCTCTTTGGAGTGTTACAAGCTGGTTGTGCATAGATAAGACCCCTGAAGTTGCAAAGACTAAAGTCTCAAACCCCAAGAGATATTCTTTCTTTTATCAAGTTAAGACTCTGGCCACGCCCACCCTAAAAGGCGTCGTTTCTAACCCGCCGCCCCACATCAATCTAATCCTACACCTCCCCAAAAATGTTGGAAAAATTAGCATAATGTCCGTCCAACTGTTCAATGCAAAGCAAGCTGCTTGTTTTTCAGTAACGCACTTAGTGGTGACGCGCCCTGTCAGGGGAACGCTGTGTGTTTCTGTTTCAGTGCGACAGCAATAGTACTTTATTTGGCCTTCGGGAAGTAGATGCATTTAGGAATCTTTAAGTTTACTTACAAAACAGAACAGCAATGCATTTTATGGATGTCCATTTCGTGAACCTAGGAGAGGAGGTAATTCAGAATCAGCTACTGTTTTGGTTATTAGTTTTAAGTATTTGCTATTGACTTTTCAAATGCGGAGTTTTGCGCTTCGTGTGTGTGTGTGTGTGTGTGTGTGTGGTGCGAGAGAGAGCGAGAGAGAGAGACACAGTGGAGTCAGCTGTCTTAAAAACAAAATAAAACCGTTAGCGCTTGTGCAAACACACATTCATAATCACTTTTTCCTGTCGGGGTGACTCTGTTCCCCTTTCGGGCTCTGTCTTTACATTTATTTTGAAAGATGAAGCTCGTGATTATGGTAAGGGGCGTTACATTTCCGATGAGTGCTTGCGGTGTTCGGCCAATCACAATGCACTGGGTCAGCTGGCCAATCAGAGCAGACTGCGCTTGTCGGGAAGGAGGGACTTTGTAGAAAACAAAACATTTGAGAGAGGCGGGGCATATAGGACTTACAATAATGTACAGTATTTGAAAAATAATGTGTTTTTTGAACATTAAAGCATGTCAACATATTCTGTTACCAAATACACCAAATAATGATCTTTAAAAAAGCATCATATGACCCCTTTAAATAAACTTGATTTTGAACTGGGACAATGACAAGTCACTCTCACCAGTGAGTGCTGGTTACAGACTGTCTGAAGAAACTCTCTGCTGATGACATTAGGTCTTTGTATCGAACAGATCCTTCCAGTTCACCCTGGGTTCACAAAAATACACACACAGATTTAACGAATGAGGTGTTTATGTTTTATTAAATTTGTTTCTCTCAGGTAAAGGAATCTTTGCATCATCTGCTTCACTTGAGTATTTTGAACACAGAAACTCTTTCCTACCTTAAAGTATCCATTCTTTTTGAGATTATCTAAAAAGCCTCTCCATAGTGGGTTACTGCTGACTGAAGCCTCTTTCTCTGATGAGGACTGTCCACTCTTGGAGCACAGGATTTCAAAGCCATGGGCCTTAGACATGAACAGAAAATAGAATACTGTACTATACTTACAAAATGTTTTACGTGAAAAATCATATTTCTGAGCATATTAAAACAATCCAATGCTAAAATACTTAGAGAAACAGATGCTCATCTCTGTAAGAGAAAATCTGCATTTTAATAGCTTTCTCTATACATGACTGGAGAACAAGATACCGCATGCCATGAACCCACCAGTTTCATTCCCAGCTCGTGAGCTCTGTACTGGGGATGAGAGCGGACAGGAAGCGTGAAACCACTCCGCCGATCTGGAACAAAATTCTGTTGTTGCAGCTGTGCGCACAAGCAGCGAGTAAACTTTACCTTCAGGAAAGGGGGAAGGGAACAGGTTTGTAATTACTGGAGAAGTTTTCAAAACTTACATCAGGTTAAACTACTGTTCAAAAGTTTGAGCTCTGTAAGAATTTAATTGACCCCAAACTTTTGATTGGTAGTGTATGTGACCGAATTCGGCAAGTACTTTCCCTTATAAAGATAAATTCAGAACAAAATTTAGACTGCTTCTTACTGATGTCATAACTCTAGTGTCAGGAGGAAACGTGTGGAAAGTTCGGCAGGCCTGGAGGTCAACAGGGTCACGCAGATAGAAAGCAGACACGGCAGGGGCTATAAGGTCAGGCCTCCTAGACAACACCACAGCAATGCCCGCAGGCACATAACAGTGGGCATGGTGGAAATTCTGCTGGATTTTATCTGGATACCTACAAACATACACAAATGACTGAGTAAAACCTAAAATAAAGATACAGTGCTAAAACAGAAACAATGTAATGACTTATTTTAAACAATAATGTCATTCTCACCCATCCAGCCTCTTGGCCAGAGCGGCGCGTATGGGCTGTTTGGCTAAACAGCTCTCAGTGTGTGAATGCAGCACCTCTAGAGCCCGCTCCACAGTGGGCACTGAGTCTCTGGGCCAGCCAACCTCTCCAGAACGTGTGCGGTTGGGTAATATGTGCAGCTCTCCCTGGTACAGGAACACCTGAGAAAGATATTGCCAGATGAAAAATTGATTAGCCAATGGGAACAGAGTATATATGCACCTCAGGATGATAACAAGAACAACCTTACCTTTAAAAACAAAAAAGTATTATTTTTCCTAAAAATGATAATAACCATCTATCACGGATAAGTAAAAACTGTGGTGATATCAGTGCTGGAATCAAACTGATTATACATGGCACTAAATGTGTAAGAGCCACTTATTTCTTTATATAGATGTGGAATTCAAAATTGTAAATAAAGTGTAATATAATATTCCAGTATTTCAGAAAACTTTGAAATTGAAGCTCCAATAACATTGCTTACTGCAATGGCCATTTTACAGAACGTAAGATTGGATGGATACAATTTTTGACAGAATATTGTTTCAAGTTCATTTTAACAACAAACAAAAGAAAGTTACTGCAATATTCTATGTTATTCAAGTTCAACTCACGCTTACATATCACGGCAAAAGAAATACGACAAATCAGACAGATATGCTATTTCAAAAAGATTACCATCTTAATGTATTTCAAGGAGTACCATGGTATTACTGTATCCAATAAAACATGATAATATCATCGTATTACCAATTAAAGTTTCTAATACTAACCCGGTTTTCACTGCTGTCAGGATCCAGCCACTTTGGCAGTTGTTCAGCTGCTTCAATCAGAAGAAACTGGCCATCATTATCATAGACAACAGCAGCTATATCACTAAAGCTGCGTGTGATGTGTTTGAGCAGGTAAACGATGAACCATTCGTCCTCCACATTATCACCGAACTCAGTAACACCACCCAGGTGTGCAGGCACATCTCCTATGGAGTGTAAATGAAGATGCATATTGTGAAAAAATGCAATAGCAATTTTGGAGAGTCTATACGTGTGACTAAGTCATATATATATAGATATAGATATTTATATATTATATATTCACATATGTAGTATTCTTGGTTGTCCCATATACACTATCTAGAACTGCAAAATTGCTATACATAAATATACCTTTCTCAGGGTGGTATCTTAGATTGAAGGGCTGATGTTGCCAGATGTACTGCAACAGAAGAGGGGCGATCTCAGCGAGGATGTTTTGCAGGATCTGCTGGAGGAGTTTCTCATGGGCTCCTGCGTCTGATGAGTCAGGATGAACCAGAAACAGCTGATACTGGACCGCGTCTTCAGGGATAGAAGGTCTTTGTAAAGCATCCATATTGATAAGCCGATCCCCTGAAAGCTGGAGGGAGCGCATAGGTCATGTCACTAACGTTAGATTCCTGAAACGTGCCTATCGAACGCTATACATCACAGGAATTACGCAACATGTGAAATAGGTGTTCATGCAGATGATTACCTGAGAGATGTTATTAGTTATGCGATAGCTTGATCAATAAACGCAATACAGCGGCGACCATGTGGACAGCTTCAGCTTGACATGTTTTGAAGCTTGAGCTCGCGGGATTTTCCTTACACGCCCCGGAAGTGTCGTAGTTTTGGATACAGGTCCTCGGTTCAAAATAAGGGTCATTTTGAGCTATTTGACCATTGACTTTCTCACAAAATACGACTATGAAATAATTCGTATTATTTATTTATTTATTTATTATTTTTTATCATTTAATGAGTATACACACTGATCCTAAATTTAAAAAAAAAAAAAAACCAAAAATTGAGCTAAATCCATCCATATGGTTAAAACTGTGAACAAAAATGCTGATAAAAAAAAAATTAATACCTTTATTAATCAAGGATGCATTAAATTGATCAAAAGGAGCAGAAAATACATTTGTAATGTTACAAAATATGTTTGAAAAAAAAAATAGAATAAATAAATCCTGAAAAAAAATCACACTTTCCACAAAAATATTAAGCAACACAGCTATTTTCAAAATGTTTATTGAGCACCAAATCAGCATATTAGAAGAATGATTTCTGAAGGATTATGTGACAAAGTAATGGCTGCTGAAAATTCAGCTTGGGCATCACAGGAAAAAAAATGACATTTTCAAATAGATTCAAATTGAAAACAGTTAAACAGTTAAAATGTAATAATATTTCCCAATATTATTTTTACTGCATTTGCATCATATAAATGCAGCCTTGGTAATGGACTACTACTCTCAAAAAAAAAAATCCTACTAAACCTAAACTTTCAGTGTATATACAAATACAATTCATTATTTACAGAAAAATGACAAAACATTACAAAAAAACAGAGATAGAGAATAAAAATTAATTGACCTGCTTGTTTGGTTGGTTGTTTAGTCAGGACTTTCAGATAAATATAGAAAATTATATCAAAGTTGGACACATAGAGAACATAAAAAACGTTTGTGAGCAAACAATTACCAAATGTAACAGTTAGTTAGTTAGTTAGTTAGTTAGTTAGTTAGTTTGTTAGGCTAGTTATAGAACATAATTTTATGTAAGTCTATTTAAAAACAGTCCCCAGTAAATACTTGATTGTCTGTCAGATGACTCAGTCTTTGTTTGACACATCCATTGCCTCTTTTGGCCTTTATATAGTTCATCCGTTCCCCTGTGTGTTGATGTGGCCATCGGAGAGTCTGTTTGAACCATTTAAAGGCATTATTTAATTTATCTCAGGGTTTAAACAGGCCATTAGCTGGTCCCCCTGACAGTTATTTTTCAGTTTTGGAAATCCAGCCCCAGGTGTGCATTAGAGGATGGATTAGAGAGAAACCTGCACCTGTGGTTGCGAGTCTCCAGATGACGACATAACATTACAACTCATTTTAGGAGGACTGTATAAAGGAGACCAAGAACAACACACTCCCGGTAACTTCATCTTGAACAAAGCGTAACAGATGGGATCATAGCAACCCATGGAGCATTAAGGACGTGGGTCGAATTTTACTATCAAAATTCGGTATTGTTTTCTGAATATCTAGACAGATTGTGATAAATGTGCCAGTTTAGACTTAAAACTTACAGAAGAAAACATTCAAGTAACTCAGAATCTATATTTGTACTATTTGAAATCTTAGCTGACCATCATTTTTATAAGACGTTACAACTAATTTTGTTATATCCGTATATTTTCACCCACCACTTTAATCTCTTAAAATTAAAATAGACTTGATTTCCTTTTCATTAACATTTACATTGTTTAGTATAGAATTGCATGTTTTGAATGGTTTCTGTGGGTCTGTTGCATAAATTGTTAGAAACTGGGGTTGAATGTCATCACATTGTACTTTGACTATACAATTAGTGGTTTCGCATCAGACAGGTACCATATTAATATGTTTTAGCTTAATAATTTGGTTTTAATAATTTATAGAATCAAACGATTGAACACTGGATTTTTCCTATTGTAAGAATCTGAACTGGGAGATAATATATCAACTACAACTAAACAACCCACCCAAAGATCATGACTGTTTACATGAGAGTGCAGTGTTGACTATATCAAACATCTTTGTTTCAGTTTGAGCATGGAGTGGAAAGGAAGGGTGCTGGTCCAGTTGTTAATGCTAGTGTGTGTGTTGGAGGTTAGTCTTTGCCAGCACTGGTCATACGGTTGGCTTCCTGGTGGAAAGAGAAGTGTTGGTGAAGTGGAGGCAACATTCAGGGTGAGCTTATCCTCTTGTTCTCATCTGTCTGCTAATGTCTGTCCATCCCATTGCATGTCAACTTTGGTCCTTTTTAGCATGGAATCCGAGAAGTGTTGGAACGTGGGGTGGCCATGAAAATAAGAAAATATTAAAATTACTAAGATGTGTGAGTACTAACATAGAGTAAAACTCTGTCTTTGTCAGATGATGGATTCTGGTGATGCAGTACTGTCTATTCCTGCGGACACTCCAATGGAGCGGCTTTCACCGATACACATAGCAAGTGCATGACTGTTTCTCTTTATGATTAGAAAACATCCACAGCTTAATTTCCCAATGTGAAACTGATCATTGATGTCCTTCTATAATGATTACAGGTGAATGAGGTGGACGCTGAAGGTTTGCCTCTGAAAGAACAGAGATTTCCCAACAGACAAGGAAGATTTTAAAAGCATAAAAGACGAAGATAAACCCTTGGAGCCAACCCTGTTGAAAAAAACAGCATATGCTGGTTAGGTATGTTTTGACGCTGGGATGCTGGTTAATGCTGGTCCTTTGCTGGTTTATGCTGGTCCTTTGCCAGCACATGACCAGCATAAACCAGCAAAAGGACCAGCATAAACCAGCAAAGGACCAGCATAAACCAGCAAAGGACCAGCATAAACCAGCAAAGGACCAGTTTAAACCAGCAAAGGACCAGTATAAACCAGCAAAGGACCAGCATAAACCAGCAAAGGACCAGCTTAAACCAGCATCCCAGCGTCAAAACATACCTAACCAGCATATGCTGTTTTTTTCAACAGGGAGAATAAAATTCCGTTTTATTCCATGGGAACATGTTTTATTGAGTCCTGCCGAAATATCCTATTCATATGATTTAATAAATATACTGCATTGGCGGTAATATATACTGTAAATAAGTAGTGTGCCTAGTTTGTTGAAAATAAATATTAAATGTGCTCAGAGCTGAAGCAAATGTTGCAGTAATTGATCAAATAACCAAATGACTTTTTCCCAAAATACAGACAAAACACAAGTACACATCCTAACTTTTCTTCCACGTGGTGGCGCTATTGTATCTGGATATGACTACAGTGATTTTAGAAAAAGTTGAAACTTATATCTGTATAAAATAAAGAAGAAATAATATATATCATATAATATATAGTATTATGCACTCATTAGACTGCAATGTATGTTAATATTTAAGACTGAAGCCGATTACATTTGTTTGTGTCCAATAAATAATGAGTGTTTACAAAGATTAGCCTACCTGTTATCTTATCGCATTTGTTAGTATGATATTTCAGTGTTTTCAAAGCCATGAATAATGTGAATAAAACTGCGTTGACTATGAAACTATGAAAACTGAATTAAAGTGTAGGCGAATGCCAACAACTTGACAATTATTTCAGCAAATCAGTAGGCATTGTGTTCTGCTTAACTGACTTAAGCATCGAGTTTAACTGTCAGTAAACCGATTACATCTGTAAGGTTCAATAAAAGTGTGTCAATAATACAAATTATTAGGACTGACAGGTGGTCAAATAGCTGAGCTATTAATACCTGAACATGTACCTTCTCCAACAGGCCTTCTATATTTGGATTTGAAATGAGACAGCTTTACACTTCTGATACTGATGACTTTGCTCAGTAGCTCCACATAGTTCACAAAATGAAGGAAATTCAGAGAGCTGTTAGTATAAGTGAAATTTGAGTTTCAAAGGTGAATCTCTGAGGTGATATCTGGGATTGCATGGTGTGAACTGCACACAGGTGTGGCACATTAATCATATTTAAGTGCTTAGACATTATCACCATTGAACATGAAGTTTTATGCAGCACTTACACAGCATGGTGCATTCACCTGTGACAGATACAAACTGAAAATCTTCTTAGAAAGAACAGGGTCTCAAAGGGTTAGTGGTTAGCAAAAACCTGCTTCCTAAATCAGAACCATTTCTTTAAGTAACCCATAACCCATGTGTACAAATAATTCTGACACATTACATGCTTTGAAGATTAAAACAGCAGCATGGGGCTAATGGTGCAAAGGGATCATATTGTAAATCACCATCATTCTGTCAATCAATAGAGAATCTTTACTCTTTAATCACAGTGTATTATCATTCTGAACCATTAATGCAGTTTGATCACGTTTTACCCTGACAACTGATTTACAGTAGACTAATTACATGGATACTCCCCCTGGATCATGTCCCTGTTCAAGTGTAGAGGTAATAAAATGTTAAATGTAAATGTTAAATCTTATACCTTAAATGGATTTAACATTTTAACTCGTTTGTTAGAATATGTTATGTTATGTTTGAATATGACATCTCAAAAGAGCATCATCCAGCAGCGCTTCCTGTGAAGTTTTATGTTTGGTCTAAATGCTATTACACCATGAAAATGTTAAACTGTTTCTGCAGCAAACCATGCAATAAAAAGACAAACAAAAACAGACACAAAGAAATACATTTTCAGTTTTTATAATTTAAACTTTATTGGATTTTTAGAAGCAATCTGAGCCTCGATACACCCATACGATCCTGTCACATGTTTAAAAAGCATTATAGAGATTAATATAGTATAAAGGTAGTTCAATTGGAGTGTTGGCTGCATTCACTAAGCTTAACCATTTAACCTGCTACCAAAGTTATTGTAAGAAAAAAATATATTAACATATACTTCCTATGAAATATCTATTCCTGTTCGAACATTTGTTACATTCTAAAAGCTGAAAACCGTGGACTGTGGTTTGAAACTATAGCATGCTATTATGAGTAATATGAATCGCTTGTTGTATTACTCATTTGTAAATCACTTTAGATATACATCAGGGTTATTATCGTAAACTAAAACGCTGTTACTTGGAATAAAAAAAGTTAATTGAAATGAAATAAATTACACAAATTGGAAATATAAGTTTTTCAACAACTAGATAACATTTGATCCCTGCTAAGACAACTTATTTTACAGCAGGCTAAATAATATACATCCATGTTACTCAAGCGTTATATGTATTTCCATTAAAAAAATATTTAATTTTAAATAGTTTTTTATATTTATTGTACAAAATTACACATTAGTCAGGTTTTTAGTAACAAAAACTAAACAGATAAGGTAAATTAAAAATATTATTTAAAAAAAAGAATAGAAAACAGCTATTTTTTTCTAAAAGAGTTTCAGACTTTTGTGTGGAAAGTGTTACATGAAATGGATACAAACCTATACAGGTATAAAAGCAGCTCCCACACTCCATTGAATGATTTGAAATTATAGGGAGGGTTTGCGTTCACTGAGCATGATCCAACTGTTTTATTCTGTCAGGCACAAATTCCTCTTTTGTAAGGTGGCATGGAACCGTATGTGAAGGCTTAGTGAGAGATCAGCACAGCCTGAGGCAGTGGAAGCAGCACATGTCACATGTGATCAAACACAATATATAGCAGTATCACACCACTGACTGTGGAGATCTCCCCAGGAGATCTCCTCCTTCATCCTCCCATTAAAGAGATCATGACTGTCTGTGACATCCAGAGGAACTTTCTCAGGCGATTCTCAGACTATTTCATCAGAAATCTTTGGTATTTGTGCTCAAGAGAATAACTGAATTTGCATTAGGTTAGACATATTACGGAGTAGCACACAATAAAACTATTAATATAGCATGCAAAAATAATAAAACAATAAAAACAATCAAAATAACTATTTTCTATTTGAATATATTTTGAAATGTAATTTATTCCGGTAATGGTAAAGCTGATTTTTCAAAAGCCATTGCTCCAGTCTTCAGTGTCACATGGTACTTCAGAAATCATTGTAATATGCTGATTTGGTGCTCAATTATTATCAATTATGATTGGCAATCAACTATTAATAATGGTTCTGATTATAAATGTTTAAAACATTTATATATGTTGTTTAATTTTTGCTTTACAGAGCTGTTTATTAGCTTAAGACATTTATATATAAATTTATTTAAAGTAATTTCCCACAATCCTTTGGATTAAACAGCATGTCTACAAAATGATTTTTCAAATCACATTTTAACAATGTCAATGTAACACTGACAACCAGAACAACAACTAATCAAACCACCTACTCTCAAAAACACAATCACTGCATCAACTTAAAAAAAAAATTAACCTGCATACTGCAATTAAAGTAAATAAACACTAATTATAATTAACTGCCATATTCAATATATGGATTATAACAAAGACTGTGTTTGCTAAAGTGTAATATAATTTGCACAATCAATCAAAAAATGTAATGAACAAAAAGTTTGTGGACAAACTGAGAAGCAGTGTGAAGTGGTTTTGGGGTCCATCAGATGGATTTTTCACTGTTTGATGCATTGAGCTCCAATGCTTTTTTTCATAAGTGAGCAACCAAACTTTAATATCATCTCCCTTTCCTCCAATATATGAGCCCACTGTCCCCTGAACTACGCAGCACCCGGTGGCACGGCACGATCAGGGGAATCTGAGTGAACAACACACAGACAAAAGATTGCATCAAATGAGAAAAAATACCTCAAGATAAATCAATCTGTCATGATCATTGCAACAAACTCACCGGGTTATTCTTCATGGCTGAACCCACTGCTCGCACAGCTTTTGGATTCCCAATCATTTCAGCAAGCAGCTTGTAGGAGACCATTTTACCAAGTCACACTTCCTTAAACAGAGTCCACAGCACATGTGCTTTAAAAGAGTCTGAGAAAGAGAGAGAGGGAGGAAAACAGTGGCACTTAAAATCCTTGTTTTTGCTGTAAGTGAACTACAGGTGTAGTGGAGTAGTGTGTGTATGTGACTAACCACTCTGCATTAGCGGATTGTGTAAGGTAGGCAAAGGAAGAGCACTGATGGACTCGGGTTTCATGAAGTAGCACTGAAGCCAGTCAACACAGTGCTGTAACTCAGGGCTTATTTCTGACTGGCCAACAGGGTGTACACTACAAAAGGATACACATTAAAGGAAAAAAGGAAAATTTGCTGAAAATGCACTGAATATGTAGATTAATTTGTTTCTTCATCAGACCAGATTTTTGGATAAATGTAGCTTTACATCACTTGCTCACTAATGGATCCTCTATAGTGAATGGGTGTCGTCAGAATGAGAGTTCAAACAGCTAATAAGAGCATAATCCACATAGCAGGTTATGTTTCGAGCGCTTCGAAACTGAATCATTTTGAGAAACAAATGGTTCAATTGATTCAGACTTTCGAATAGCTTCGTTTCCCTCCACTAGGCTACTTGCAGTACTACTGTTTACGTGTGGATTGCATGTTATGACTGGCTGGTAGTCTGTGTCATGTTTGTGAGAGTTACCTCTTGTCCTTGTCTGTTCCCAGTTTGATATTAATGGTATGAACTCCCTTCTCAGCCGTTCAGCAGGATTTCCCCTACTGGCGAATCACTTGAGTCACTTGACGCAGCACACAAGAACCGCTGTCAGACATCACATCACAAACTGCACACAGCAAGCAATCTGCTGTCAAAACGCTGTTAAACACATGCAATATATACTGAAGTCATGTGTGACAAAAACTCGAAAGCGCACAAGCAGACTGCGGTCAAGCCAGCCGCAGTTCAGAAAAACACGGTCAAGCCAGCCGCGGTTGGAATTTGTGTGCGCGTATTATAATGATTACGGTAATTGCAGGACAGAGAGAACGCGCTTTCAGAGCACTTTTCATTTAGACGCCCAGATGTGAGATATAATACATGACATTTCTCGATTTCTTTTTTGTACTTCTGCTTTAATATGTGTGTTATTTATTGGTGTTTTGACGGTTGTGTGTTAATGTATTTTTGTCGACATTTCAAATCATAACAGGATTAGAAAAATAGAAATGGGAAATTATTCGATTTAGAGGGCTATAAAGACCCCATTTCTAATAAGTAGAAAAATACAATGGTCAGTTCCTATAAGGGACATTCCATATTATATGCACACCTCATATGAAACTATTTTACTGCAGCATTTTTGAGATATGACACATTATTACACGTTGGAGGGCTATAAAGATACCATTTCTAATAAGTAGAAAAAAACCAATGGTCAGTTTCTATAAGGGATGTCCCATAATATATGGAGAGCTCATATAAAAACATTTTACTGCAGCATTTTTGAGATATGACACCATATGGCGCTTTAGAGGGCTATAAAGACCCCATTTCTAATAAGCAGAATTAATGAATGGTCAGTTCTTATACGGGACATACTATATGCACACCTCATACGAAACCATTTACTGCAGAGTAATTTTTTTGTTTTGAATGGAATAATTTTTGAGATATGGGACTATATGGTGCTTTAGAACCATACACCATATAGTCCCATATCTCAAAAACGCTGCAGTAAAATTATTTGATATGAGTTGTGCATATAGTATGGGATGTCCTGAATAAGAACTGACAATTGTTTTTTTTTTCTACTTATTAGAAATGGGGTCTTTCTAGCCCTCTAAAGTGTAATAATGTCCCATATCTCAAAAACGCTGCAGTAAAATGATTTGATATGAGTTGTGCATATAGTATGGGACGTCCCGTATAAGAACTGACCATTCTTTTTTTCTACTTATTAGAAATGGGGTCTTTATAGCCCTCTAAAGTGCCATATGGTCCCATATCTCAAAAAATGCTGCAGTAAAATGTTTTTATATGAGTTGTGCATATAGTATGGGACGTCCCTTATAGGAACTGACCATTGGTTTTTCTACTTATTTGAAATGGTATCTTTATAGCCCTCTAAATCACCATATAGTCCCATATCTCAAAAATGCTGCAGTAAAATGGTTTGATATGATGTGTGCATATAATATGGGACGTCCCATATAAGAACTGACCATTAATTTCTGCTACTTATTAGAAATGGTGTCTTTGTAGCCCTCTAAATAGAATAATTTCCCATATCTCTTTTTCTAGGAATCCTGCTATGATTTGAAAGGTCGAAAAATACAGTAAAACACATCCGTCAAAATACCAATAAATAACACGCATATTAAAGCAGGAGTACAAAAAAAAAGAAATCGAGAAATGTCATCTTGTTATATTACATCTAAATTCTGGGCGTCTAAATGAAAAGTGTGTTCTCCCTGTGTGTTCCTGCAATTACCGTAAGCATGGTAATACGCGCGTACACAAATTTCAACCGCGGCTGGCTTGACCGTGTTTTTCTGAACTGCGGCTTGCTTGACCGTGTTTTTCTGAACTGCGGCTGGCTTGACCGCAGTACAAGGCTGCTGTCAACTATCATAGTCCATATGAGCGTATTAACAAAGAGAAAAATAATACAAATACTACCTACATGATTACAACAAACAATGAACTAGAAAACGTGGTAAACGATGTCAGGACACCCGACCAATCAGAGCACAGCATATTTGCGCTCAGCTCTGTGATTGGACAATTTTGCTTTCAATCTGCCTCCAGCAGTGGTATATGATGACATATTTAATGTCCATGTTTGTCTAGCAAATCTTGATAACAGAAACATGATAATATACTTCATTTATACATTAACTCTTATTATTAAGGAGAATAACTATATTTTGTACTCTCATTTTGCACACAATTTCATAAAGACAAACGTGAACAAATATAAATCACATTGGTACTGCTGTGAAGGGGTTCAGGTGAATGTGCACAGCCTCCTCTCTCACACACAGAGGACTCACTCATGCGCTCAGATTTATGAGACAAACTTTGTTCAGCGTTTGGTTTTATTTTTGATGCCTCCTCCTTATAGTAAAACTTGATTGTTTGAAGGAGAGCTAATTTGAGAATTCAGTGAAGGATCTTATTGAACCTCCCCTGCCATAAGAACAATTCTCAACCTATATGAGAATTTAATGAGACATGAAGAATAGACTTGTAGCGACACAGGCCATGTTAAACTTGGGCTGAAATGAATCCTTAGTTTAGTATCAATCCATGTCCTATGTTTGGATCATTTTTCTTTTCCTTAAATAATAGTAAGTTTTAGCAGATAAATGTTCCTGGAAAAGCTTGGTTTAACTGTAGGAAAATGTCACTGATGACTGAAATAATGGCTGCGGAAAATTCTGCTTTGCCATCACAGGAATAAATTACATTTGAAAACATATTAAAATAGAAGTTATTTTAAATAGTAATAATATTTCACATATTATATCAAATAAATGTAACCTTGGTGAGCATAAGAGAAAATCTTACTGACCCCCAAACTTTTGAATGATAGTTTAAATGTAAACATTTCTAGTGCTCAGGACAACTGAGGGATTAAGTAGCCAATCAGAACTCAGCAAGATGACACACAAACACAAAGTTACCATACATTGGTAATATTTATATTTAATGGCTTGGGCACAGACCACAAATACAATAATAATAGAGAGGTGCATATTGTAGGCATTTAACCAAAAAAAACGTTTGCTTTATCACCAACCAACATGATTTCACATATTATTTGCTTTTGTATTGCCTGCACTGAGGGTACCTTGTTCCTTGAACCTTGTTCCCTGACTACAAAGATCACAACTTCTGAATGGAGTTTTGTCCATGTGTCCATGTGAGAGTGTGACTGGTGTCACTGGTCCATTCCAGGCTGTAAAAGATAAACAGAGAATAGACATGAGTGTCAAATGTGCACACTCCACAACTATTCATGTGTATGTACTGTCACACTCCCTAAGGTAGTATTGGGTAGACAAAAAGAGCAGGAGAGAGGAGTTTGTGTGTAAAAACAAGCATGTCATGTTCCATTACCGTGCAGATGGGAAGACTTGAAGCTTGTGCTTTTGAGGACTGCAGCTTCAGAACTGGAGCAAATGCACTTTTTTGCTTCACTACAGAAATGCATGAAAGAAAAGGAGACAAGGAAGATCTAAACGAACATCTTCAGGATGAGTGTAAATAATTCATTCTGATCATTACACAATTTAACCATAATTCAGTTGGAATATCTTGATTAATAATTATGTTAAAAAATAAATGGAAATGTGTCCATAGTATATAAGGATTCAATTTATCTGAATTTATTCAGATAAATTCATAATTCAATGTTAACCAACTTTGAATGCTGACTCTGAAAAAAAATTGTTAAAAAGTTTGACAGTTACAGACAGAGAGAAAGATGTGTTCTTACCGATGTAGTGTTGTGTGTCCGCTGTGGGACTCTCTAAGAATGGCTGTGTGGCAGCCACAGAGAAGTTTGACACAGAACGGCGTGCATGTGTTTGCCCAGCCATGGATGGGTGTGTGTTTGAGTGTGTGTGCCTTTGCATAGAGGAGTGTGCGTGCGAACGTGTGTGTCCATTCATGCACGTGTTGGTATTATTGAATTCAGACTGTTGGGATGTGCTGCCTGCAATGAAGTCATTGTTTGAACTCCGACTGAAACCCGCTGAAACAGACATTGAGAGACATTCATTTATTAACACACTGTTGTGGAACATATGTACCATACTCACATGTATACATACTGCATACCTCGTTCTACATCCTGTGAAACTTCTGTGTTCACGGGTAACTGTGCATCAAAGTAGCTAACACCCATCATTCTGTGTGAATTTGTGTGGGATGGGTTTCGTGGGATGGCGTGGAGTACCTCTGCTATATCGGATGCATGCTTCAGAATCATCTCCTATTGCCAGAAACAAAAGCACAGAAATGACATCACTTCCCACTCTGGATTTCAGCAGCAAACGGTACTGTATATTGGGATAGCAAGCCTGAGTAAAAAATCTAAATGTTACGTTGACCTGGTTGTTGTGAGGCATTCCATAAACCATGTCTAAGAGATCAGCTGCTCTCTTCAGTAAGACCTTCGGTCAATCAAAAATCATTTTTAATTGTATTTCCAAGTGCCAAATAAAATCCCCTTTTGGAGAGTTACATTTATAGACATGCTATTTCATGACTTAAAATTTAATTAAACATTTAAAACACAATCTAGAACAATTAAAATGGACAACACCGAATTTGGGAAGAAATTAACTCAGCATTTCTGGCTCACTTTTGGTAGTCTTTCTATATCGCCTGGATGATGAGGAATTACCTTCTGCAGCCGCTGGAACCCGTAGTCAATGGTTGGCTCATTTAAAGCTTAAACAGAGAAACACTTTCAGCCAGTATCAGCCAGCAACAAAACAAATGAGATTGTCTGAGCTTCCAAAAAGGCATTATATAACAGGAAAAAAATCTAATAACTATGGTTACAGTCAAATTGCAAGAATATTCCAATAGTTAAATATATACTATATATATAATATATAATATATAATATATATAGTAATATTTAACTACTATGTATTTAAATTAATAATTTGATACAACGCACTTATGTACATACATGTTTTTACATTGTACTACTATTTTAAAAATACCTGCATGTAATTACATCAGTAAGTAATTTCTGTAGTTATCTATAATTGCAGTTTTTACCCTTTAACACAACCTTAAACTTAACCATACTACAAAACTTGTTCCTAACCTTTGCTTTATCCGAACATAAAATACACACAAGGAATAAGGAATAAGAAATGGGCAGGATATGATATGATGAGATGCATCTGTTTACCTCTGAGCAGAAAGGTTGACCTCTGTCAGTCCAGCTGAGTGGAGCCAGGGACGAGCTGACCCCAGAGCAGCCCTGACCTCCTGCTTCATGACTCCCGCGATGCCTGTCAGTCCACAGGGATGCGAGAGAACAGCTGACAACAAAGTTCCTTCTCCCCCAGGACTGCAGTCTAATAAACAGCATGAGAATATGAGTCGGTTAGGTGTAATAATATGTTGTGTGGGCGTGGCTGTGACGCACAGGGACGTAAAAACCTTTGAAAGTTGGAAACGGCGATAAGAGCGAGTCCTTTCATACTTCACTAAGCACCTGCTGCTGATGGCCATGGAAGAGTTTTTATTTTTCTTGTTATGCCATTTTATCTTAGAAACTGTTGCGGAACATATTTATTTTTTAAAAATGTTTTGCTAAATATTTTCAAATAACCCTTTGATACAATTTATCAACCGCTTGTTTATCACATTAAGTTATTGATCATGTATAAAAATGGTTCGTTTTCCAGTTAACTTTTCTGAGGTGTCTATATATTACTCTATATTACATTTTTTTTTATTATATACAAAATATTTAATAATAAATATTTAAATAAGATAATGAATAGCAGATATGTTCAAGTAATATTACAAATACATCTTTAGAATTTTCTTGTGTCGTTTTGAAACTTTAATGCAAAAACACTTTCGAACATCACGAGGTTAAGCTTTTTTTTTTTAAATGCTGAACAGCGAAGAATTTTTGTATGTGTGAAATAAGTGCACAAACGCCTGCAGGTTTCTTAGAAAATGTTCCGCATTAGAAAGGCATTAATGAATCCTCCTGCTGTTCAAAATGTCAAATCATCAATTCCTCAATTTAATATATTTCTCTTTTTTTCTCCTTCCCAAACTAACCCACTAGCATACGTGCAGTTATACATCCATATTCTGATCACCTAGGCTGTGCATTAGGGTTAAACAAAATGAATACATACGTGAAAAGGACAGCAGAAAAATAAGAAAAGCAAGACATGGAAACAGACGCAGTTCCACACAATATACCAAATTAATTTCTATAAAAATAATTGAATCAAATGTTGCTGTAGCTAGCTTTAAAGGGTCAATGCCAAATCCATCCATGCTGTTTCAGTTACCCACTCTGTACATGTAATTTGATCATTAATACCCGTCATAGCCGTGTTCGTTTATCATTAAGCAGAATTTAATAATTCAAGCAGAGTTTAGTTTATTTTAGATAGCATTGCTATGCTAAATATGTAGGTCTCCACAGTCATTCATTGTCTGGGGTAGTTCATTCTCTGTGAAGACAGAAAATACTGGCAGCTTATAATTAAATCGATGCTGCCATTAATCATATAGCCTGAAAATGTCTATAACACCAATTCTGTTCGGTACGTTTTAAATAAAAGTTATAAGAAGTGTCAACTCCAACCAAAAACCAAACAGAAAATCGGATTACACCGCCACCTGCTGTCCCTGAAATGCCAGTACAAAATGTGAGACTTGGTAGCAAGTTAAACATGGTTAATTTTCTATTTAAATATTTGCTTTTATATACTTGCGAAAGTACTTCTTTTTTCAACAAAAAAAGAATTTGAAGATGACTATTTTGGCAGCACAGTTTATTAGTTTTCCACAGCATGTCACAGAGTAAATGTCAGAATAAGTATTTATATGCCTCTGAATTTTCTGTCAAACATACATTTGTATTTTTCAAAAATAATGATTTAAAATGTTATTTAAAAAGCAGGTCAGCTGAAGGACTACAATGTGACCTGGTCAGTAAAATAATCTTCATGCTCATGTCTTTAATGTACACTTTTACACTTTTAATTCCAAGCAAAAAAAAAAAAGAAGAAATCTATTAGGCATATTTCCTGGTTAATCTAACCTAATACCCATACAGAACTGGATTAATCTTTTTTAATTCTGTGCCAAAGTCCCCACAGGAGAACCAAAGAAATACATTATGCTGAGAGTTTCCATCATTCATCATATTTTCACAGTGTCCTCTTACATAGTCCTGCATTTCTCCTGGAGGAAAACTAAAGGGTTCCAGGCTGTCAGGTTCTTTCTAGAGACACTGACACACACACACACAACACACACACACACACACACACGCGCGCGCGCGCTCTATGACTCAGATAACAGAGCACTGAGTGGAAAGGCGTCGTCCAATACAGATCCTGCAGAGAGAGAAAGATTAAAAATAGTCAAACTGTGAACAAAAGTGCGGCAAACAAAGTCAGAATTTATAAGTGAAAAAGTGTCTCACCCCAACCCAAGCATGAGAATGTGTGTCAAAACTAGGGAGGGTAACAGTAACTTCAGCAAGTTTGTGTTAATTTCCTTGTCATTTTTTTCTGTGTTTTTGCTGCACATTCTGTTCCGTTTTGGCCGTTTAATAATAAATGCTGTGAGTGGAACATTCTCTGGCCGGCTGGACCAGTCACAGATCCTTGCGACAGCCTCAGCTTCCTGTTTGCTTTCTGCTACAACTTCCCCCTGGAACAGAAAGAGCAAAGCTTCAAAATAAAATCTGATCTTTTAGTAATCGAAGATGTAGATGAGTTTGTTGAGATTTGGAGAAATTTAGCATTACACGACTTGCTCACCAATGGATCCTCTGCAGTGAATGGGTGCCGTCAGAATGAGAGTTTAAACAGCTGATAAAAACATCACATTAATCCACAAACAATCCACACGACTCCAATTCATCAATTAACGTGTTGTTTAGTGAAAAGCTGTGAGTTTGTAAGAAACAAATCCATCATTAAAGCATTTTAACTTTAAACTATCACTTCTGGCCAAAATATCCATATCCAATAGTCCATAATCCATTATAATACTTCCTCCAGTGAAAACATCCATTCTCTGTTGTCCTCTCACATCAAATCCATAGACGTATTTGTTTTGGACTGTATTCACTTGTAAACAGTACTTGAATTGTACATATGCTTCTCCTGATTCAGACAAGATGATGTTTCACTGGAGATAGCAGTATTATTGATACAGGACTTGTATTTAAGTCGAAAGCAACATTTCTTATAAATGCACAGCTTTTTGCTTTACAAGATGTTAAATGATGGATTGGAGTTGTGTGGATTACTTGTGAACAAGTGATGTAATGCTAAATTTCTCCAAATGTGTTTCCCGAAGAAGAAAAAAACTCATCTACATCTTGGATGGCCTGAGGGTGAGTAAATTTTAATGCAATATTTGTACTACTTAAAACCATTGTTCCTGCCTGTGAGTGTTGTGGAAAGGTATTTATATTTTAATAAATGCAAACCTATGCAAGAAAAACTTTTTTTCTTTTTCTTTTTTACCTGTGCAATGATGTGTGTGTTGAAGGAGGCTGCACTGATGAGTGGAGGTGTCTGGACACGTCGGGGACTAGGAGGAAATAAATCACAACAGCCAATGTGATTAGAATGATCATTCACTCCCTTGTAAAGTCACATATAGTACATGCAGATCACTTAAAGCGGTTTGTACACACCTGCTACAGTGAGAACTTGTCCGTGAACTACTGCTGGATTCCCGTTGTGCTTCCAGAAGCATTTTTTCCAGGTCTGTGATATCAGAAAGGGCTGGTGCATCCTCACCATGTTCACTACATGAATCAAAGTGGAGCTCTACCCATGAGTCTGGTGGAGAAAGGTACATCAGAGCATTTAGAAATGATCATTAAAAGCAGTTTCCACTTTTAGAAGCGGTGCATGTTTGATTAGGCCTTTTAGATAGAGCTTTACAACAACCACATATATTTTACTACACTTGGTGTAACAGAAACTGAAGCAAAAAGTCTCCAAATAAGTATTATATTATAAGTATAATAATAGTACGTATTTGGGTGTTAGTCCATAAATTCCAATATAATCCGTTCAAAAAAGAAAAGGTTATTGTAAATGCGTCTTGTCCTTCAACAAACATTTGTACCAACAAAAATAGAGCTAATGTTTGTTTTAGCAAACAAGTTGCTGACTAAGCAGTACTACCGGATTTGAACACAATGTTCTGCTTTGTAGAAGTTTATAAAAAGAAAACAGGGTGTACATTGGTATAGAAAAAACCCAGGAATGTGAATAAATAATTTATTGTTACATTTAATGCTCTTATTGTTTTCGTTAGTTGTCGATGTAACTTAGGTGTGTTATTTATTCGAGCAAGACAGATTGTATAACTCACCGTGCAGACTTTCTTCCTGGGTTATAAGTTTTTGCGTTGACATCGCTGTTCCTTGGAATTTCAATCACGTTTTGAAATGTAGTGTCCTATTTTATCTTTTTATTTATTTATTAAAAAAAATTTTTAGAACAAAAGACAAAAAAACTAAAGGTTGCTCGACCTGAGAAACATACAGGACAGTATCGCGCTCCTGCAACACACTGACGAAATCTTTTGTTTACAGATAGACACTGAGCTCTTATTGGTCAGTCCGTAGACCAATCATCTCAACCCTACGTAGGTCAGTAGAACGCTGGCGCGAACACGCTGCACTAGAATGTGTGTTTTTGAATAGCCTACGTTACATTACATAAAAATGCAATAAAATATACTGATGTTGTTGTACTGTCTCTTCCTCTCAAGATAAGTGGCTTTATTGCTATAGTAATTTTTAAAAGTCTGATAAAATAACAATGGGAAGGAAAAGGAAAAAGAGTACACAATGATTTTTTTAAAGTTTAGTGTTGATTATGAGGCTGGTAAATGTGTATGTATATACACATTAAAAACATCTGTAGTGCAGGTGTGTTTGTTTTTGTGAAGTCAGTGTAATTTCTAATGTAGGTGTCTTGAAGAAGCGTGTGCCTGGAATAGACTTGTGCTGGTATTCGGTAATGCGATATATCACGGTAATGAATATGCGCGATATTGTTATCGTGGGCACTTCTAAATACCGTCAATAATTATATATTACAAATTATTCCCAATTTTGAATGCATTTTAAGAATACTTTTCCCATCAACTGGTCAAAATGCACAACACTGCTGTATGCTGCGTGAAAGACGCGTGCGCACTGATGTAAATAAGCACGGATGAGAAGCGCATGGCGGAACATGTTCTGGATGAAAGCGCACTTTCACTCTCTGACAGCAGATGGCACTAAACTGCAGAAATAATAATAATAATTCATTTAAATGCAGCCGTTACCCCGGAAACCCTGTAAACAAAGCAGCTGCACTACTTTCTGTTTCTGAATCGTTTAAATGATTTAAACAGCCATTCAGATGTGTGTATTTGCTATGATGTTCATCACAAATACTTAAATATTGAGACTTAATAGACTATTTATTTTCAAACTTTTTTTTACATTTTAATCTGGACTACAACACGCCCTAGATATTGTTTGAAAGTGTTTTGATTCTTTATTGTTAGGTCAATTTACATTCGGGTTATTCGTTAATTCATTAGTTAACATAAACTGCCAATGAAAAATTCTTCTGAACATTCATTTATCTTAGGTAATTACAATATTTAATAACAGGTTGTTAAAATCGAAAGTTGCAACTGTGTTATTTAATGAGTCAACATGAACTAAGACTTAATAACGAATTAATTACGTACTTCTGGTCTTCGCAAATGTAGCTATTGTTCATTGTGAATGTTAATGCATTAACTAAGTTTAACTAATGAGGTCTTATTGTAAAGGGATACCAATTGGTCTTTATAGTTCTTTTGCACAGTGTAAAACTTTTAACTTTATAAATTTTTCTGTATTGCTTTATTGCATTTAAATGTTCAGTTATTTTTGTTATAAGAAAAAAGTTATTAAACCTGTTTTACTGTATTATGACAGCACTTTTTTTTTAAACTACATTTCAATACCGTGATAATACCGTATACCGTGATAAAAGCATGAGCAATTAATCGCAACATGAAAATTTGATACCGGCATATCCCTAGCCTGGAATCGAGCCTACATTTGCAAACATTCACAGCAACTTTTAATTGCTTTGTTGGATTATAACATATAATATAAAACGTGTGTTATATGGTCAAATTACAAACTGTTCGTTTAATTAAAGTCCCTACTTTGCAGAATGTTGCAAAACCATGTTAAGCGTGGCGCTGAACTCTAATGCACGTATAATTGTGTCATTTAATATATACTATACTGTTATTTATTTTATTAGTATTATTTTTTTTAATTTCTATTCTATTCAGCTTTTGCCTTTCCTCTCTGCAAGCGCACGTCAGCGGCAACACCGCGACAACTTTAATCACGCGAGACTGTGGCGTCACATCCGGGAAAAGGTCGAAACGAGAAAAGATACAAACGTAATAGAACGGTATCCTTTTTACTAAACATACAGTCGTTCATGTGATATTTAAACACCTCCATTCATCTGGTTTTCATATAAATATTATACTAGAAATATTTAAAGGTAAGACGCATGTTCAAGGATGATCCGGTTATCTTGTGTTTATAAATGTATAAACATGTCTTTTGTCGAGCGCGAGGCCTTGTGCTCCATTTATACATTAGTGTGCGTTTAACTTGAGTCAAAACAGAGATTTGTGAGATTCACTGCTAATGAAGTAAATGGTTCTGTAAATGTGAAATATTTATAGTGTTTTTGGTTGCACTTTATTTTAAGGTGTCCTTGTTCCAGTGCAATTATACATAAGTACTGAATAATATTAATGAACTACATGTACTTACTACATGTTTAGGGTTAAGATTAGGTTTGGTTTACTTGCATGTAATTATGCATATTGTTATTATAATAGTAAGTACATGTAACAAGGACACCTTAAAATAAAGTGTTACCGTATTTAAAAAAAATTATATATCACAAGTAAACATGCCAACATGTTACATTTATTATATTTCAAAACGTTAACATTGCTTTAAGTCTAAGGGAGTATTTCAAAATCACAATTTAGGTCGGATACAGATAAAAAAATATTTGGGAAACATGTTCTAGAGAACTGTTAGGTTATTATGAATTTTGTGCTGGTGCAATATAAATGAGATGTTTATACATGTAAAGAAAGGGTGGGTGTTTTGAGGCCTGCTTTTACTTATCACTTGAAAAAAAGTTTTTTTGATTTTTCAGATGTCTGAAGAGTTGGTAAAGCAGTTGAGCAATTATAAAGCTCAGCTGCAGCAGGTGGAAGCGGCGCTCTCTACAGATCCAGATAATGAAGATCTGCTTAAACTGCAGAAGGACCTCCAGGTTTGGGACACAATTATCTACTGCTTTTTGTGAGGCATTACTACAGTAGAGGGGAATTGGGAAGTTTAATGTGTTTAAATGTGTCTTTATATTATTACTGGTGTTAATGTGTTTTTTTTTTTTAAATTTTATGTGTGTGTGCTTTGTTAACTTGGTCTGCCATGTTTTTCTGTGGTCCAGTTTTAGTCACGTTTAGTACCTTTCTATCGAAGTATATTCATCAAATAATTTCTGTTATGTGTCACTATAGGAGGTGATTGAATTGACAAAAGACCTGTTGACATCACAGCCAGTGGAGGGTGCAGCCAGCACCAAAAGCTCAGAGGCAGTCGCTCCCACTCGCAGCTGGAGGGTCGGAGACCGTTGCATGGCCATCTGGAGCCAGGACGGACAGTGAGTATCACACACAAACACACAGTAGGTATATTGATCTTACTTATTGAGTGTTGGGTGGGATTGTGGTTGGCTAAATTTGGAGGAGGGATTTGTGTATATATCCGTACTCACCTGCTTACAGTGCTGTGTGATTGGCAGGTTGTATGAAGCGGAAATTGAAGAGATTGACACTGAGAACGGCACGGCAGCCATCACCTTCTCTAGCTACGGCAACGCAGAGGTAATGCCGCTTCATGTGCTTAAACCAGTGGAGGAAGGCAGGAGTAGAGAAGAGGAGGGAAAGCCCAAATCCAAGTAAGTAGATGTCAAAATGATGTTTGTCTGTTTTGATATACAGTCTAATCAGTTCAACGCATCTTTATAAGGTATTTTATGATTTAAAAGCTGTAAGTAAGCACAGTTACTTGCTACAATAAATTGAGATGTCAGTAAAGAAATACTTTTAATATTTATTTATTTTAATTGTTGTAAGACAAATGATCTCAAAAACTATATTGCTTTTTAAATTGATTAACTATAATTAACTATTAAAAGTATAAAATATACCAGTAATAAGTATGTAGTATTGGTGCTACTTTTGCTTGTTTTTTTGTTTTTTAATAACTTCCAAAAGCATTTAGATAATTTTTATACTTTTTTGAGATTTTCGCTTTTTTTTGCCCCCCACCTTGTAACACTTGTGGTGTTCCTGGTCAAAAATGATTGGCTTACGAAAAGTTGTGTATACATTTCTTGGTGTGCCATACTACCAAATATTGGATTCAATATTTTTATTAGCTTGTATTCTTCCAATTTGCACAGGTTTTGTATCTCTTTTTGCTTTTTTAAAATTTTTATATAGGCCTCATTAAACTGAGCTTATGCACCTGTTTTTCAGTGATACTGTTAAAAATTAATCCCAAATAATGTTTTCCCCACTCAACAGAGGTGCATAATCACAGATCAATGAGATTAATCAATTCCAAAAGAAATACAAAACCTGTGCTATTTGGAAGAAAACAAGTTGACAGAAAGGTTGAATCCAAGATTTGGTGGTAATATAGCATAATGATAGATTTACTAGCTATTTCTAAAAGGCCAGTGACAGAAATGCATTTCAAGATTGTTTTTTTTTTTTAAATATATTTTCCCATTGTGTGTTTTCTCTTAGGAAAGAGCTGCTGGCAGATCAGAGGGAATATAAGAAGAAAAAGGCCCAGAAAAAGGTGCAGCGCATTAAGGAGCTGGAGCAGGAGAGAGAAGATCAGAAATCCAAATGGCAGCAGTTTAACAATAAAGCCTATTCCAAGAATAAAAAAGGACAGGTGCGTATCAGAGAAAAAAAAAGCTGACTAATCCTGCAAGTTTTTTTTTTTTTTAACCCTGCCATCATGCTCATGTTGTATGATCATCATCTCCAGGTGAAGAGGAGTATATTTGCATCTCCAGAGAGTGTGAATGGAAAGGTTGGCGTTGGCACGTGTGGTATCGCAGATAAGCCCATGACCCAGTACAATGACTCTTCAAAATATAATGTCAGGCATCTAATGCCCCAGTGATCTCCCTCGTGTTCTGTCTGTTCCCATCTGTAATCACCAAACATAAAAATGAATCGAACTGAAACCCACTTAGAAATCATAAACAGATCTGATTGGTGATGAAATAAGTATAGTAACACATTTCCCCTTTTGTACTATTTCCAGTAATAGTTTGTTCTGTGGATGTTGGAGCTGTTCTGTACTGAACGAGTCTCTGGATGTTGGAACTAATAAAACACCAGTCCTCAGTGAAGCACAGCTACTGGTTAGTTTTACAGGTTTTCCTCATGCTCTCAGGACCAAGTCTCTGCATGAGCTGCTGAGAGTGGGAACTCTGCTCTATAGTTTTAATAATGTGTTGAACAAACATCAATGGCAACACTGGCCTCCCTCATACATAGTCGAGTTAGGGAAGACCGGTGTCATTGAACAGATTAAGCTGTTTTTTTTTGTTTTGTTCTGTCCACCTGTGTCTAATAAGTATTCTGCTGCAGTCCATTTGTTGTTACATTTGCTTTTCAGTTTTGTATATTTACATATTTTAGAGGAATAAATGTTGATTTGTTGACATTTCAATAAGACTTTTTTTTTTTTTGTGCTTTATGCAAATTGTGTTTTCCAGCTGATGTCTGTATTATAAATGTTTTTCTTTGTACATTTTAGCACACTTTTATTTCAGAAAGGTTACATTCACACACATGACCATGAGACTGCAAATTACAAAAAGCAGTATTTGACCATGGAAGACAAAACGCCTTGGTGAGAACAGGAAAACATCACTATTAACAATTACAGCACACGTTTTTGATTAATATCCAAGTATTTGATTGTATAATCAACATATAGTGGTTATAGCCTTTTATATAATCAGTCAACAAAACTATTAGAATAACAATCTGTTATCAGCTACATCCATTTACAAATCAACAAAGCTTCATATCACACTGAATGGCTGTTTCCCATTTAAAAAGGATTTTAATACTTTAATATTCCTAATATGCAGGAATCCAGTTTCACGGTCTTTCTTACAATTCACCGTCACCTGATTAATTCAGCACACAACATCAATTCATCTACAAAACACAATGTAGAGCCATCAAAATATTTCCAATACTTCTCATATTCAGTGATTAGGGCTGTGAATAAGGACTAGAATTTTTCATTTAGTCTGCTGATATTTGTGTGTATAAGAGTGCATTAATGTACAGTCTATAAAAGTGTAGTAGGATATTTTTCGGCTATATAGATGTTGATATAGCTGTAGGAAAAAAAGTGTTGAAATATTCCGTGTTTAACAACTTAACATACAAGTCATTGCTTTGATGTTAATATCCCTGTCCCTGCTAGTCATCGCATTTAACACTGGGCCCTCCTAAAACTACATTTCCCACAAGCCCCTTCACAGTCAGATGTCTAACAGGAGTGTACTCAGTCCTTCCTGCATTCCTTTTCTTCTTCTATCTCTTTTTCTTCTTGCTCCTTCTCTCTTTCCTTCTCCTTCTCTTTTCCTTTCTCCTTGTCTCTTCGCTCTTTCTTTTTCGTCATCCGCAGGAAGGAAGGAGTACGAAATTTCTTTTTCTTCTTTTTGGGTGACATTGGCTGATTTTCAGAAGAGCTGGTGACTGAAATGTTGTTGGCTACAGTGGTTGTTATGGAGACCTGCATCTCTTTAGTGATGCTGAGCTCTGTGACCTGTAGAGTGAGGTCATCATCCTGCGTCAGGTCATCACCATCGCTGCTCTGGAGCAGAGCTGAAAGACAGTCTGAGAACAAGAGGAAGAAACTTTTCAGCATGAGATCGTCTAGTCCAAAACCATAAAACTGCAACTAATTTGGTTATCAAAGACCAGTGTGGTAATATACAGACTATATGAGATTATCTATACCTCCTCTTTCAGGGCTCATGAGAGGTGAGATCGACAGGGAAATGGTGGAGCCGTCGTATGTAGTCATTTCTCCATCTGTGAACTCCTCATCAGCCTCTGACTGAAGAGCTTGTGTCAAGAAAGCATATTTTGAAAAAGCCAAATAAAAAAACTGGTTAAATTGAGATTTTGAAGGCAGGGAAGCAGTAACGTCTCCCTGAGATGGAAAGTATGTACTGGATCGAACAAGAAATACACTGGAGCTTACAGGAAATGGAATGGACTGCAAACTAAATAGTTATAGGTAGGTAAGATTTTTCATGTTTTTGAAATAAGTCTCTAATGCTCACCAAGGATAGATTTATTTGACTCGAAACACAGTAAAAATAGTAATATTGTGAAATATGACAATCTACTGTTTTCAATTTTAATATATTTCAAACTAAGTTATTAATGTGTTAGCAAAGCTGAATTCTCAGCAGCTATTACTCCAGTCTTCAGTGTCACATCAGATCATTCAGAAATCATGATAATATGCTGCTCAAACATTTCTTATAATTATCAATGTTGAAAACAGCTGTACTGTTGAATATTTGTGTGTGAACCCTGATGCATTTTACTCAGGATTCTTTGATGAATATGAAGTTCAACAGAACAGCATTTAATTGAAGTAAAAATCTTTTGCAACATCATAAATGTCTTTCCTCACACTTTTGCCCTCCAAGTGTCTGCGGAATAAAAGTATTAATTTATTTAAAAAAATAATTGTGCTGACCACAAAACTTTGTGTCCTTGTATGCAGTGTGTGAGTGTACCTGATTGGCTGCTCTTATTCTCCACAGTTTGTGTGTATTCCTGTATCTCTGCTTCTGATTGGTTGAAAGGGTTGGGTGGTAGAGCAGCTGTCTGCTCCTCATCCTCATAGATGAATGCCTGAAAATAATAATGGCAAAGGGACTGACTGACAATTGTGTCTTAGTTATGTAATTTTTAATGTTTTGCTACGACGGTGGTTTTGGGCTTAATACTGCCAAATATGGAAGCCTGTTTCCACCTCAGGGTAAAAAAATCAAAAAGGTAATTGTGAATAAAGTTTAAAATGAGATTAGTCACCCAATCGAGATATAAGTCACAATGACCTTGGACTTGAGAGGAAACACAAAAAACGAGTGAGAATTACCATGAAATCAGACCGAGTCCTAGAACAACGGCCTGTTCTAGGCGATGATGATATGAGTTTCATCTCATTTGAGGTCATCATTTAAACATACCTTTCAAAAGTACTATGACACTAGATAAGTTATATAAGGGGCTTTCGCACCGCTTTAGTTCCAGAACTAAACGTACGGTATTAAAGTACTGGGACGGTTTTGCGCGAACTATTTCCCAGTACCATTTAAAGGGTTGCATTCGCACCGAGAGTGTGTACTAGAAAGTGACGTAAGCCGGGCGACAGCGACGTCATTTGTGTATGGCGTTCAACAACAGAAACAAAGAAGAACAAATTAACAGGAGGATGGAGGACGCTGTGATAAGAGCTGTGTGTTTGTTGTGTCTCGCGAGTTAATGGACATGGAAAAGTCGACGTATACATAAAGCGATTGAAAGAAAGGAAAGGAGCACTAAGAATCTCCAACAACAACTGGCAATGCTATATTTGCTACAAGTGCCTGCACTTCAGAGAGCGTCCATCTATCGCGGTTCTCCATACTTGCAAAATAAGTTGACAACGTTTACAGTATGTTTACACGGAGTTTTAAATCATGGAGGGTGAGGGCGTTTTCATACGCGTTTGACCAATCAATGTCTACTTACATCACGATTAGTACCAGTTGTGCTGGTTAGACCCTGCTCCGGAGTAGGAGCTAATTTGGTTCTCGAAAAAGGCAGTCCGGTACTAAAATCGCTCCCAGTTCCGGCGGTGCGAACACGCCGATAAGTGGGTAGTTCCACAATTAGTTCTGGTACTATGAAAAGGTTCCTGCGGTGCAAAAGGCCCTATGGTGTACTTTTAAAGCCTGTTTGTTTGATTGGTACTTGTGTTCGTGTTGGATTTATTGGTGTAGTTACGCACTGGTCCTGGAGGCTTGTCAATAACAATGTCTGCCAGCAGCTGAGACTTGGGTCCAGCTGTCATCAGATCAACTCTGTTCTGCTCTCGAATCTAAACCAGCACAAACAAAGCAGTGCTTTAGTGTACAGAACACAATCTGTGGACACAGTCTGTTCAGTCTGTATTCTCTTTCTCTCGGTCAACATACCTTATTTCTTTTTTCCAATACTTCATTTGGGTTAGTATTAAGTGGGACAAACTGGTTGGGGTCCTCAATCCTAATTGGGTTGTCCTTGCAGTTGCCCGACTCTTCTGACTTCATCCACTAAAAAGAAGATATACATAAAACAGAAAACATGCTGAAATGTTTGGCATTCCACCAGTTATTTTATGTATTATATTTTAAATATTTATATTATATTTATCTACTGGTATCATCTACGGGAGCTCATTTTCCCTCAAAATAAAAAAAGAAAAAGTGAATTGTTACTTTGTGAAACCGTATATTATTATCTAATTATTGCTTACTTTGAAATATATCTTAACTGGCTTTTAAAACATTTTTTTACTCGGAGGTGGTAACATGCTTCCATACTGACCAATGATTAACAACACTGAACACTAACTTTATGGTCATTAAGTTGATTAGGTGAATTTATAGATAATACTAATTCCTAGCTGTGTGAAACCCTTGATGCTATTTGCAAATATGTTTGCACATGATCATATGCAAAGATACCATGGTTTTGGTCCGGGGGCTGCAGGTCCCGTTGATGGATTCCTCAGGTACGTTGACCTTTAAGTAGCTGTTTGGTGAGTTCAGCCATCGTATCCTCTCTCTGTCCCGCTTTTGTAACAGGAAGTGCAGCGGACTCTGTGGAAAGGTGTCCTTTTCCTCTAGTCCCACCCCCGTGACAGTTGCTGGGATTTCCACATCGTTATGGTGTCGGGGCTTCTCTTTAACTATGGGATGCCGGTAAGTGTAACCTGTTCTGTAACCCTAGAAATGCAAGAGGTGGCATGTTAGCTACCACTATTGTTTTCTACTGTTAAATATTTAATAATACATGCTTAATGCAGCCAAAAAGACCACATTTAAATGTTGCTAGCACATCTGGTATAGATTAGCTCACAGGTCACTCACTAAGTTATCTAACATCCTCATAAGCGACTCAAATTCTGCCTCTCCAACCCTCCATCTGATCTGTCCGTCTGGCATTTGTCCACTGGGTTTTTTCGTAGGAGCAGTTTTCAGACGTGCTCTGTCTAACACGCACAGGTTGTCAACGCCACCTGCACATAACAGAGCACTAACCTGAAGAAAAACAAAGACAGAAAGACAGAGATACTGTTGGACCAGTTTAACCACTCTATAAATAAACTGAGCTGGAATGATTTGGGCCTTGGATTCAAAAAAGAAAAAAAATGACTGGCAGTTTAGTTGTCAATCCATTCCATTTTCTGTGTATTCCAGATTTAATTTAATCCAGTACATACAGTATATTCCTTTTTCATTTGGTTTATGTATTTGTATTCGTTTATTTATTCGCATATGTGTGTATTTCAGTTTTGAATGTGTGTGTGTGTACCTGTATCTCACAAGCTTGGTGACTGTGATACAGATAATGAAAAGCTTCCTCTATCGTCTCTCCAAATGTCAGTAAACCTTGATTCCTCAGGACCAAAACCTAAAAACAAGCAGAATTACATCAGTGTTGCGAATCCATCCGTAATAGATCCCAGTAATGCACAAAATATTACTATATATATGATTCTGTGCAATATTATAATCATAATGACTATGACTATAAAAATGGACAATTTAAAAATATTAACAAAATTCCAAAGCACATTTTAATTTGGCAATGGTTAGGACCTGCTATTTTTTTCTGCTTAAGCTTTGCCATGCTGTACTATAGTGAACTCCTAATGGTTGTCATGCCAACGTGTAGCAGAATTCACAGACTGTCACCTTGGCAGTGGGACCAAGAGCTTTCTGAAGTTCCATCTTCTCCTGCTCGTTGGCTAAATCACCATGGTAGCTAAAATAAGACACCTCCCCCAGCAGCAAAGCTTCATGGGAGATGGGTAAGATGCCACATTTCATAGAAGAGACCTGCGGGACATACAGAAGTTGCAATGTGTCTGTTACAGGCAGTGTGAATACGGTGTATATGCCAATGGTTTTAAAGGTTCTGGGGACCATAGTGCGCATCATAAAATTCAAAAGGGGGCTACAGGACAGATAGCATATATATATATATATATATATATATGTATAATACACACGATGTGTTGTTGTGTTATTACTCACAGCAGCTGTAGTTGGTGTATATGTATGTATAACACATTTGGCATCTGGTCTGGCAGAATACACTGCAGAATGTGGTTTGAATCCCAAAACATCCACAGGCAATGCAGTGGCTCCCTGATCAACCACCTCACCAATCAGATTCACCTTCACCTTTGAAAAAAACAAACATTAAAAGGCTAAGATAAAAATTATTTATTGCCTTATTTCATATATTCTTCCACATATTATATATAATGGTTTAATTATATTCAGTTGTCAGTGTTTCCAACTTTCTGAAATTTCAAATTCAGGATGTATGTGGGTGTGTGTACCAGACTAGCTGCTGTGGCCTCTGAGAACGACAGTCCTTTAGGAAGAATAAGAATATGATCCTGCTCTTTGTTGATACGGAGCTGGAGAAGAAAATAACAGATAATGCCAGAAAGAGCGAAGGAACGAAAGACAGAGAGAGTATATTATAATAAATTCTGCTATCAAACATACAACATAGTAAAGTAGTATAATACATATTTCTTTTGAATATAGAGAAGTTCTCTACACATTGCCATTATTTTACAGTGTTTTCTTGTACAACCGTTCACAAAGACTGGCACACCACTCATTTTTCTATGCTGGTCTAGTATTGTGGCACAATCTATTTCAGTAAAATCCACAATTAAACAGCATGTAAAAATGCCGGTCAGGTGGCCTCTTCGTTTTTAAGTAGGCGACATTTGGCCAGAATAAGCTAAAATGAGGAACAAACTGTAACAAACTTTTTTTCTTCAAAACAGCAAAAAAACAAAACACGACATTTGATTATTACAAACTTGATGTAAACCATATTTATATGTATACATTTAAATGCAATATTTGAAAACGCATTTCAATCTGAATGGTAGATAACCTTTCAAGATTTTTCATCAATCAGGGTGCAAAATAAGTGTGACGTCCTACATCAGAAGTGTCCAACCTTGTTCCTGGAGGGCCACTGTCCTGCAGAGTTTAGCTCCAACCCTAATTAAACACACCTGAACCAGCTAATCAAGGTCTTCAGACTTACTAGAAACTTCCAGGCAAGCGAGTTGGAGCAGGTTGGAACTAAAATTAGTAGGATGTTGGCCCTCCAGAAGCAGCATTGGACACCCCTGTCCTACATAAAGTGAACTTTTGAGGACAGCCGTCTCAATTTACTTATTTGCACTCGCAAATCAGTGGTGAATATATTGGAATATACACTTTTAGAAAAAAAAGGTACAAAAGCTGTCACTTTTTGTACCTAAAAAGTACATATTAGTACTTTTATAAGGGTAGTGCCCCAGTGACACTGTGAGTGTATGCATGAATGTGTAAAATGTGTAAAACACAGTAATCCATCTGATGCCATTGTAATTTGATGAGTTCAGCATCATAGAGAGATGTCATGTTAGATCAGAGCAAAAGTAGAATTTACAGTTTTCTTTCCACAATGGCAGCTATTCTCTTGTCTCTCTGCATTGTTCTGACACTCAAGCCATTACTATGGTAACCAATGTTGTCTGAACAAAAGCATCTGATTTTATTACATGCAAAATGACAGTGAGCACAGTCAGTCCTAGTTCGGATTTGAAAAACAATTTGTGTGCTGTGTGGGGAAAAAAAGCCAAAATGTGAAATAAATGTGAGTACTCACAGTTACATATGTATTTGGGAAATGGGTATTTCCGTATAAGTCCAGCAGCCGGTACAAGCAGGCGAGTTTACAGCGGCCCTGCCTCTCAGCTTTAGAACAACTAAACCACTCCACCCCACACAGATCATTCACTGGACTAATTGACCCTGCACCTGGAAACACACACACACACACACACACACACAGCCAAACAACAAAAATAAATATCTGGCTTTATCTGAGTTCTAGCTGATAACCAAAAAGAATTACATGCCTGCCATCTGTTGACCATGGCAACAACAAATAATCTTCAATGGGAATGTTTAAAGTGTCAATGAAAGTGTGTGTGTGCACTCACTGCTGGGACTGTATACTCCAGTGTTGCTAAATGTATTGCTGATGATGAGGTGTGCGATGTGACCGAGGAGACCACTGGAGTTACTGCCTTTGGAGCACTGCTCCTTTACCATGCACTCCAACTCCTCCTTAAAGTCCTGCAACACACAAATACATTTAACACATTATCAACACATGTATGTCAATGCATTAGATAACAAAATATCAAACCAAGTGATTTATTTAAAGAAATGTTTATTTTCAAACAAAATATTTCACAAAAAGACATTTGGTAAGGTTTTAATATAATCAATATTCTGTTAATTAATTTAACACATAAACTGACTTTTGCAGTCACTAGAAAGACCAGTTGGTTAAATGTAATTTCAAGAAATGCAAGAAAAGTAGTTCTGAGAAAAGGTTTTGCATAAGCTGTTGCTACTCCATATTTTTATGATTTATTTATATTTATTTGATCTACACTAACATTCAAAAGGTTGGGGTCAGTAATATTTGTTCAGCGAGGATGCACTAAATTGATTAAAATATTACCATGTTCTTTAGATTTTTCTATTCATCAAAGAATCATGAAAAAAATATCATGGTTTCCACAAAAAATATTAAACAGCACTGTTTTCAACATAAATAATAATAATAAATGTTTTTTTTAGCATCAAATCATCAAAGGATCATGTGAAACTGAAGAGTAATGACTGCTGAAAATTCAGCATTGCCTCACAGGAATAAATTACATTTTAAAACATATTAAAATAGAAAACAATTATTTTAAATAGTAATAATATTTCACAATATTATGTTTTTTAGCAAATAAATGCAACCTGGGTGAACATAAGAAACAACTTCAAAATAAAAAAAAATGTACCAATCCCAAACTTTTGAACAGCATGCAATAAAATGATTGAATATAATTGAATATTGAATATTGACTAAATGCATTTAAGTGTGACCCCCCCCCCCCCAGTGTTCAAATACACTGCCCGTGCAAAAAAAAAGTCACCACCTGGATCTAACTAAGCAAATAGGTAGAGCCTCCCATTGGATAATTACTGCATGGATGATTATGTTTCAGCTGGCAACTAGTTATTTAACCCTAACTGATGCAGTGAGTAGCTTCTCATTTCTTAAAACAACCATATCGGAAAAACAAACAGTATTCACGGCTATGTTTAACAGTGAAAGTAAGAGCATTTCCACACGCACAATGTGCTAAACAGCTGTGCAGCCTTAAGAAAACCACTTATCAGTGAAGCTAATCGGGAAAAAATGCTTCTGAAATACTCTGGAGTAATGGAAGAAGGTCATGTGGTCTGATGGGTCCAGATTTACCCTGTTCCAGAGTGATGGGCGCATCAGGGTAAGAAGAGAGGCGGATGAAGTGATGCACCCATCATGCCTAGTGCCTACCGTACAAGCCTGTGGGGGCAGTGCTATGATCTGGGGTTGCTGCAGAAAGTTGGTCAGGTCTAGGTTCAGCAACGTTATGTGCCCAAAGAATGAGGTCAGCTGACTACCTGAATATACTGAATTTGACCAGGTTATTCCATCAATGGATTTTTTCTTCCCTGATGGCACGGGCATATTCCAAGGTGACAATGCCAGGATTCATCGGGCTCAAATTGTGAAAGAGTGGTTCAGAGAGCATGAGACATCATTTTCACACATGGATTGGCCACCACAGAGTCCAGACCTTAACCCCATTGAGAATCTTTGGGATGTGCTGGAGAAGACTGCGCAGCGGTCTGACTCTTCCATCATCAATACAAGATCTTGGCGAAAAATTTATGCAACTCTGGATGGGAAAAAATGTTGTGACATTGCAGAAGCTTATCGAAATGATGCCACAGCGAATGCGTGCCATAATCAAAGCTAAAGGCGGTCCAACGAAATATTAGAGTGTGTGACTTTTTTTTTTGGACGGGCAGTGTATTTTCTCATATATAGGACATTTCTGATTTGTTCATAGCTCATTCTTTCATTGTAATTAATAATCACTGAGAGCAAAACAGGCTTTAAGAAAAAAGTTCAATAAATAGAACATCCAGTCATGTGTCTTTGGCGTGAAATAGTTCAGAGAAGTCGACATGCCCTGCAGTGAGAAATGCTATACTTAATCTAATAATATTTTAAACAGCATTTTATGCTTTTTATAATTGCAATGCATGCAGCTTTTATGGCCTCAAGCATGAATATTTGTACTTTAACATACAAATATGCCACGCCAAAGGACCATTTAGTATAATCCACTCATGAAGAAAAAACTGTGAATAAAATGATAAAAATAAACATGCTGACCAGTCACAGAATAAGGAGACATACGCTTATGAACATTTTAACTTAAAATAGTGATGTTGATTTAAAAACAAAAATCATGGACATCACATCGTTCAAATTGAATTTAAGTTGAATCTATGAACTTCAACCTCAAAGCCTCAGGGCTGCAAAATATGAAAGATTTTGCTGTGTATTAAGCCAAAACCAGGACATGAACGTCATGAAGTTTTGTTGATTATACAGCTTCAAATTTTGCATTTTATATGGATTTTAAAAATAGATGAAGCTATAATCAGATAAGAGACTGAGCTTCAGGCATCAGAAATGTGCCTCTAGAGTTACGGCCCTCTGCTACAACATGATGCACAGAAATCACTTCGGGTTCTTTATTCAGTTCACCCACTCCCAGCATTTCTGATGATCTGTGCATGGTTACTAATGGCAACGGATCTCCACTTGTTGGTTGTTATGCAATCAAACGAGCGTGGGCTCCTCTTAAAATGCAAAGGGAGGGAGAGAGAGAAAGAGCATGCGAATTCTCACTTCGGTGTGAGTGTGTGTGGGAGTGACGTCTTACTGGACTCTGTAGAATCTGTGTGACTCTCTTTCTCTGCTCCATCATGTTGAAGTCCTGCCTCAGGTCAGGTGACATAGCGCTGCTCCTCAGAGCCTCAGGGGACTGGAGTTCTTCTGCGCTTTCGCTGTAGACCTTCTTCACATTAAGACTGGATGGGGGGCGGATGCGTAAACCGCCGTCTTCATCGCCTGAACTCATCTCAACACACTCACCCTCACTCATACATAAACACAACACACAACCTTCTGCTTCAGAGAGAGAGAGAGAGAGAGAGAGACAGAGAGAAATAGAGGGGTGGGCTGAGTGTTTTTTTTAGATCCACTTGAAGCTGTGTTCACAATTGCTGCATGAATACAAAAAGGTCAGGGCACTTTGGATTACAAAAGAATTGTCTAAACACACACGTACAAATAAACACTCTCTCTCACACCTGCATGTCTGCTCTCCAGCTGACATTCTATACAAGTCATGCATATCTGCACGCACCCCACAGAGAACAATTCACACCTAATGCCCCTCTTTCCACCCTGATAGCCCGAAATCACCCCAACACCCCCAAAAGAAGTTTTATTTTGCACCTAAATTCAATTTGTTTGAATTCATATCTCTAAACCGTGTACAATTGTCTTCGCAAAAAAAAGGAAGAAAAAAATCGCGTCCTGAATAGGTTTGCAACAGAACTGCGCAAACATGCCCCGAAATGCTGTCTAGGTAGGCAGTTCAAAGGGTATTGATTGCACTACGTTAATATTGTGTAGCTGCTGCATTATATAACTCGATATGAAATTTAAGATGAGAACTAACTTCACATCCATAAAGATTAGAATTCTTTAAAATCGGACATAGGCCTACTTATTTTGACTGCATTTAAAGATCACTTATAATTGGAAAAGTCGCGCAGTTCTTGCTTTGCAGTAGCACTTTATCAAACATGTTGCGTTCATCCATCTAAACAAGTCCATTGATTACATAAAGGAATATATAGGCTACTCACCTTTCTTGGTCTCAGTTTAAGTTTAATCCCAGAATTGCAGCGGGAAACATAATAACTAACAAAATAAATCAGCTTCAGCCAGGATAACTAACAACAGCACATCAGACGCATCCGAGTTTCTTCTCTTAGGAACCGTAGGACTGTGTTGCGAGTCCACGCACGGCCGTGAGCACCGTGGATGTGTGAGAAGTGTTTTGCGTGGGAACTTGGTGAGAGGATCACGTGACCAGTCCTGTCCGCCCACTAAACTCGCGCCTTGGCAGGACCACCACGACCTCCCCGAGCCTTATCTTTAAAATACACAGATAGAGTTTATACAAACGCGAAGATACGAGCCAGATGTTAGACATCAAACACACACATTTTATACAGCCCTGCTGAAGCTGGGTTGTTTGGCTTTATAGCAGTTTTACTATTAAACATTTATAAATAATGAACACGTAGGCCTATATATAATATATTCTATTGCCCATAAAAAGCTTGCTGAATGTATGTCGCACATATAAACTGACCCTGAGGCTTTTGGTTATTTGTGAGCCTGTTTGAATCTGTCTGAGTGTAAGTAAAAATAATGCAGTAAGGCTTTTAATGCATGTTTACTTAATAAACTTATTGAACGACCTATATTATTCCTTTTTTTAATTACATGTCTTAAAAAGCACTAGGGTTATCCCCCATAACACAAGTTGGTTTAGCTCCAAACTCTCAGCTAGCACACTGAGCTAAAACTCCCAAGATAGAATAAGAAAACAAAGTGAAGTTGTAAAGTTGTCTCCTTTTCATGATATTTCTTAAACTTTCAGCTTCACACAAATACACACTTTATAACACAGTACAAACCTTATCTATGTCAAAACAGCTCTGAACTTGAGTTTAGCCTCCTGGATCTGACATCTCATGGCTGGTTCTGTTCTTTTTCATCCACCATACACTGTTCTCTCAGTGAATCATTTAACCATGCACACGCCATTGTGCACTGTGTTAATATGAAGGAATTTTCTGTATTGATTTTTTCAAAGGTGTTTTTCTTGTATTCTTAATTATGCATTGCAGTGGGGGTTAAAGGAAATGTCTGTAAACCGTAACCATTTTTTTTTCTACAGATGTTTTTCTTTTCACAGGGTAGAACATAGAGTTAGTTATGGGAGTTACATAGTTATTAAAGTTTTTAGAAAACTTGCTTCAATTTGAATTAATAGTGTTTGTGTCTTGTATACTACAACAACTCCTTTAGGATGATGGAGTTGGAAAGAAAGACTTGGCTGACATAAAAGTCAGTCCCATGTGCATATTGTTCCACCTCTGACCTTAAGCACAACTATGTTGTGTTCCATTACACTCATGACCTCTGTCCTAAACTCTTGTCATTAAGACAGGTTGGGGGTACAGGTCTGTACTGTGTGTATATCATTTTTTAAATAGATCTGGAGGAGAGTGACTGCTTCTATGTCTTTGAGTTTCTAGATGTCACAGAATAGTACAAATAGGCTAACTGAAGTGGACATTTTAAAGACAGAAAAAAGCGAGTAAAAAGTCTCATGTCTCAAGTTAGGCACATCTGGCCAATTTCCCACGAGGATCTTGCATAACCGCAGGGCTGTTTATTCTTGAGACATACACACAAACTGTTGACTCTAATCTTCCCATTCTGCTCTGTTCAATTCAGATGCTCTGTTTTGGAGATGGTTTTATCATGATATCATATGACTGTAATTATGCTCTGATGGAACTGAAAATTACACTTTCTAATGTTGTTTTTGTGCAGTAGTTGAATGATTAAAGTATCATGCATTACAATACTTTGCATTTCAGTCTGTGGTATTTTAGTTAGTGCTTTTTTGGCAGGCGACATGATTGCTGGCATTTTAGAGGTTATTTATATTGGAAATTTCACCAGCTGTTTTTGTGTTGGCTTGCAGCTGAAATGTTTGGTTGTAATTTCATGTGATACTGCACATGAGCAGCCTGTGACACATTTTAAGGCCATGTAAAATCAAAATGGGTTTTGTGGCTCACATAAAATCGAGTTTCTGCATGTATCTTTAAAGCTTCAGCAGCGCTGTAGTAATACCATGATTATAGTGTAGTAACCATGCTGTATTGTTAGTGAATATTATGTGTGCATGCTGCTGCATACAGTACAGTGAGCTTCTGCAGTGTCTCTCCCTTTACAATCCGCTCTCACCTCCGCCTACACTCACTCCATACAGCCTGACTCATGTTCATGTATCTGAGAGACAGAACAAGGGAGAGACAAAATACTAGATAGAGAAAATGTAATGTATTTTGAAATCATATAGAGTGCTCAACCTAGCACCTGCTTCTATATGCATGTCAGTAAGAAAAAGTAATTAATGCTTTGTTCTCAATCTCTGATCTTTCCTCTATTGTTCATATTCTATTGTAATTCTCTTTCTTCTGACAGTTATTAAAAATTCACATGTAGAATAAAATGCTGACCTGAGATCAGCTCCAGCTGTTTACTGAATTGTTTTTATTGGAATATAAAAGAGTCTCCTCTCAGCATGGAGTCATGCTGTTCTCTGGTGGATGTTTGTTGAACTACAGAGAAATAAGAGAATTTTGATGTCTTAGAACTACTGAACTTAAAGGGGTAGTTCACACACACACACACACGCACGCACGCACACACACACACACACAAATTATTAGTAGGCCTACCTAAATGGTACATGTATGTAACTTTTGAAAGGATACTGCGCCAGTGACAGCTTTCGTACCTTTTTTTTCCCTGAATTTGTGTGTCACAAAAATAAACATTAAAAAATGACATAAATACATATAAAATATAAACAAACAAACAAACATACATACATTGCTGTTTGAACCCAACATTCTGTAAAATGTCTTCTTCTTAAACATAAATAAGTAAATAAATACATACATACATATACATTTTCAAAATACCAGTCTTTCCTGTTCGGAAGCATATTGGTAGCAGTATTCAATAGTCAATATTTCAAATTGAATATTGCTGTCCATATGCTTCCATATTCCAGATCCATGTTTCTTGGATAATTTAACAATCCAGGGATTACTAGGTGGTCTGTAAAAGTACTGCAAGAATATTAGTTAATTTCACGTTTTCTAGATTACATTAGAAAACATTAGCTAACATGCATTATGGAGGAAACATAATCAATAATGAACAATAATATACTTAAAAATTTAAATTAACCAAGATTTAATAAATACTGTAAAAGTGTTGTTCATTTATGGTACATAATGACAAATATTAACCTTATTGTATATATAACCTTATTGTAAAGTGTTACCATACATTCTTGAATAAACATTAACTCATGATCTGATAAGAAATTATATAGCCTATACTGTAATAATGTTTTACTGAATATTATTATTATAAGAAAATCTTTTTTATATTAGTAGTCCTTCTAGGTTATTATTCTAAATAGAATTCTAAATAGGTTGAAACTCCATGTCTGAGATAATCGATAGTAGAAGTTTGGCACGTTCATTATGTTAAAAATACCATGTATAGTAAATAATTTTTTTCATGACAAAAACGTAATATTCATGTAAGGCAGTGGTCTCAAACTCAATTCCTGGGCCACAGCTCAACACAGTTTTGCTCCAACCCTAATCAAACAGACCTGGGCCCTGTACCATGATGGTGGCTGAACAAACTCTGGGTTACAGGATTAGTTTTGAGTTGATAAAACCAAACCAGTCCAATCCGGCTTTGTTGGTACCATGAAGCTCATCATCAACTTTCTCTGTCAACTCAGGCTTGATCCTGAGTTAATGGAGCACGTGCACATGAAAGAGTGACATCAGTAATGAACAGCCAATCAGATGCCTTGAAACTGTGATTCACTTCTTGAGAGAAAGTCAGTCCGATTCACTACCAAAGATTAAAATATTGAACAATATGAAGAATTTAACTTACAAGATGAATTTAATGAATTTAATTTACAAGATGAAACAATCTATCCATGAAAGAGGAAAACGTAAAGAAAACATCTTGCCTTATAAGTGCAAGTAAACGTTGTAAAGTTAGTTCATAGAGTTGATCATATTTATAGGTATAAAAACACTTAAAAATCTAAGCTCATATTTTAGTCAGTTTAAAGGCTATTGATCTAAAAAAAAAAAAGTTTTAGTTTTATATAGAATATTATCTATATGTTTCTATTAATTTAATAAAGCGTAAATAAGGACTATTAAATCTTAAGCTAGCTTGTGTAATGGATTGTGTATAATAATTCTATAAATCATATAAAATTATAATAAAAAATAATCATAGCTAAATTTCAATTCAGACAATTTTATCTTTAAAAATGTTTTACTATGTAGCGTCATTTAATTTGGAGTAAGAGAAACTGGGGGAGTGGCTTTATTGCATCAGACATGTGTCACTTTGCTTGATTAGACATGTGTCACTTAGCTGATTGGTCAAATTTCACTTTGAAATCTCTAAACCAGAACATAACTTGCCCCAGAGCAGGTTAACTGTGGAGTGTAAGTTACTAAGGCAATGAATGCCGCTAAAAGCCAAGCCACTTTCATGTTTTCCTAAAACACAGGATTGGTGCAAGCTAAACTGAAATGTACCTGGCTAGGCAACTAATATGGCTTCATGGTACAGGCCCCTGATCCAGCTAATCAAGGTCCTCAGGATTAGAATTGTGTTTCAGATCACTGATGTAAATCATATTTGAGACACTAGGTGGCAGTAAAGATTTAATCAAAGCCGCGTGCTTTAAAGAGGCCTTTATCACTGGAGTGTTACAACATCTTCACTAATGAATACTATCTATTAATTAAACTAGTCCCAATGAATGCTCATGAATATAATCATTTTTTATGTCATATTATTACCATTTCAATGCACGAACCTAAAACCCAGGCAAAATTAGAACTGTAAAGATTTAAAGATAATCACTTAGAGAGGTGTGAGAGTTCAGCTCGTTCAATTACCTCATGCCGCTGGCCTGCTCTTGAATCATCTGAACCCTGAAACCAACAAATGAAAGGAGGACACCGCCCGGGGCATCAAATCAATCTCTCCCACTCTCTCTCCCTCTGTCCTGTTGTGAGATACCTGCATAATATTAGTTACAGACAGCACCTTTGTCTTTATTACACACACACACACACACACACACACACACACACACACACACACACACACACAAAGATCATCCTACCATTAGCAGAAACCATTTAGCATATTTACATATTCATTAATACATGAATTAGCATAATGCAGGTTTTACTATCCTTGTGGTGACATTTGGCCCCCACAATATAGTCAAAACCAGACCCACAAACAATCATATTCACACACTCTATTTTGTATCAAATACAGTGTGACTGTGTGTGTGTGTGTGTGTGTGTGTGTGTGCATACTTTTAAGCCTGCATTTGTGTGTCTGTGCTCATATCTCATAATAATTCAAGGCCACTCTCCAACACAAGAACAAAAAGAATATAACATCCTCCATCCACAGGAGGATGTGTCTCACCCGATTCCCGTTCAGATTAATGTGACAGATGCCCTCCGATTGTTTAAAGCAGATTATTTACACCATCTTTTTCAACTCCAAGTCCAAGTATAAATGCGTTTCGCTTGCCTGTGATGCTTTGACACATACAATTAAATAGAAAGGGGTCAGAGGTCAAGGCTTAGGATTCGTAGACCTATCCACCTCAGCTCTTCTTTACGATAAATGATGGCTACTATAGGCTACACTCACGTCAGTTACAAGGAAGTTTCTCTCCTCCAACTTGAAAATAACAACTCAAGTGCTCTAAAGGCCTGCTGACACCAAAGCGATAACTATAAATATAAAGTTTTAATGAGTTTAATTAATGAATTTTATGAGAACTGGGATGCCCACACTACAACTATAACAATAAAGACAGAGGAACAATATTGTTGGAATCCCTTTCAGAACTATTTTTTTTCCAGCTGATGCCTGATAAAAACATTGACAGTCATAACATAACTGCAGCACGCTTATAAAAACAGAATGCTATTGTTGTTACAGAGGAGGCTCCCGTATCGCCTCCTCCTCACCACCAGAGGGAACCCTCTCCTGAATATTGACTATATCCATTCGGACTCTAGTACCCATCATGCCGCATACCTGGGACTGATTGCACGCACACACCTGCACCTTATTACATTCACTATTTAAACCACACTCTCACACCAGCTCTCTGTGAAGTCTTGATTTGCCCCGGCTGTCACTATTGAGCGTTTATCTGTTTATCTTGCCTACCTGTTTTGACCTTGGACTGTTTATTGTTTTCTGATCATTCTCTGCCTGCCCTTACTCGGATTGTTCTTTGGATATTTTTCTTACAAAAACACATGGATTCGCTACAGGAGGCCCTTTTTAGGGCAATTTTTTGCAAAAAGAACATTTTCTTGAGTCATCATATGCATTGAGGTTGGAAGTGGGAATGGGAAATTTCAACACTGGAATTTTGGCCTCGGTCTTGATGGCATAACTCACCCGTACAGTTCAGCAGCGGAGCAACATGTCACTGAAAAGTAGCGTGTATTGAATTGATTATAAATGTTAAATAATACATGAATTATAGTTTTAGATGTTAATAACTGAACCTCTGAACTTAAAGTCATGTTTTGTTTGTTGTCTGGACTAGCCTGCTTGTCTGAAACCTGGTTACTTTGTTGTAATACATAAGGCGTTAAGATTTAAATGGGTTAGTAGTTTATTCGAGCTCTGGGCGCATTACGACTTCCTCCTCGACCTTACTGTAATTCTCGTTCCCTAGAAAACGGCAATTTCTCATGCCCGCTCACTATATCCGCTGCCCTCACCCAGCAGCTGCACTACCTTTAAACTAACATGTTTTCGCTTGTGAGTGTTTATGGATAACACCGTCTACATGGGGTTGGCAGCTCATTACTCCACATTGCAGTCATGACCCATAGCATATTAGTCATATACGAATTGCAGCCATTCAGAATGATGGGGAAATTGCCCTAAAGCGATTGATTGAGTAAACACCGTGTTGTTGCTGACAACATGTGTACCAAACCTCTATTATAGTCTGACATCAGAAGAGGTTGATGACCTCACCGATGGCTATGATTGTGAATATGCAAATGGGGAATGAATACATTAACAAGGCTGTCATGTTTGAATCAGCACTGTTAACTAGACACAGTTCAGTTTCTGGCTTTATCGCATTTGAACTATGACTTGTGGGGAATATAGTGATTTTTTAAAAATTATTTGGTTGGTTTTAATTTGTCTTCTAAACGACATCTACTACTACATACTCTTGACACCGTGTCCGTTTCTCAACCTGTTATGTATCGACTTTTAGAGACATCAGTATGTATTGCTGTTGGTGTCACTAGATGTCACTGCATGTTCGTTCAATATCCCAAGTTTGATATAACTCAGTCCAATATATTTAAATAAGATAAAGTTGTACACACGCTGCTCAACTCTATTAAAATCCAGTAGTTCTAACCTTTAAAGAAAATAGAAAGCTTTTGCATCTGGACAACACTGGCAAGAAGGATTGACCCTAGAAACTGTAAAATGATATTTTTTACACAACATATTTACTGATGTAAAAAACGTTGAAAAGTATTTTTCATTTTACTTTGCCATGGAAAAAATACATTTTAAAGAGTTGAAAATAAAGGCTGGCACTTGCATTTGGCCATTTGAGTTATTCTAAAAGTTTGTCAGACTAGATATGTGATTCTTAATAGAAAACCTAAAATCTTTTTAATTTGAGGTAGACGACAGCAAAGCAAGTTCCTAGACAATTACACTGCCATTTTAAAACTTATGCAAAAGTGACAGCAGACATTTATGATGTGAGGAAAAGATTTTATTTGACTAAGGCTGTTCTTTGAACTTTGGATTGATCAAAGATCCAGAAAAAAAATGATAAATTTTTTATGTGAAAAACAAAAAAAAAAAAAAATATAGATATATATATAAAGGTGTCAAAGTAAAAATTAATTCAGGAAAAGTAGCCTTGAAAGATCAAGTATAGCCTCCTTTGCAAAATGCTAGTGTAACTTGTCTTTCTTCTTCATAAATCCACTGATATTTTCCAGTTAATGAATTTTCAATTGGTCAGTGAATTGGAGCTGCAAAATGGACAATTATTTAAAAGTTCAAACAATAGTTTAATTTGTGGTTTCTTTTTATAGGCATAATTTTACACAGTGGAAGAGAATCCTGGTTGGAGGCATCATCAGCTGTCTGTAAGTCTTGTTATGCTATTGAAACTAATAATTATGCTGTGAAAAGAACGGAGTAGCAGTTTGATTTTCACGCTTGCGAAGATTAAATTAGTCTAAATGAACACTAGAAATGTACATAATTTTTCAGCACTAATTAAAGCTTTATAGCAGTAGAATAAACAATGAGCAGATGTTAGTTTTACAGTTTGATGCCATTGAAATGATTTAGATTGGTAGTTAGTTGTCATTATTATTCAGTATAATTCCATCATAAGTCCACACTGTGGTGTGGGAGTCTGAAAGTCCTCAGTGGAGCGTTAACACATACACACGCACATGCAATCTCGATCATAGTATGTGTAATATATCAGTGGTGACAGGCTGAGAGAGATGTGTCTGCTTCTTTATTAGAATGTGTAATTGCTTTACTGACCCTTGTATGGGCCATAAGACACCATCATTAGTCACAGAGTAGGAGTTACCACGTGTGCGTGAGGATAATGTGTTCGCAGTGATGCTTTGTGTGTGTGTGTGTGTGTGTGTGTGTGTGTGTGTGAGAGAGTGTAACGGGTCCCAGTATAGGACGTTAGAGACTGTCATTAGTCTGACCGGACGCCTCCTCAGCAGTGACACACTGGGGAGTCAGTAGAGAAATTCTCCACTAGCGAGAATGGATTCACCCCTCTGTCCCCGTGTACTGCACTTTTGTGTATGAGACCGCTTTAGTCCACAGATCTGAGAACAGTGCTTTACTGCATTAATCACTGAGCCTTTTCACTAAGTGGACACTCAACATTAAACTCAGACTTAATAAAAACACTGGCGATAATGAGCTGCTTGATGTAATGGAAATGATGATAAAAGAGCACGAAGGACGGCTGTTTATTTCCCAGGGTTCCTGTTTGGCCCTGATCGTTCTAAAGCACCTGGACCCAGAAGTCCTGATTTAAGTCTTTAAACTGTTTCCAGGTCAATAAACACAACCTGATACACTTGACATCATTAGTAGTGCTTAATTAATTAATTAATTAAAATTGGTAATGAAACTAAACATGCCCTGTGCTATGGATGTAAACGATACCTCAAATCATCATATGTGGCTTGTTGAGGAGAGCGGTGTTATTACTGTTCTTATATTACTATTAGGTACAGTTTGCAAAAAAATTTAAAAGAGCTGCTTTATTTAAAATAGAAATCTTTTGTAACATTTTAAATGTCTTTACTGCACCTACTGCATTTACTTCATTTAAAAGATCCCCAAAAGTCCTTAGTTATTTCTTTAGGTTAGACTGCAGTGAATTACATTAAGTATAGGCCTACATTACAAAAAGAAGTAACAAAATCACTGATGGTCAGCAGCTCTCATCTGGTTTTTCTTTATCTTTCACTTCACCTGGGAGTGTTTATGAATAACAGACTGTACAGGGGTTGGGTAGCTATTTTTTATTTGTATTTCTACAAATTGCAGATGTAATACGACAGTATTACAAAGTCACATTGGCCTTTTCACTGATGGGATTGTGTGTGTGAATGAGTGTGTTTGTGTGGATTTGAAAACTTGCTAAGCACAGTGACTTTTCCTTTGATGTGGCTGGCTTTATCATGTTCAAACATAATGCATAATTTACAATGATGGCAAATAAAATCACAATATATTTTATTAACAACACTGATACACAGTGATTGGGAGATCAAACCAGCGCAGCATGAATATCAAATACAAAATGCACATAGGGAACCGAAGCTGAATTAAAGGCTGTTTGCACATGCAAACGTTGGCCTCTGTTACACACACATTATGGCATCTCTTAATATCGGAAGTCAACATTTTTAATCTCTCTCAATTCCAGATGAGAATCAAGCAAATCTCTAAACTCACAGGGATTATACAAGTAAAAATTAAAAGGAAGGTAAGGCAGATGAAATGATATCCGGTGTAGAGTACTGTGAAAGTGTTTTGCACACATTTTCACTTTAATTAAAGATGTATTTAGAAATTTTGTTCTCATGAAAACCGTTTTAAACAAAGAAATAAATAGCATGTTTTATTTGGGCCAGTAAGCAAACACAAAACTGCTTAGCAACTGCATAGCAACAACGAGCCATCCTGTTATTCAGAAAATCTAATTAACATATGTCCTCACATTTATTCACTCCAGATAATTACTTAGCTAGAAAGTATGAAAAATGTCATTTTTATTTAGTAAAACATATCAACTAATAAATAGAATTGATGTAAATATAATTCTTGCAGTCATTAACTTGCATGTTTTCTCACTTACATAGTCTAGAATCACTCTTAACAGTAAAATCTCTTAGGGATTCTACTGCATAAAATGCAAAAATGTAAATTACACTTCATTGTCCATTAAAAATGGACATTAGGAAAATTCATCGTTCACTTGATGCCTGGTAGTAAAAAATTAGGATATGAATTCCCTAAGAATATGGAATCACACAGCAGATCTCTAGATACAAAGATTAACAGCAATAAATGTGAAACATGGTCACATTAGCACAAAACAAATAAATTGTCATTCTGTAATGTCTGAGGGGAGAGGAGGTTCTTGCAAATATAAGCATAATCATTAGTTTGATATCACTAAGGACAACCATCTCGTTTAATATCCTGTAATGAAGCACATAAAACAGAATGGCGTTTCATAAAGTCTCACTATTGGAAGGTCACCATGGAAAAGGACATTATATCCAGTTGGGAGGCGAGTTGGCATCCAAATTTGAAGCCTGGCAGTTATATTTGGTGCAAAAAAATTTGGCGTGAATATATTTCACTTTATATATTAAAGTTGAATGTATGTTGAATATATATAGTAAAAATTTCAGGAAACGCAACGTCTCCTGCTGCTCTAATGATATGTTTTGACAACTCAGTGACAACATCTCATTCATTGTATTTTTTTCTTTATTTATTCATTACATATATATTTTTATACATGTATAAAGTCATGAATAATGATTGTGCTTGAAAAAAATTAACAAGATAGTTTTTGTAACAGTTGCACCAGTCAAAATAGCACTGAATTGAAATGGGCCTGATGAATGTGTCATGTGTGAGGTGAACTCCGTAAGTAATGACAGATGGAGGAGACGGAAGTACTCAAACCAAAACAGGCCTTTTTAATAATTCATCAGACATTAAATAATCCCTCTGAATTTATCAGTGTTTCACCATCTCTGAAAGCTCAGGATGACCTTTGGAAAATGTTAAATCTTTTTCACACGTGGCAGTGATGAGTCTGGCAGGAAAGGTTGAAACCTAACAGTCCGTCAGCTACAGCAAGTAACACAAGAAAAACTTGCGCGCGTGCACACATATACTCACACGCTGACAGCCGAAGCTCAATCACTCTGACATAGATTTATTTTTCAGACTAAAGTGACAGCTGTCTGTCTTTTTCCAAAAGTTAACGGAAGTTGACATAAACTTCAGAAAGTCTGAAACCTGAATTTTATAGCACCGCTCCCTGGCTGACAGTATAGTATAATAATGGCTTATTAATTTTTTTAGCAATTAATGTTCACACAGATCCATAAATACACAAGTAGGGAAAATAAAACTGGCAAAATACATTATTTATTTTAGTTGAAGTTGAGCAGAGCGGGACATTTTTAATCGTACATAGCAAAACAAGTTTGCGCAATAATGTGATGTACAGTGTCATGGGACATGTAGTTTTACAATTTGCGTACAGTCTCATTAACTTGCAATTAAGCCGGCCACATGTGAATATTGACTGAATTTAAAGTAGGCCCATAACAACAAAATACAAAACACTTAGCGTAGAGTGTGTGGTGAGACATCCAACTATTTTCTTTGCTTTACATTCAATCATAATGGTAAATGAGATTCTAAAGGAAGCGACACAGTCCTTGGAGGCAAAGCTCTGTGTGCTATACCATAAAATCACTCAAGCTCTTATCCTACCCTTCTCTGCCTTATCACATAAACATGACCACTAGGGCTCCCTGGACGAGATAAAGCTAACTTTGTTTCAGGCAGAGTGCTCTTTTGTCCATGTTACTCAACTTTAATTTTCAAATGCAACCATACAAACTTTGAAAAATGCTTAGAGTCGTCTGTGATTGTACCTGTGTTTGTGCGTGGTGTGTATATGTGAGAGAGAGCTAAAATGATGAAAAATATGACATTCTAAAGGCTACTGTGGTGCAGGATATTTAGACAGCCTTTGTCCAGACCAGCAGCCTGCGCATTTACGGGTGGATATTGAATAGTGTACAGTGTGTGTGTCTTTCTTTGTGTACGGAGTCTTTGAACAGCTTCAGCAGATCCCGGAGTCATAAAACCGTAACATACTGAACTCTTTTATTTATTTCCTGTTTTGTTCACCAGATGCACTCTCTGTGTCCTTCTTACTGAACCATTTCGATTTGGAGTTTTCTTTCAAAACTGATGATTAATGAATTTGCTCAATTAAATATTTGTCTTGTTAGTTTGGGGTCAATAAGATTTTGTAAAGTTTTTGAGAGAAGTATCTTAAGCTCACCAAGACTGCATCTATATGATCAAAAATTACTGACACTAAAAACTGTTTTTTTTTTTATTGTAATATTTCACAGTATTATTGTTTTCTATTTTAATATTATCTTATTAAGTTGAATAATTTATTTCTGTGATTGCAAAGCTGAATTTTCGGCAACCAATACTCCATTCTTCGGTGTCATGATCCTTAAGAAATGATTCTAATATGCTGATTTGGTGCTGATGAAACATTTATTATTTTTATCAATATTAAAAACTGTGGTGCTGTTTAATATTTTTTTCAAAACCTTTTTCCCAGAATTATTGGATGAATAGAAAGTTCAAAGGAACAGCATTTATTAAAAAAAAAACTGTCACTTTTGATCAATTTAGTACATCCTTCCTGAATAAAAGTATTAATTTATTCTAAACATTCAGTGTACTTTAAAAACTGATTAGATTAAGCTTTTGCAAATATTAAAATGTTCAGTCTTTCTCTTTTGGGAAAATACCCTATAATATAACGACTGATCCCTTCAGGTTTTTGTCCAATCAAATGCTCTCTAGAATAAGAATGTTCCTCCCACTCATGCCACCCGACAATAACTGGCAAGTAGCAAACCATGTTTCATGTTTCGTAATGGGGAACAAAAGGCACTTGAGTCCCACCCAAAATTCAACACTGGAAAGCAACTGAGAGAAAATAGAAAATATACCTGGAATGGTGCAACATACAGATTATGCCAAATAACACTGTTTACTTTTATTTCAGTAGATAATCTCTTTTGTATCCTTTCATTTAACGTGATCCTATTAAAGATTTTTCAGTGTCACAAGTCATCTTCTGTGGGCTATTTACTGGAGGAATGAAAAGATGATGGTTGTTTGGAAATTGCCTTGAGAAACTGGGATACACAGGCCATTCAATTGTTACAGAAATGTCATGAAAATCCATTGTAAAAAAATCAGTGTGCAGTCACTAATGTAAAAATACATTTATTCAGATTAAAGTAACTTTCAGTTCACATTCAAATATAAAACTGGCTGTCAGTTATTAGTAGCGATGAAACATGCACTCCAAATGAGTATACTTCTAAAGAATACTGCATTGTGAATACTAACCAAATTAAGAATATGTTGCCAACTTACAATAGTAACACACATTGCCAAGGCACAAATGAACAAGTTCAGCAGATGAGGCTTCTACACAGATGAAGGTACCAACCTCTGTTTGTGCCATATCTACTCAACCCTAAAACCATGCTCCTTATGACCTCTTAACATTGAGTCAGATGAGGTAAGCATCAATATAAACATACATAAAGCTATAAGCATATTTCAAATGATTAAATATTGATTTTTCTGTATGAAAGCGTATAACATATGATTTGTGAACTCTAAAAGTGAGCTGTTTTACAAATGTGAGGCAGTTAATCTTATATATCTACAAGTTAGCATGCAGAGAATGATCTCTTATGTTTACAAAAGGAATTGTGTGCCCCTGCTTAGGATCAGTTTCTCTGATTATCGTTTTAAGAAAGAATTGTGAAAGAAACTACTCCTTAAGTGCTGATATAATATATAATTCTACTGCTTTCGATAGAGATTTTGATTTAATTTACATCTGTAATTTATAATGTCTTGATTAACACTTAAGGAATTGTTCATTTATAGAGCTCAAATGTAAAACACCACAATAATAAAAAAGGCATAAGCACCACAATAACAGAAAAAGTTAAGGGAAAAAAGTATAATTATACATGTAATACAGTTGATATCATCATCAAACCTTCCATCATCATTTCAGACATTGGTGCAGTTTGGAATCTGTCTGGTCCTTTGCCGCTCTCCAACCCCAAGGCCTCTAAACACACACACACCACAAACACACACCCACACAACACACACACACAACACACACACACACACAACACACCACACACACACACACACATAAGCAGAATCAGGTAATGCAACCAACAGGCAAGGGCATGAGGTCAATGATTTCCACTTCAGTGTCATGGGATCAGTCCTTGATTACTGTGAATCAAAAAGTCCTGGGACACACAGAAGACAATCACCTTCTCTGACAGCAAAGTAATAAAAGTAGAATGAATGAATTGGGGTCCATCCACTGACCTCACGCTTACAAACAACAGATACACACAAAAACAAGCACGTCTCTCTTCATGCTCCTTAAACACAAATTTCATCTTTATGAAGATTAAAGATGACAGAAAAGGACTTCCCTTGTAAAAAAAAAAAAGGGCGCTTAATTTTAGTGAATGTGTACTTTGTCTCAAATCGTAAAGGGGTCATGGATGACAAAAATTCACTTTTGTTGGTGTTTGAAAATAAGTGTGTTGGAAGTAAAAAACCAAAAAAAAAAAAAAAAAAAATGTGGTACACATCCACCCTATAATGATAAAAATCCACCCAGTTTTTTTTTTTTAAATCCCTATTTTAAAATCCTCTTTCTGTTCTGAGATTCCGGTCAGAGTTACGTAGTTCTGCACAGGCCGCTCCAACGATAGTTGACTGACAAGGCCGTCTTACCTTAAGACCCGCCCTGAGTGAGCTGTGAGCTGTCCGCCATTGTGTCGACTCCAGAGCAGGGGAATACACGAATGTCTCCGATTAAGCGATTGAGGTGTTTTGTTGCTGGATGTAATAATGAACATAGCAGTCGTCATTTACTCCCGACATCTGAGCGCTGAAGACCCGAGGAAAATTAACGTTACTTTCGTTTGCAAGGAATGCGCGATCCCCGATCTGCTAAATGAGGTTAAGGTCACGCGAATCATTAAGGATCCGCTTCATCTACGAAGAAGTGAGTATAAGGGTTTTTTATCTTTGGCAAGTTTTACGCTACTATTGAGAAATTTTAACCAAAGTACATTATAGACTTTTCATTAAGACCCTAAAGAATCATATCAACTTGTGGAAAATGGGCATCCAATGACCCCTTTAATATATTTTTAAAAAGCTTTACTTGTAGATAGCATTTTAATAATGATATAAAAGACCACTAATGTGTACTTAAAGAGGCTACACGTTTCTTAACACTTTTAAGTACACTTTGTAATCATGTCAAATTAAAAGTTGTATTAAGTACATTTTAAATTGTTGTTTTAAACTTTTGTCATGCTTTAAAGATGTACACTTATTTTGATGTGTTGATTAACATACTAAAGCACATATAAAGTACTTAATTATAATTTTACTGTAGTGTGCTTTGATATTACATTTAAAGTTAATATATTGCAAAATTGAGTCAAAATTGAGTCAAAAAATCCCTCTTAGGTTTAACTAACTGCATTTCATATAAATTTAAACTACAATAGATTTTCATTTAATTGTAAATAACATGCAGTTAAGTGCTCAAAAACATTGCATTCAGTTTGCACAAGTATATTCTTTAAAAGTAAATTATTTCCATAAAAAGCACTCTTTTTATAAGTATGCTACACAAGAGTTTACACAAGAGTTGTTAAGAACAAGAAAACCTAGCATAAATATTGTGTATGGGATAATCACTTATCTAACCTGTGTTGTGAGCCTCCAGCTCCTTCTCTATCAGTTCTCTTGGAGGTGGCAGATGGCTGAAGCTGTTGTGTGTTCCGGTGTTGGAGGCAAATGGTGTTTGTGTTGTGTGTGCGTTGCATGTTGTGAATGAAGTGGCTGTTGTACGTGTGCCATTCTTCTCCTGTCCGACAGCACTGATCATCTCGGGCTCCTTCTCATGGGTGTCCTCTGTCTCCACATGGATCCATGGGATTTTACTAGTGTTGTGGAAAAAAATGGGATGGGTTTTTGTTTTTAGTCCAAGTAGACCAGATCAAGAGGAAACTGATGGTCACTGATGCCAATAAAGTAAGCAAGCATCATTTGTCAGCATTGGTTGGTGTTTCCAGAGCATATCAAAATGACATTGTATTATTAGCCCATGATTTGTTGAGCAGAACTGGGAGATTTGGGAGGGGTAAGGCTTACCGTTTGAACTTGTAGATGAAGACAATGGCCAATCCCACCAGACCCAGAGAAACCAGTAACAGCATGGCAGAGCCACTGGGGAGAACACTGGAGTCCACCAGAGGTGCTACGGGCAATACACAGCATAGCTCAATGTCTCATCTCACAGTCTACTCTGTATATAAAAAGCATGCATTTAATGACTCCGAAGTGACTTACATTGCATTCAAGGTACACATTTTTATCACTTGCTCTCCATGGGAATCAAACCCATGACCTTTGCTGTGTAGTTTTCCCCCAGATACAGGAAGGCAAATGCAGACATAATGCTTTCTGTGCTTTATAATCAATTGTATGTTCTTATAATAAAAATATATATAAAATATAGTTTACTATATTATGAATCGATATTAAGCCTATAATGCAAATGCATATTGCCTGTAGTTTTTACTTAATAAACTAACAGGATATTGATATTGATATTAATAGTTATTGATATTATAAAATTAATGATTACTATGGTTAATGTTTCATATATTGTTTATAAAGACTAATCATATTGAAAATATCAAATATGATACAGGTATAGGCCTATTTATTTCAATCATGAATGCAATGCCCATTTCATAATGTATTATGCTCATTAAAATAATGACTATTCAGTCATTTAATCATTGTATAAAAAAAGGTAAATGCTCTATCATTATTCAAATCTCAGTGATTTTCACTATAACTCTTGGTAACATTATTGTATTAATGAATACAAAAACCAAATTTTATGAATACATAAAAAGAATCATGAACCAAATGAAAATCCTTCAAATATTTAAAATGCTATCCAATAAACAAATGATTCTAAATATTACTTTATCAGAATGATCATTGATAAATATAAATGAAGGAAGAATATATTAGGGCTGTCACAATTCCTTGATTAAATTCAAGTACTCTATTATTAAAAATCCTCTACCGTGTCGATTAACTAGCAAAATACCGGAAGTGGCGAGTTCCACGGACGAGAATCCATGAAAAGCATTATTAGTCCGCTTTTTAAGGCTGCACGAAATATTAAAACCATTTAAAATTCAAAATTAAGCATAGAGCTACTGTGAATTCACAAAGGCTGCGATTCAATTAAATAAACATATCACCGAACAATGGGCCCGACGAGTAACATATGCCCTTCTTATAGCTTTAGGTTACAGCTCCATTCACAGTAAATGCTGCTCCACACAGACAGTTATCATTTACATGCGCGGACCGTCTCAAACTCCATCCTTGCATATTCTGTGAGTCTGAGTTGCTTATAACATTCATCATGCACCATATAACATGCACCATTCTGTCAGATTTATAAGGTAAATAATTTATAAACCTACGCCAACACAGGAGAACACATCATTATGCTAACTGTTCACCACAACTTCAAAATAAAGTTTTTGTTTTAATACCCCTCTACAGGACATTTGATTATATACATTAAATTTGTACATAAGTTACGATTATATTGTTTTATTACATTGTGTTTTAACTTTTGTTCAATAACCAGTTATTATTGCCTCATTGCTATTATACTCTATATGTATTTTAAGTCATTTTAAAGTCGCTTAGGTCTGTTTTTATTACCACACAAAATTTTCAGATTACTCGATTAATCGTTAGAATAATCGGCTGATTATTCGATTAGCAAAATATTAGTTAGTGACAGCCCTAGAATATTACTGTAATATAGAATATTATATTACCAGTATGTTATGGGTATAACAACAGCTAACTGTGAAAACAAAAAGTCTGTCGACCACGAATGTCTTTGCTGTCTCTCAGAGCGTGTCTGATGTGTGAGAGGCATATCCATTTCAGTAATTCTAAAAACTGTCTCACTCGTTCACCGCACACACACACACACGCTGCAGTCCATCCTTCAGCCCTTTGAGGGTTGATGCATGATGATTGTGACCTTTCGGCAGAATGCAGGAGGCAATCTGAACCTTTTCCTGTTTGGAGCAATGAAGACAAATGGCCGTGTCTGAAAAGGGTAGAATTATATGTGGCAGAGAGACACTCTTTATGATCCTATAATATCATTTCAAACTCACTATATTGGTCATGCTCAGACAGGCTCCACATTATCAATATTAATCTAAAGTCCAGGGTGGAGTATCTGTTCTCTAGGTTTTCTAGCACCAAGAGAAGGTTGAGGTATTTGACACAATGGATCGTAAGCAAAATAATCATGTAGTGTACTTTATGTAACCACAGAAGCATAAAGTCACCTCACATAACCACAGACAGCGATGTAATTTACCACAAAGAGGCAGCAATTAAATGCAGATCACAATGTGGTAGACAGTTAATAGCCCCTTTCACACATTACTGGTAAATTCCGGTAGAGATCACCCCCCTGTCCCCCCCCCCCCCCCCCCCCCCCCCCAGACCCCCGTGAACGAGGACCTTTTCAGAAATACTGGTAAATTCATTCTGGCAATTTACCGGTATGAGAAGTTGTAAAATTAACCAGTAAATTACCGGTAATGTGCTCTGTGTGACTGCAGCACAAGATTACCGGTATGAGCACATACGAGTTCAGAACGAGCTGACGCAAGACATCTACTGGGTCAATCATAACATTCTGAAGCAGATGATGCATTTACTCCGCGCTGTTTACGGAAGTCAAAGAAATGTCAAAAGTCGTCTAATATGATGCCTCTGGGCCAAAAGCAGCGGCATGAATATGAACGTTTGACACAAAAGTGAAAACATCAAGAAAAACACTACCTCTCCATGTTTACAAACACAACACCGGGAAGCGGAGCTGTTTAAAGGTTGTTTCCAGTTAATGATGTCACAGAATTTACTGGTATTTTGAAATTGATGTGTGAATGGTGCTTTACCGGAAATAAGACGGAACATCATTGCCTGTGTGAACAGCGCATTTTTTAATTTACCGGTAAAGTCGTTCCGATAATTTTATGGAAATGTACTGGTATTACTGTGTGAAAGGGGCTAATGCAATATAAAACCAAAAAAACACAACCAAGACAGCCAAGGGCGCTAAATGAGCCCTATAACCACAGACAGAAGCAGTGCAATGATTTTGTGTTGTCAGAGAACATTGATTAAAATCTTAGGAACAGAAACTTGGTCTGTCAGGACCACTATCATCAAAGATGATTGACAATTAGCATACAGTGTGGAATGGCGGTATGGTTCTGTTCTGGGCAAGAACTCCCTGTGCATCCATGCAGCCTAGCATGGATGAGAGCAGGGAGAGCAGCGAGGGACCTTATATATGAATGCTTAGTTAGGTGTCGTATTCCTATAGGTAGATGGGGATCAGCTGAGAGTCCGCTGATGCGAGCTTGACTAACGTGACCTGCCAGAACTAACGCTATGCTTGATTTCAGGTCTTACCCAGTGTGAGATGAGACACAGACACTGTGACCCGCGTGTCAGGCTTCAGATCAAACTGGATCAGGTTCTGATTTAAAGCGTTCATGAAGACCTCCGACATCTGAAACAAGAGAACGATGATGGTGACAGTAATGATGAGGAATAAGAGAGTTAAAATAGTGACGAGCTAAGTGGAAAAGCCTTATTTTAATCTATCATATTATTTATAAAAATATTTTACTATGCAGTGTTACAAATCATTAAGCAGTACATGTGTGGTGAATAATGATCTTCAAGTACTAAAATCAAGAATCTAATCAACAAAAAAGTAATTATTTCAACATGTGGACATACAGTATACTACCATTCAGTTTGGGGTTGGTAAGTTTGGGGTTCGTAATATTATCACAATTTAAAATGTAATTTATTCATGTGATGCAAAATCCGAATTTTCAGCAGCCATTACTCCAGTCTTCAGTGTCACATGATCCTTCAGCAATCTTTTTGATTTGGTGCTCAAAAAAACATTTTTTTATTTTTATTTTTATCAATGTAGAAAACAGTAGCGTAATATTTTTGTTTAATATTTTTGTGAAAAAATTTTTTTTTTCAAGATTCTTTGATGAATTGAACGTTCAAAAGAACAGCATTTATTTTAAACAAAAATCTTTTGTAACTTTATAAATGTTGTTACTGTCCTTTAAGCTATTGAATGTATCCTTGCTTAATAAATTTTGTAAACAACTTTAAAAAAAACAAATCATACTGATCCCAAACATTTGAACGGTAGTCTATTTGTGTTATTAAAAAATATTTCTAAAGGCTGCAAAAAGCTTTAGTTTCATAAAGATTGTGAATATGAATCTTTTGTATGCCATGTAAATTGATCATACTACATTTTTCATTTCGGAAAGCTGTAGGTCATAACCCTACATAAACTGAGAATGCAATAAAAAAAAATACTGCTGGTTTTAGCACAAATTTGAATTATTGTCAAGTACAAATTTAACTGGAGTTTTTATTTCTCTTTGTGGTTGCTGGGCATTACAATTCAGCCAATGACATTTTTAAAGTAAGTGCTTGTAGCTTTCAGCAGTGATAAAGCACTTTTTTTATTGCCACTATAATTTATTTAGCCATCAGAGAATCATAATAGGTTATTTTAACAGATTGTATTAATCATCAGACCTTGTCATTTGGGGGATCATAGCAAAGCATTTTGTTTCAATATGTGTGTGTGTGTGTGTGTGTGGTTCTTGCCTTATCAAGCTGTTCCTCTGTGTGTGATCTGAATGCTGACTGGTTTGTCTCGGGTAGGATAAAGAGCTCAGCGGCAGTTGGAGATCCAGGAAACACAGAGACCAACAGCTGGTCCTCAGGGAAGCCACAAACCTGGAGAAAAACACACACAGATAAACACACATTGGTTGCACTTACATGTACTTACAGTGTACCTACATAAGAAAGTACTGGTAATATAAGGTAACTACATGGGGTAGGGTTAGGTTTAGGGGTAGGTTCAGGGTTAGTACCTAGTTATTGTAATTACTATAATAAACACATAGTATGTACATGAGTAACAGGACTGTAAAATAAAGTGCTACCCACACATTTCTCATATGCTAGTAAACATTAAACAAATTTTATCAGCATGCAACATTCATGACAGGATCTAATTCATGCGTAAAAGCTAGTAAATCATTTCATGCCCGTTTGCACATTAATAATATCTCAGTTAATGTTTGCAAATCATAAGTAATTTCAGTGAATCTCAAGATAGTTGTAATATTTATGATATGATGTTGTGTAACTGTATTGAAAGCACTCTGTTCAAGTATTGGGAGACCATTATATTTGTGCTTAAGCGACTCATTGTAATGGAGTTCTGCGGAGCAGTTCTTTGGCTCTGTTCTTTAATTGGCTGACTTGCTTTAGAGTCTCTCTGTTGCCGCATCAATATTCACTCCGAACTCCTGTGATTCACTCTAGCCAGTAGCACTACATTACCCTATCTCTCGCTCTCAGACTGAGGGGAAATCAGATGGATGCGTGAGAGCACGTAAAGCCTCTCAGCCAAAAACGAATCTCGCTGGAGAGCCCAGAAAGAGCCATCAGGCTTTAAACCAGCAGCGTTTGAGAGAGAGGAAAGAGAATAGCTGAAGAGAGAGGAAACGTGGTGAGCTATCAGCAGCCTTTCAAGAAATTTCTTGAGTTCTTTTCAGCAGTTCACTGACATGAACAGAGCACTCCAACAGGAACTGATGATGGACTTTACAGTCAGTATACCTGAGAGAGTGTTGCCCTGACAACGCGCCCCACGTCCTGTCTCCATTCGGCAATGGAGGGGTTGTGCTCTTCCAGGTTAAGAGAGAACGACAGCAGTAAAGAACGGAAGAAGTCTGGGAACGAGAGAATATGGATGGATGGGAACAGAGATGAAACTCTGCCAAAAATTCCTCTTAATTCTGAATATGTCTCGGTGAAACTAAAAATACCACATTCTGTATCTCAAAGAACACTGCAATGCTTATAACAACAGGAGGTCTTCACCTTTGACAGTGATGATTTTCACATCCTGTAGGACTGTGCCTCCTGCTGACACCTGTACTGTGACAGAGTTCGGTCCCTCTTGTGTGAATGTGTGTGAAATACTCCCTTCCAGTGTTATCAGCGGCTAAAAACACACACATATGAGACGTTCGGTCAGGATTAACTGCACTGGGAAACAGGAAAGCAAATCACAGCTCTGACTGATGTGTGAGTGGCAGAATCATTTATAGCAGAAATCAGTTACAGCCCTATATAACCAAACTCCCGCTGTGTTTCACGGTTCAGTTGTCATGATTTTGATCTCAGGGCTTTCCGTAGATATATTGGTCTTAAGGATCTTCATGCTATTTCCTTGTATTTCTTAACAAGCCGCTCCATTCCTGAGATTTACTTGTAATTTATGGAGAGCTTGCTGATCTTTTGTATTGTTCTAGCACAAGATGGGCATGTTAGGCAGCAGCACTAAAATAGACTGGCATTTGTAAGTGACTTTTCAACATTAATATTCATTCAAAACAATCCAGTTACATTTTAATGCTGCCTTGTTTTTCATGGAAATTAAAGTAGTGAATACAAAAACATTGTACTTTCAGTGTATAATGGGTTAAGTTAATGCATTTACTTCACTTAAATGATTTACAAGCATATTTTTTAATATTGCTAACACACTAGAGGGTCTGTTTTTTTGCCTGGTTGTGCTCTTTGTTGTATATTATTACTTTATTAAACATTAAAAGCAACCACAAACAATACAGCTGGCTTATAAAGCATTATAAAGGTTCATAAAACTAGTTTATCAAATAAGCCGGCGTATTAACAACCGTTAGTGTGAATTAGTTGGATATCCAATCAGCTGACAGAAGCTCGACTACTGAAATAACACAAATATAGATATAGTTTTATAGTTATATTTAAGAGGAAGGTACACAGGGTGAAAGTTGGCTACAACTAAGTATTATTAAAATTTATTTTCTGGTAGAATCTAAACGTGTGACGTTCACATTCATAAACGGCAGTTTCAACAGCAGGAAAAGGCATACTAGACTATTAGATACATCGTATATCTTAAAAGAAACGCTGCTCTGCACTTGATTTATGTGTTTCACCTCCGAGAATTTAACAGAACACTAGATACTGAATGAACCCCTAGTGTAATTAATACATAATGAAGTGAAAGTGACATGGACACTTTGGTGCAATGTATGGATTCCCTCTCGAATTAGTCCTTAAGTGCCACAACCGGCCACCGCCCTGTGACATAGCCCTCAAAAATTTTAAACCGCACGCGTCCTCAACCTCCACCCACAAACACACACCCGAGCAGTGTCACCCCATTCTATTTCTGTGGCGCCCGGGGAGTAGTTGGGGTTTCGGTCCAAAGTGCTGTTGGCTCACCGGGCGCCTCAGTCGTGGTATTGAATGTGGGAGGGAGCGCTGTACATTCACTCCCCCCCCTACAATCCCTGCTGGTACGAGACTCAAACCCGCAACCTTTTGGGTTACGAGTCCGACTCTCTAAACCATTAGGCCACGACTCTTGGCCTAGTATAATAATGGCAGTAATGCAGTCTGTTTGAAATCATCATAAAATAGTGATTCTAGCCATAATAACATGTATCGTTTAAAATCCTCCTAATCCTTCAGAACCCATCAATGATGTCAAAACTAATCTGTGATCTCTGGAGATGATGAATGAACAAAGGTAAAAACAAATTGCCAGCATATTAACAATATGACTACTGTTTCAAAAGTTGTGGTTATTTATCAAAAATCCGTAAAAACAATATATTGTGAAATATTATTACAATTTTAAAGACCTCTTTTCCGTATATATTTTAAATGTATTCCTGTGCAAAATCTGAATTTTCATCAGCCATTATTCCAGTCTTCAGTCTCACATGATCCATCAGAAATCATTCTAATACGCCGATCCAGACTGTAAAAAAAGATGAATGATGCATCTCCACTTCCTTCAACTATAGAAAAGTGAAGCCAAAACATCTCAGTATGGCTGCTGTCATCTTGCGAAAATTACGTAATTTGGAGCCCGAGTCTGCACAGTAGTGATTCATTTGGAGCCCGAGTCTGCGCAGTAGTGATTCATTTGGAGCCCGAGTCTGCGCAGTAGTGATTAATTTGGAGCCAGAGTCTGCACAGTAGTGATTCATTTGGAACATGAGTCTGTGCAGTAGTGAGCGTGAGGTGAGCCATGGTAAAAGTCCGCCAAAATTTCTCGGGCAGACAACCAAGCAAGATCACACAATTATGACACCACACCCCGTTTTTATAGCATCAAATAACGAATTAAAAGCAAACTTATTAGAAAGATGGAAACCGTCTTTGGAAAAATTTAATTTGAAGTGTAATTTAATTATTTAGTTTGTCCGTTAGAGTACATGGAGAGGGCGGGGTTAATGATCTATACTGGGTCCAGCTACCTGCGGGCGATTGAAACGTTTTGGCTTCACTTTTCAGCACTTGTAAGGCACACTTGATGCCGATTTGCTACTTTGATGAACAAGTTCGAAATAATATAAATTATTTGAAATAGAAATCTTTTATGATGTAATTACATATGATCTGTCCTTGCAGACTAAAATATTAACTGCTTAAAGGTGGGGTATGTATTTTTTCAAAATCACTTTAGAAAACTGAGTCGGGCCGAGTACCAAAACAAACTTGTAGCCAATCAGCAGTAGGGGGGTGTCTACTCATGATGGGGACGAGAGAGCACTCGGTGAACATGGCGGACATTAGCCGAGCGACAGAAAGATAGAGAATGCGGATAAAAAAACAAACTATTAAATAGCTGCGGACAAAAGACTAGCCTTACGATAAGGCAAGAGTAGGACCGCGTGCGTTACTTTGTATCCAGCTTTCCAGCACTGAGAGAAACTCAATGGGATCGTAGCGGCCTGCTGCGGCTCCGAGTTGCTCTACGTGTGTCCTTATCGATAGGTGATTAAACTGTGTCTGTCTACACTGGACAGACACATAAAGCGACCATTGAAAATCACTAAATTGTGTGTCAATACATCATAAATAGAACGCGAGCGCATGTTCTGATTGGGTATTTGTCCGTGTGCACAAACGCGCGCATCCGATTGTCGACAGCATCCACTATTATAATGATTCGATAGTATTTGTGTCCGACGGCGAAACCCTCGCACCCCGGTGTAGACATGTGTAATATTGGTTTTTGCTTGTTCAACAAACTGCATCGTTGATGTGTGGTGCGGAGCTATCAAAATAGGGGCGAGATTCTTTTGGGGTAGGGGCGTGTTTGTTTGGTGATTTGAAATATCAACATTGGCTACCAGAACTCACTAACCCACCGTTAAAAAAAAAACACAACAATCAGAGTGACCCTCAAAATTTGTAACATAGAGTAAAGTGCCAATAAAAAATCTACCTTGTGACACGCTATCTATAATTAAAGTCTGTCTGGGCTTTTTTAACTTTAAAATTTCAAGCTGACACCCTGTCTCAAAACCAATTTTGACGAGGTTGGATTCGTTCGTTCTTTTTCTTTTGGACCGTGTTCATGCAAAGGGGAGAAACCACAGTGTCACAGTACTATCCGCCAAAAGTGTCCTTTGCTTTTTACTTATGTTGACCGCCAAATTCCAATCCAGTACAAGGTTTACCTATTTGACCCTGTAACAACAATTCTTTGCAACGCCCTTGTTTTTGTTAGAGGTCAAAATGAATACGAATAGCTCTCCCTACCCAAATCTGGGACCATCTGGGCCACATTCGCACCACACACACACACACCACACACACACACTCTCACACACACAAAAACACACACACACAAACACACCCATAATATATAAATCTCACGTTTGAACTCTGTGCGGGTTTACTGAACCACCAGTATAAAGTAGTCGGTCCTGTGCCTGACGTGGGCACCAGCACTGCTGTCAAGTTGCCTCGTTTCCCCACGATTACGACCACTACGTGCTGAAAGAAAGATACGCTCCCATTACCTAACATGACACATCGGACGTGAAATATCTCATCAGACACAATAGTAATCCAATAAACTACACATTTACACTGAACACAACAGCCAATTTCTTCTGCTACCATCCTTGATTGAGAACTGGTTTCTGAAATAAATTGTCCTAGATTGCAGTCAGTGGCATAGAGCAATTTTAGTTTGCCAGGACTAGTTTTTTATAGTGACGGCAGTCCCAGGCCCGGATTAAGAACACATAGGGCCCTGGGGTTATAGCAAACCCAATGGCCCCCCTTCATAGTAGCGTATCTTGGTGCCACAACGTTTTCTACCACAGGAATAATAATAATTATTATTTTTTATCAAATCTCCAACACACAGAGATACAATGAGTATGCACACTAAATATTACAGCCTACAACACATTAAAAGAATAAATACAATAACCCCAGATATATGAAGCCAAAGCAAACAGGTTTCCAGAAGCAGCAACAACTTTTGAGCATATACAACTCCCTTAAGGAGTTTATTTTAAATAGTTTTATTAAGGTCTTCATTCTGGCACTAGAAGAGTAGAGTCATCAGGGCTGGACTGGTGCTAAAATTCAGCCCATCTGGCACACACAGTCCCATAAATGTTTTGCTGGGTTAGGCAACTTGATAAATATAAATTATTTTATTAATAATAACGAGGAAACCAAATGTATTTGTTGAATACTTAAAATGCACTTACCACTGTTCACATTCCCAGATAATGCAGCTGCTATTAATGAATTCATATGTTTCGTCCGCGATTAAAGTTTATTAGACTATTAATCTCTCCTTGTTCGTTGCCCTAAGAAAAAAGTTGAAAAAAATTCTTAATCCAAGTTTAACCGTTGGTATTAGTAAACCTTGTGACTTAAAAGTGACTTATTGCCTTTATTTGACCCAATATTTAATAGGCTATAATTAGCTTATAATAATTGTTGTGACATTCACATTACATGATTTGACTGATTTTTACTTAGAAAGGGCGAAAGCGCACTGCATTAAAATAAATGATCATTCATGTTTTCATAACCACTGGCCAAATTCAAAAACAAAACTAAAATTTAATTAAATAATCTTTGAGAGCAAGGGTTGGCCCATGGTGTTTTGGGGGCCCTACGCAGCTTGCGTATTTTGCGTATAGGGAGGATCGGCTCTGTCCACATCCAATCACATCGGGCCCCCTCAATTCGTGGGTCCTGGGGCTTCAGCCCCGCCTAGCCCTTATGTTAATCCGGCCCTGGCGGCAGTGACTTCTTATAGAGAATTAAAATTCTTAGAAATATATGTGCGTGCTCATGTACATACAAGTGATGTGCAGACAGAGCAAGCTGCTGTCTGACCCCTGACTGTTCTGAGCACGTGCAGTGACCCTGAATATCCCAGCGACCCTGTACATGTGTGTGATGCTGTCATCAAGGCGACTTATATTGGAGTTTGACACCGAGATGCCATCACCAAAGTCCACATGGAGACTTGTAGACAGTGAGTCACCCTAAAGAAAAAAGGCAAAAAAGACAGATATATTCTATTTTTTTGCATGTAAAGGCTTTGAGATAGAGAGAAAAACTGGTTCTCAAACTATGGTATACAGATGGCTGGTGGTCTGATTAAAAAATAATAGATACATAAAATGGTAACAATTTTAACAATGAATTGAAATGATTTACTGTTAACATAGTTTTTTTATATGAATACTCCTCACATTATGTGTCAGTGGACATTCCCGTTTTCAAAAATTGGGTCCGGAAAATTTTTTTAAAGAATTCTCTTATGCTCACCGAGGCTGCATTTGTTTGATCAAATATATATCTATATATATATATTATATAATATATATATATATATATATATATTATATAATGTTATTATATATCTATTACACTATATACAATTAGTGAAAAACCACTATTACTGAATATATTACATTTACAATATTGTTTTCCTATCTAAATTTAATAATATTTCTGTCATGACAGCTGGACTTTTCAGCAATCATACTCCAGTCTTTAGTGGCACCGGATAAGTCTTAATATGCTGATTTGGTGCTCAAGAAACCTATTCATTATGATAATGTTGAAGCGCATTCATCAGCATTTCGCTATTTGAAATATAAATGTTTGTAACCATATAAATGTCTCTACTGTGCCCAATTTTGATCAACATCGTATGCTTTGTGCTGGTAGTACTGAAACTAAATATTCACCCAAAACTGACACCAAACTGTTTAAACATTGAGTATGCAATTTATTTTCCTCCCGAGTTATAGATAAGTCTAGTTATTTCCCTTGACATGAAAGCCTGCGCCTAGCCTAAATATTGATTGGTGGGGGCACAAGGAATAAGATTTCATGAAACACGGCACATTTGATGCTACCCCCTTATGGATTAGGGTTTGGTGTTTGGATTTGTTTTTTACTCAAAGTGTGGTCTTAAAAAGTTGAGAACGCCACCTGATCTAAGTCACAAAACATAAAACCTTATGAAGTACGTATGTGTGGGTGTCTGGCACGGCTTCTCGACCTACCTCACATTTGATTTGCAATGCTACTCTGAAGGTGATGTTGGTTCCCAGTACAGCAGTGAGCTGGGAGTTGATGGTGCTCAGCTGTAGGCCACTGGGTGCTATGGGTTTACACTGTTGCATTTTGGGACTTAGTGTATACTTCAGACCCTCTCTACAGTTATTCAACAGCACTTGCCTGTACCTGCACCGACACTCCCCCACAAATCTGTTAGACAGACAGCCCTCGGTTACCACGACCCAAACCACGAAAGTTAAGACATGTAGTAAATACACTAACCACTCTTATGAAGACTACACAAAGATATGTGCGAGATCTGCCCTGTGCTTTGTTTGCGGTTATCATCGGTTACAATCATACAAATAGCAGGTGCACATTCTTTTTCGCACTGGCCTGTTCTCTTTTAGTTCAGTTATGGAAATTAACTCCGTCTGCTATTGGAGTAGTCAGTGTCTATATTTGGTAGAGAAGTGGCTTATATATTTGCTGTATAGACTGCACTTTTCATACACTGTAAAATAAAAGTTGTTCAATGGTTTTCTCACGCACCTTAGGATCAACTAAAACCATTTTTTACTGTATTGTTCTTGTGTTGGCTACATGAAAGGCTCCCACGCTTTCTGACAAATATATTTCTATGATTTTTCCTTGACCTTTCCAGTTGTTTGCTATTAGGACTCATTGAAGAAATAGTTTTATAGAGATTGCACTTACAAGAGTAACTGGCAGCCTAAATATTTAAAAAACAAACATTTAAATTTATATATATTTTTTATTTACATTTTTGAAAATGAATTAAAAGTTTACCCACCATTATATCTGTTTTTAATTGTTATTAATTTGCTAAGATGAATGCAACTTGCTACACATCATTGCCACATTTATGTGCCACATTATCAGCAGTTAACATCACCAATTGCACTTAGGAGAACAGTGTTAGTGTTAGTATTATTTCTATATATTTATTAATATTTTGATAATATTTGCTTTTTAATTTTTATATTTTCGTTTTAGGTTGTATTTACTGTGTTATGTGTTTTTGTCCGTATTATTTTTTTAAATATTCTATTAGTTTTAAATAATTTCATTTTTATTTCATTTGAGTTTTTAATTTTAGTACTTCAACTTAAACATCAACTTTTGTTTTAGTAACGTTTTAGCAGCACTGTATCCATAAGTTGTGATTGGCTAGTGTGTTTACAAGGTATAAACTGCTGTAGGGGATCAGGGCTAAACTCAGTAACACCAGCTCCTTCCGGCTAATCAGATCACTGCCACATTTATCATCCATTTAAATATTCATTACTTATTAATTTGGAGATAATTAATCATTTGACATTATGCTAATTTTGCGCACCTCTCATTCATACGTGTAAGCAGACGACTCTAATGGAGTCTGTGTGTGGTACAAGGGAGATTTATGTCGTCGTTATGATCAGCGCAGGAGTGTGTCTCCGTGTGCATCGGGGTGGGTTTGTAAAATCTCCATCAGTATAGCGATATGATTATGACAGACTGATGTAAAACCAGGTTTTTACCTTGCTGCCTCAAGAGCAAGCTCATTTAAGCGACTGCAACAGTATCATAAACTGCACTGAAAAAAAACTGACAAATGAAGGGAAAAACCTTGTTTTTTTACATTCAAATGCCACTTAATTAATCTGTATAATTGGTTGGATCCCTGCAGCTTTTGTTCTCTGCATGCAACACTGAGTCCTTTGATCCGCAAGAGTTACTGTCACTCATTTCTTCCATTGGAAAAGCAGCTGCTCTGCTTTTCCATGTGTGTGCATGTATGCATATGCGTGCGTGTGACTCACCACTCAAAGTCATAGAGGGTGCAGATGCAGGGCTCAGCTGAAACAACTCGAGAATATTCCTGACCCAGAGTGCAACGTGTGCCAGGCTTCCTCTTCATATACACCTGTCTCTCTCCCATCACACACACCTCACCCTGAAATGCACATAAATACCCAGTTAAATAACTAGCAGTCAAAGTCGCCAAACTGCACATGGAAGACTGTTATTTTAGTATTATTATACTATTAAAATATTAATTATTATTTTGCATTGGCTTTTATTTAATATTTTCATTTTTTATTTAAATTTTAGTTTATGCTACCTTCTTTTGTACTTATTTATTAGTTTTTTTTGTTGTAATTTGGTAACTGTTATATATAGCTTTATTACTTTATATTGCATGTTTAGTTTTTGTAATTTTATCCCTTACACTTGTTATTTCGGTTCCATGTCTGGTGTTCGCCATATTTTTTTTTTGTTTGGTTGTTCTTTATTTTACGTTTATTTTATTTTAATTGCCGGCTATAGAATAATGAACACAGCTATAGGTCCAATTACCAATTATTTTTATAGTTTTTTATTTACCCGTCTAACAACGCTGCTGTGAATCGGCTGCAAAGCGTTCTGTTTTTTTTTATAAAGTTATTATAGTAAATGTATTGTGATATATGGCAGATTTAGTCGCAATGGAAGATGTTGCCATAAATACATATTATTCCCAATCACACAGGAAGCAGGTTGCCAGTCTAAACAAAACAAAGCCCAACTGCTATTCAGAACGCTATCCCACATTATGTTTTTTTTCTGCCAGTGTTTTTCAGCTCACTGGTGGGTATGGGGGTCTCCTCCTTCCTTTGAAATTAGCTTTGCTTTAACCCGCGGAAAATACAAACAAGCCAAGGCAACATGTAAAAGTTGCCCAATTCTGCGATGAATGTGAGCGAAAAAAAATTCTAGGTATTTCTGCTTAGCTGAGGATTGTATAACGTGTTGTTGGTTTAACGAATTGTTAGAATACAGTATTAGTGCTTTCCAGGGAACAGATTTGACATGCAATGTGCTGTACAATCTGACACACACACACCTCAACCCAAACCAACAAGTGATAGTCAAGGCTTGATTGACAACATTCAGCCAATCTATGGGCTGGATCTGTTGCAAAATCCATGACACTCTTATTTTTCCTTTCATCTGGGCATTGTTTCCCCAGATGTGAATATAATCGCCCGTGCCCTCTAATTACTAACAGATTGCATGCCAACAAAACACTCATGTTGAATTGTTTAGTAGGTATTGACTTCTTGCTGTTTATCCCTGAACAGTAGGCAGCTGTTATAAGTGTGAGTGACAACCCTTGTGTAGCAGGTGCGCATTCTGAAAGTCCTCGCGTCTGTGCATTTCCGCCAAACAGGTGACTGAGTCATCTTATACAGGCTGCCAGTCGAGTGGTAAGTTATGTGGCCCTAAGAATCTACGTGAGGATAGAGACCTAGCACAACGGACGGTTTACTGTTTATATTCTTCTCAAGTGCTTAAAGGTTAGTTCACCCCAAAAATGATACTTGCCCACAAATGATCTCACCCTCTAGTCATCCTATGTTAGGAGACTTTTTTCTTTCAGAAGAATCCAGTCGGAGTTATAATAAAAATGGTCTTTGATCTTTCAAGCAGTTTAATGCCACTCAGCAGGTGTTGCACGCATCAGTCCAAAAGAACTTAAATAAAAAAATCGCCAATCCATAAAAAAAGTGTCTCACCTGCTCCGGTGGTTTTGAACAAAGGCCTCCCTGTACAAAAAATACAATCAAAAGAAAAAAAAAGAAAAAAAATATCGTGATGGGTTTTTGTAAGAAAAAAATCCATATTCAAAACGTAATAATCACTTTAATTTAGCTTGCGCCAACAGTCCTACACGGAAAAGCAGCTCCGGTCGGATACGTTTTGAGGTTCAGGCGTTGGCATTGCGCCGGTGATGTTCCGTGAAAACAACAGTTGTTAACAGGAGCGAAGGAAGCACATAGTTTCCTTACTTTATGCAGGAACTAGGTCTTCCTCTTGGGTTTTATCGAAATCCTCTGCCTTCTTCTTTACCCAAATCCTCGTTTTGTACTTTAAATAAGTATGACCGGGTGTTGTGTGTTTTGAATGGATCTCCCCTGCGCTTGCCCGATTTATGTCACTGTCTGAGCGGTGGGCGCATGCGCAAAGCCGACCTCCAGACGTCATGCTCCCGGAACTGCTTCCGTTTAGTACTGTGGCGAATCTACATTAAAGCGATTATTACTGTTGAATATGGGAATTTTTTCTTACAAAAACTCATCGTTCGGCTGACAGGAGACTTTTGTTTCATCCCCTGGAGCGCTGTGTGTATGAAGGTATTTTGGTGCAAAACGCCTGAGACCGTGACAGCGTAATTGTGTAGTTGTAGAGAATCGCCACACTATGTTTATCATTAAATACTGAATTCACAGACAAAGTTGCAGGCAGCAACTGGTAGACGGATTGAAGAGAGGAATTTTGACTTCTCTCCCACAAACACAACACAACTGTTACACGTTCTTGAATCCTTCACTGCATGTGCACAAATCCTAGTCTACGAATCACAAGTCAAGAAACTCGTACGCTCACAAGTTTTTCTACTATTGCTGCAGTGAATATGGTGAAAAACACATTCGCACACCTGCATCAAAAATGTGAAGTCGCAGACGAATTTTGTACATCCGCAAATAGTTTGTGAATTCTTGCAATGAGATTTGCATGCTTGTAGTATGTTTTCTTACATATATATATTTTTTTTTTTCTTGGATGCTTTTTCTAGCACACACACAAGTGCATAACTACAACGGCGTGAATCTGCTGCTACGAGTCTCAAACACTGTTTTTCGCTTGCAAATGATAAGTTTCACGCTCTCTCCCTTATGCACCGCCTATCTGTGTGATAAATGTTGCAAAAGTGATTTGTGCATCTGTAGAGGAAACGGCGCGCACTGTTCAGAGAGCAGATAATTTCAGCCAATCAGAAGAGCTCATTTGGGCTCCTGAAACACGCCCCCTAGTTTTAGCCACAACCCCGAAAAATCGCGAGCTGCGAGCAGCTTGACAGCGACAAGTATCAAAAAAAGGTACGTGGCTATTTTTTTATTTGTTTATAGCTTAAATATAGCTAAGTTGGTAAACAGTGTTTCTTAGTTAAGTTAGCAAACCTTATTTCACGAAAGGTAAGCTAACGTTAGCCTACCTTCACTGTGTTAAGTGTGTGCTATTCAAATCGTCTCGTATTACGAATTACCTGGTCTAATATATACTATTGTAGTTCCTTGTCTTCATGTTATGCTTTACCTTCTTAGAAAACTAAAGGTAAACCTAAAGTTAATTTAACAGCAGGCAGTCATATAATATGTAAATATCTATAGGTAGTAAGATAGTGAGCCAATCACAAAACAAGATATCTCAAAGGAATGCAAACTGAGATCACTACAGTAATTAGTAATACCTACCAGCCAACGTGATAGATAATAATTACTAGGCAAATTACCGACTTAGATTCTGTGTCAATTCCTTTCTTTACTATATTAGGGCTATCCCAAAAACAATGACTGAGTTCCCAAAGAAAAAAAAAAACATGGTAGCCTTGGTTTTCTAAACTTACGTCACGCTGGGCAGATGCCCCTGATCTGTCTGTTCTATAAGGTAAAGCATAACGACCAACAAGTATAAATCGTTATATGAGACAGTGTAATTTAATAGCGGACGATTGCAAATAGCCGACTAAAAGTGCAGGTAGTGCTAGACATTAGCTTACACTTTCTGGAAATAAGATTGTGCTAAACCTAACGATAGAACACACTGTTTACCACGTAGCGTATACTGTTAAGACTATAACCAAATGACATGTCACAGAAAGTGAAAAAATAGCCACGTACCTGGTTTTGGATACTTGGCGCTGTCAAGATGCTCTCGCTCGCGGTATGTTGCGGGGTTGTGGCGAAAACGAGTGGGCGTGGGTTTCAGGGCGCCCAATGAGCTCTTCTTGAGTTGCTGAAATTCTTCTGATCTCTGAAACAGTGCGGCGCCGTTGCCTGCTACAGATGCCCAATCACTTTTGCACCCTTATCACACAGATAGCTGTGCAGAAGAGGAGCGTGGAAACTTGGCAGTTGCAGCTGAAGAAACAGTGTTTGAGACGCGTGATAGCAACGCAGATTCACAGCCGTTTGTATCCAGGGGGTATGCTGTTCCCTCACTTCGGTCTAGTGTAATTCATGGTTTTGTGTCAGAGCCCTGACACTCGCGTCATGTCATTGTTTTCGTGTGAGCGTGCGGCTTCGAGTGTGCTCTAGCCGTGCGCTCTCGTCTGCGTGTACCGTTTCATGTTGGAGCGTGGTGTTCAGGAAGTCCGACGTGGCCTCGTGTCTCTGGTGTTTCGTGCGGGTCCGATCACGTCCGCTCTCATGTTCTTTCTGTTGTGGAGCTGTGCGGTCGGCGAGTTCGGCCGGCCTGGTGCGCTTCTCTTAGCCACGGTGTGTATGTGGTTTTGTGAAGTGCACAGGGCGGTGTGTGTTTCAAATGCCGCGTGCTTTTCTTGTTTCTTGTGTGAACACGTGTCTTAGAGTTCTCATTAGCTGCGTTTCGTGTCTCTTGTTCAGCCATGGGATTGTGATTGTTTTTTCTCCCTGGCCATGTGCTGTGTTTTGTTTTGTGTGAGCACATTGCTTTTTGTCTTTGATTCGGTGTGCCCTGTGCTCATGTCAATTGTCTTGACCCATCCCATCTTGTTACCTGATTATTAGTTAATTTTGCCCCACATGTGCTCCCTCGTTACCCTCCTCATTTTGCTCTCCATGTGTTTCTTCCTGGTGTTTTGCAGGCGTGCGTGCTCGGTTCGTCATCGTGGCTCTCTAGAGAGGGGTAGTGCCCTGTATGTGTCCCCAGATCCTATCCTAGGTGTGGGGGAGTCCTTCCGTTGCCATGGCCGGTTGCCAGCCTGTGTTTTTCCCCCACGGGTATTTGGTTGGTTAACGCGTTTTTTGTGTTTATTTTTTATTACCATTAAAAACCTCGTTTTTTCTGGCAGTACTGAGATCCGTACCCCGAGATCCATTCGCTCCATCCTCTACCCAAAACCCTGACAGTTGTAGTTATGCACTTGTGTTTGTGCTAGAAAAAGCATACAAGAAAAAAATATATATATGTAAGAAAACGTTCTACAAGCATGCAAATCTCATTGCAAGAGTTCACAAACTGATTTGCGGATGTACAAAATTCGTCTGTGACTTCACATTTTTTGATGCAGGTGTGTGAATGTGTTTTGCACCATATTCACTGCAGCAATAGTAGCAAAACTTGTGAGCGTACGAGTTTCTTGATTTGTGATTCGTAGACTAGGATTTGTGCACCTGCAGTGAAGGATTCAAGAACGTGTAACTGTTGTGTTGTGTTTGTGGGAGAGAAAAAAATATCTACAAGTTTGCAACTTTTGTCTGTGACTTCAGATTTACTGATACACATGTGTGGCTATTCTCTACAACTACAAATTCTGCTGTCACGGTCACTCAGTTGTTTTGCACCAAAAATACCTTCATACGTGTGAGACACTTTTTTTTTTTTTATGGATGGGCGCTTTTTATTTAACTTCTTTTGTACTGATGCATGCAACACCTGCTGAGTGGCATTAAACAGCTTGAAAGATCAAAGACAATTTTTTTTATATAACTCCGACTGGATTCGTCTGAAATAAGAAAGTCATATACACCTGGGATGACCTGAGGGTGAGTAATTTGTGGGCTCATTTTAATTTCTGGGTGAACTAGAAAGTGCGAGGATCATAGTCCAGGCATGCAGACATGCAAATGAAAAGATTTAATCTGATAATAATGATCACAAGTAAGTGAAGGTTCATTACTGACACCTCCTGGACCATTTGGATCAGTGTGACTGAGAAGACGAGGTGAAATTATTCTTACGTAACGATGTGATTCTCAGTCTCTGGAGTCATCAAAACCCCATCAACAAATAGGGGTGTAGACGAAAAGCTGAGTTTGTCCCACTGCCGGCCTTCATCCAAACTAATCCTAGACACACATACATTTCACAAATCATTTCACTGGCAAAGCAGATTCGGTTCATATTCTGATTAATATACTGTACAGTGCACATTTGACAAAGACATAAAAATAGAAGATGCATTTGTTCAGTCATCTGAGAATATTTATCGGATCCACAAAAACAAGTCATTGTGGAGTCACTTCATTAACATTCTATGTGGGTTACATCTGCATAATTACATTAAAATCCAATCTAATATATGCTCTTTGAAAAATATCAAGACAAAATTATTCACCATACCCCACTTGTGTTTACATTACCCTATAATCATTATTAGTCATGTAAAATGCTTATTATGTCTCATTACACATTCAGTCTATTTTGCATTTCATTGTTCTTTTATGTCGCATCTCTTTATTGTACTTTCTTTCTGTCCTTTGCATTGTTTTTTATTATTTTGCTCTGGGTAAGTGGCTCCTCAGTGTGTTTTGTTTTCAGATTTTGGTCTTTCTATGAATGTCTTATATTTTAAAGCACCTGCTTGTGTTCATGACAACTATTCTTGTGAATTTAGAGCCCTCTTGTTTTCTTTGTTCTGTGAGCATTGAATGTTCAAACTAAACTTACTGGTTAGTCATAGTCATGTTTTTGGGGATCTTAGTTTAGATTAAGTTCATTTCAGCAGAATTTTTTTTTCTTCTTACTTTCAATAACCAACGCAAGTCTCTCACATTGCTGAGTCTGCAGAATTCTGCATAAATCCCATAACCAGCACACATTCTGTGTGGAATTGATATGCTTTTAATACACACAATTAGTGCACAACATCAATCGCTTTTCCATTCTATACTCTTTATTGTGTATAGAAGTTTGGGAACAGTATGATTTTTTTATATAATTACTTTTATTCAAGGATGCAATAAATTGATCAACAGTTACAGTAAAGTCATTTATCATGCTACAAAAGTTTTTCTTCAAATAAATGCTGTTCTTTTTAACTTTTTATTAATCAATTAATCCTGAAAAAAACGGTTCACAAAAAATGTTAAGCAGCACAGCTGTTTTCACCATTAATATTAATAGAGCATATGAGACTTCTTTCAAAACCATAAAAAATCGTAAAAACCGACCCCAAACATTTGAATGCTAGTGTATATCTTCACAATGCTTTTAAAGGTTTACTGTTCTCTTTATTATTGTTTCTAACAGATGTAACAGTCTCTTCGTGGGATCTTTTCATGTAGAAAGGAAAGATTTTCTGGTTTGGTGTTCCTGTTGTTGTAGATATGGGTCAAAGTCACCCGAGTTGATGGCTGAACACCCACACACACATCTGACTCCTGTTCTAACAGCAAGCCACAGGAGGATACAAATTATCTTCCGCAGCCTAATTGATCCTGACAACATTTCAGAGCTTAACACATCAAAGCCGCGTGTGTGACGTGACAGGAACAACATGTTGAACTGAAGCCCACTGAATCCCAACTCTGCTTCAAACCTTAACCCCCCCAACGTGAGCATAAAAGCCCTGGCAAACACAGCCACCTGCACTACAAAGCCATGACAGGCACTTTCGCTAAAAGGATTCCAAATGTTTGATATGATAAGACCTATTGCCTGCTGTTTATATCTGCCAGTCCTCATATCAAAGCTGACGTTTAAGCATGTGGGAACTTCAAAAACTTAGTCTGAATAAAAAATATCCAAAGAGTTAGAGATAAACTGCATAAACTAAAAAATGCATAATCTTTCTAGTGCTCTGTTTTATATCCATATATAATGTGTGAAGTCACAGTATTAAACAGGAAAGTAACCAAATCAATGCAAACTTTAAAAATGAGGCAAATCCAAATTCTGCTATACAGCAGCTGCAACAAGACAAGTGTCATTATTTAGCTCCAGTCATTAGTGACTGTTGCTAAATCAACACATTATTTAGTGTTGATTCAGTTCAGTTCAATAACTGTGTAAAAGTTCAATTCAGTGATAAGCAGCTCTGCTGACGTATAGTGTAATACAATAGTGTAGTTATTCAATTCGAGTCAGTAAATGTTGATTCAATTCAGTTCAGTAACAGTGTCAATGTTGCAAAATACGTCAATTATGAACAGATTTATTTCAGCGCTATAAAGCAGCTCTACAGGGGATAGTGGCATTAATCAGCTCAGTTCAGTTCACGTTTTGTTCTTATCTGTGTTCGTTCCATCAAATCTATACTTGTTTTTGAATATTAAGTGTCTTTTAAACCCCAACTAAGCAAACCAAAGGCAACAGTGGCAAGGTGACAGAAATTAAGAAAAAATCTTGGGAGAAACCAGGCTCAGTCAGGGGACTAGTTCTCCTCTGGCCTAAATGAATGAACATGGTGTCATATTGATTCCAGGCTGCATCACAAATCAGATTTGTGGATTGATGTTGTTCAATAAAATTTGCAAGGCAGTGAATTTATAAATGTGTTTAAGGAAAAAAAACATAATTTTTTGTCTTACCATAAATGACGTGTTGGTACAGCAGATTGTGTAACTGCTAATAAAGCCCCTCCATGGTCCAAAAACCAGACACTGTGCTCCTCCTCAAAAATCTAAAGACAGTGTTTAAAGAGTCAAAAACCAACAAGGTATTTCAGCATTCTGTTTCTTTGTGTTTCTCACATTTCTTTTAGTTTCAGGTCGTTTGAGTGGTGATCAGGGACATGGTGCTTGTAATCTTAAGACTACACTACAGTCTATAATGAAGGAGGTGACTGTGAGCAGGTGAGTGGTTTACCTGTCTCCATGTGTTTCCGGCATCAGAGGAGATGAACATTCCTGTATTAGAGAAGAAAAGCTCGGGCCCAATGTTACCTGAGAGAGAAAATACTGCTGTAACTATGACAGACAGATTATTCACCATGCATATGCTGGAGATATATTAGTGGATCAGATTTTATTCTATTTCACTAGAGTTTATTACAATCAAATCAAATCAAATCAAATACAATAAAAAATAAACAAAACCAAACAAAAAACAATGAAAAAGAGATCTGTGCTATTAAGCGTATTTATTAATTACTGTATGCACTACAAAGGCAAAACTATTGAATTTCGATTGATTAGTTTTCACACATTTAATCAGTAATTGAGCATAGATTATCAAAATCTGTCTTTTACAGGTCATTTCATGGTCTAAGCTCCATGTATTATAATAAGTGTGACATTGTAAAGAAAAAAAGGAAATTGTTTCCATCAGTAACTGTTTAAATGATTATCTTATATATTGTCACTGTACCAAAGCCAATTGTAACTTAAAATAAAATATTAGTTAGCATTTCTGAAAATGTATTTACATTTTTTTTTTTTTACAAAAAAACTATAAGCAGATATTTGGTGCTATTAAAAGAATAATTCATAAGTCCTTTAATACAAATCACTAGTAATCTCATGATTTCGGACCAGTCTTTAGAAAGCACAATATAATGTAGGGATGCAAGATATTGGATTGCCAATGTTTTTCAACTAATTTTGGCCGATAGCCGATGCAGATAGTGATATATTTCCTTTTGTTGGAAACAACACCAAGTCTCTCCTGTGCAGAGGTTATAAACAAATTATTTTTTAATTTTGGTAAGTTTTTAACAAAAACTTTCTTGTTAGAATTAAATAAACAACAATGAAGTTATTTTATAATGAGAGTACATTGAAAGCTTTAAAAATAACTATAAATCAACTATATATCAATCACTGCATTTTTTTTTACAGACATATGCAGTGGTAACCTTAACATTTTATTTTAAGATTTAACATTTCTAGATAGTCTAAAGCAAAAGAGTTGTAAAAAATCTGAAAATCTTTTAGAGCTCCTTGTATTTAAAGGGTTCATATCTGTTAAAAAAATGGTTTTTAAACCTAACAATAAATCTTATCTAGAGAAAGAGGTCCTTTTCATTTACAAATGTCATGTTTGTGATTTTTTTTTTTTCATGTAAGCTATAGCTTCTGACCTTTTAATCAAAACATACTCATGATTTTATGGCTTCGATTACTGTTTTATTTAATCAGAAACACAATCTTAATTTTATTTGTATATTTTACTTTCATTTTATTACAAGTAGGCCAACAGCACCCTCAAAGTAAATAAAACGCCTTCCCGGACTCCGGGGATGCTGCTGCTGCACGTGCTTAGGGACTGCTGACTCTATCGTACAAAGGACGCATCATTCTGTACGTGCATTCTCAAATTAAATCCAGCTATCCAAAACATTGAATTTAATCATCATTCACGAAAAAGTCTGATTCAAGAATGACCACACTGCTGATGTGATCTTCTCGCTAGCCTAGCACAGCCTGAGCATGTGAGTTATTAATCTTATCGGCAAGGCATATCGCCACAATTTTTCATATCGGGCCATGCCGATATTTACTTTTTAAGTCATTATCGGCCAATTCCAATAACGTTCCTATATTATCGTGCATCCCTAATAAAGTGATAATATTATAAACTTTGTTGAATATAAAAATTGTTTCATTAATATTTTAATTTATTTAATTAAATCCCCTAATATTTTGTGCCCTTTTACAGCCCCCATAGGGGTTCCTTGGATTTCTATTAATCAGTTAATTGAGGGGGTCCAGTTTGAAAACCCCTGGTCTACGAGACCTGATTTAAGTCATTTAGGTTAACATATTTTTTTGGTTACATTTTGCCACTGCACAGAAATATAATTTTAAAGCTATAATCTATGATTTCACAATAAATTCCTGGTGCATATTGTCTGGTGGGTATGAGTGCCCTCAAAGACCACAATCATCATGGCGCCTGATGATGAACGTTTGGTAAAGCTGCTGTCAGTGACAAAACAAAACAAACAAACAAAAAAAACATTTTTCAATTCCCATATTTATACACTCTGAGCATAGGAAAGTGATTGTGGAACAGCTGTTGGACATGACAGGCCATTATGAATGTGGAAGACACCGGTCATATTTTCTGCGTGCTCTGCATGACTGACTTTTTGAGTGTGCATCTATCTAGTCTCATGCAGGAAGCTATTTGGGCTTGAGTTTTGAAGATAACTTTATAATGAGTCTGACAAGCAAAAGAACAGAGTGAAATGAGTTTTGAGTTCCAATCATGCCAAACTCTGCAGCTGAAAAACACAAAGATGTAGCAAATTGAAAGCTGTGATTTGGCCAATCAAACTCCATCTGCATTTAAAAGCATGCACATTTATACCCATTCTTCACTCTAATTTATCAGAAACTTCTGGGGTACTCAAGACACCACAAGCATAAAAACAATAAAAGAAGTGGCACAGTTGATCGTACACACACACACACACACACACACACACACATGTACTTTTGTGAAAAGTGGGGACATCCCATAGGAGTAATGGTTTTTATACTGTACAGACCGTATATTCTATTGCCCTTTACCAACCCTACCCCTAAACCTACCCCTCACAGGAAACTTTGTGCTATTTCAGATTTTCAATACACTCCATTCTGTGTGATTTATAAGCGTTTTGAAAAGTGGGGACATGGGGTAATGTCCTGAAAAGTCACCTTCTCCTTGTAATACCTATGTCATACCTTTGTCATTATACAAATTTATGTCCTCATTTGTCACAAAAATGCGTACACACACACACACACACACACCTGTGGCCACTATATTCCCTGGAGCAGAGTGTTTGGTGGAGATAGTGTCAGGTGTGTAGGGGTTTTCAGACATCTGCAGGAGAAGGTGTAAGGAGCACGAGGGCTGAAAATTAGAACATTACACAGTATTAAATTATATTTCAATACATTTACATCTATCTACATAATCTCCCCTGTATCAACCGACTGTAGCATCAGCTTTCAAAAGCCATGCAAATTAATCCGCTTCATGTCTCTGCTGCTTTTGTCCATATTTTTTAGTATCCCTTACAATTAGAGTGAAATCTTTGATTTTAGAGCTTCAGAAAAATCGTAATGTAATTATGGCAATTAGAATTCAGTGTCAATACAGTGTCAAAAATCAGTCTAGTTAAATGCAATCAACCACCTAGTGATTCAAAACTAATTTCATATGCAAGTAAGCAACAAACTTTTATTCTGTGTGTACAAGCGTCTGAATTCTTGTACCAGCAGTTGTTTAAAGTTGGTAATAAGTCCCAAAATAAAAGGACTGGGAAAAAAAATCTTGTTTCATCTTGTCTTTCTAAAGAATGACAACACATGTGCAAACACTGAATCCTCTGTCTTTTGGTGCAGTAGAAAAAAAACAGTAATTAAGACTTTCTGAGATCTGCTGATAAACGGACTCCAGTTGTTCAATGTATGTTTTAATTGAAATCACCAATCTTCCAGAACAGTGTAAAACATCAGTGGAAGTCATTACAAAGATACAGAGAAGGTAGTGTGTCTTAATCAAACCATCAGAAAGCACTGAATTCAGAGCTATTGTTTGGTAGCTGGCGGTTCACGCTCATTTCACTGTGAGACTAAAGGAGTTCCTCTCTGCAGGACTCCACTGTAAAAATGCATCAAATGAAAAAACGTGTCAACACTGTAATGTCTTGTTTTCATCTGACCATAGTTAAGTAGGTCGGTCTGAGTGTCTGGCTCTGATGGAGTGCTTGTTTTCAATAAAAGTGGGCGTGTCACTGTAATAGGATCAACATTTTTATGTTTTATGTTAAATAGTATTTCACCTACTTTTATGTTGGTGATCTATGCTTTTTTGGCAATGTCTTCATGTTTAGTAGGAAATATCTTGATGAGTTCATTGGGTCTCACCAGGTTGCAGTTGATGTCATGTCCTGTGGTGTCTTTCGCTGGAGGCTGTAGTAAGCTCCATGTCTGGCCTTTGTTGTAGGTGATATACGTTCTCATCTGTGCGTCTTCTTTCTTATTGGCTATGATCAGTCCACTAACACCCGCCACCTTTACAGGACCGGACAAAAGTGATCTGAACTCAAATACTTGGATTTCCTCTCTTTTTTTGTGGTGATGATGATGATGATAATAATGATATAATAAAGTAGTATATTATTGTTATTATTAACAACAACACCAACAATAAAATACTCATTTATTACTATTATTACTGTTATATAGATTATAAAAATATTATCAGTACTGTATGTTCAATTATAAACATTAGTTTGTGCAGCTACTCAATTTATAATTTAAAATATAATATATAACATAACATAACATAATATAATATAAAATAATATAATAAATCAGTACATTATTCTTGTGTTATTATTATTAGTAGTTGTAGTAGTAGTAGTAATAAAAAAAATATAAATATATTCTTAGTATGATTTTTACTGTTTGTAAGATTATTACTGTAAAAATATTATCAGTTCTTTTTTTTTCTTTTTTTTACAATTACAGATATTAGTTGGTGTTTTATGCCTAGAAGGAAAAGAGGAGAACGAAAAAATATCAGGTTCTACATGATTGCAGATAAGCCTCGTTTCTCTTTGCATTTTTGCTTACACTTCGTTTTGAGTTGTTCTCGTTATCAGATTTTCTTCTTCTCTTTGTATTCATAGCGTTTCATTGCATAACACAGCTGTTTTGTGCTGCATCGCACTGTTCCCTGTTCTACTTTCAAAATTCCTGGCGAAAGCCATGGTAATTACCAAAGTTTTCCTAACTGCACACAACATTCATATGTGAACATTCACGATGGTCGACTTCTTAAACTTAATTGGCAAGCACCATCAGGCCATACAATCATATTTGCAGACCTTGTAGACATCCACAATGAGGTTTCCTCCAAGACTGCGGAAGGTATGGAGGTTTGGGAGTGAGCGGGTGAAGTAAACTCCAGGTTTGTCAGAGATGTACAGACTGTAGGTGTCATTTTCGTTCCACTCCTGCACTGCTGCCAGCACTTGCCCCTCATCTGTACTGACAATGTGCATGTCCTGCACGGAGAACAGCTGTTAGAGCCACATACATTTCATCTGACAACTTATTTGTGACAGCTAGTGCTGTGTCATGTATCTTACTTTGGGTAGACAGTATTTAGGGAGCTGTATGGTCCTGAAGGGCCCTCGCTGATAGGACACAAAGTACGTAGTTCTTCCTGCTGTGGTTAACTGATACACACACACACACACAAAGTCAGAGAAAGCACAGTTACAAGGATTTACAACAGATCAGCACTTCACACCATTCAGAACCCATGTTTGCTTGTCTATCATAGAGGGAACTTTCCATCATTAATGATCCAATGTTTTCAGCGTCTCAGAGTGGCTTGAACTCAAATACTTGGATTTCCTCTTTTTTTGTGATGATGATGATGATAATAATAAAGTAGTATATTATTGTTATTAACAACAACAATACAATACTCATTAATTACTATTATTACTGTTATATAGATTATTATAAAAAATATGATCAGTCTCAATATTATCGGCTTGGTTCACGTTATATGTAGTGAAATCTATCTCTGCATGTGCTGTGAGCATTTGGGTACACAGTGTTTGCCATTCACATAATTTCATAAATTTTTGTGGACAGATAATTACAGCATTTCACTAGATTTGTAATGACAAATCTTATTTGAAAACCTGTTTTTACAAAAACTGCAATTTCCACCAAAATAAAAGCCAGAGGGTTTAACTCTTGCAAATCATAAGTAATTTTACACTATAGCGTAAAGTAAAAAAAAATCAATTAACAGAATTACAATAATAATAATAATTATTATTATTTTTATTATTTATTTCGGCTGAGGAAATCTCATAAAACTTTTCAACTTTTTCTTATCAACTTAAAAGTAAATTATTTTAAATACTTATCAAATTTAGTATTTTTGTGCCAGTTTTTCCCTGTGGTATTGATAATGATATTCCATATAATAAAAAAAGAAAAGACAAATATAAACATAAATATAGAAATATTTTTCAAGCAATTGTTAGAGTTAGAAATTATAGTATTGTGACAACACTACCTCACACAATCCTTTTTAGTTTTATTATGTTTTTTGTTTAGAAAGAAGAGAGAGAAGGGAATGGGGGTACACAATGTGTAATCAAATATTTGAAGGATCAAATACATATCTTTCTTTTAAGGTTAATTCACAACTTCAAGGCCAATTGTAGTCCAATTAACATGTAGACATGTTGGCCGAAGCCAAGATACAATCGCATAATCTCTTAGTCCGAATTCACAAAAGCATAAAAAACATTTTGGTAGCAAACTATTGTTTTAGTCATACTGAAATTGAACTTTTAAAGTGCAATGTAAATGTACTAAATGTTAGCAAAACCTGACCTACACACATGTTGTACACACTCTTATCAAGTAGATTGTAGCTATTAGGTTGTAAAGATGCGATTGATCCAGTGTCAATAGAGCTTGGATGTCCAAAGAATGAGGCAGTTTGTCTGTGTGTGTGTGTTTGTGTGTGTGTCCACTTTACAGGGTGAGGATGGTGCTACACTGTGTTTTTCCTGTGAGAGGTGTGGGGTGTCAGACAGTCTCTTGTTCCTGCGCTTTTTGAATCAATAACCTCATTATTCTCTGTCAACTCAAATCCAACAGCTTCAAGCAACAAAAGTCAAAAGAAAGTCGCTTGTATTGACAGAGGAGGGTCCAGGTTTCTCACTCAAAACCGTGTCCTGTCCTCCCCTGGTCTGCTGTTAAAGATGGAGAGGCTGGTTTCAATGGTTATCACTCACTTACACGGCACTGACAGAGATAAAAGGAGGGCTATAAAAAGAGTCAGACAGAGACTATCGTGACACACACACACACATTTTTGGTATCTCCCACACCAATCTAAATCACAAACGCTTATGTACTTAATGAAACGCACACACATCTGTACCTGTAAGAAGATGTATTGGTCCTGCACTACGAGCGAGTTGGTGTCAATTCGGCCGCTGAATGGATACTGCCTACCCTCCTCTGAACACTTTTGTGCTCGGCACGTAATGTACTGCATTTCTGTGAGACAACACACACACAGATTTATCAACACAGGATACGCTTGTGCACAAGAACACCTTGATCTACACCAAAAAAAAATTAACAGATGATCAATATCTCTCTCACTCTCGCTGGCACACACACACACCCACACAACAAGCACAATCTAGAAACTATACACAAACTTCCCACACATCTCTGTCTAGCCAAATTAATCAGTGCTCTCCATTATCAGTCTCTCTACTAGCTATCCATCCTCACTCAGAAAGGAGAGAAAGAGGGGGTGGGAGTAAAAGTACAGAGAAAGACAGAAGGGTGAGAGCAAAGACAAAAAGAAAATAAGAGCCCAACAAAGAAACAACAGATTAGGAATAACTGTTTTTATTTGTTTCAGGTATCTCTGAACAAAACGAAGAGTAGGAGATCTTTTATAACTATTTTAGATATTTTTTATTGTATGTTTTGAGATCACATTTAAAGGAGTTATTTTTACATGGATAAAATGGCTTTATATAAAATATCTTTAAATATCTTTACAAAGTTCATAAAGAACTTAAAAATCAATTTCAAATCTCTACTTGAATATCAATATTCTATTATCAACAAACACCATCACTGACAACTTGAAGACTGAGGACATACTTCACACAAAAATAAAAAATGTGTCATTTACTTCCCCTTATATTCCAGATCTTTTACTTTATCTCAAAAATCTCTCAAATCAGTTGCACTTTCACTTTGCAAAGCAGTTTATCATGTTTGATTAAAAGACACAGAGGTGTCACTGATGTCAAGTACGTCTCAGTATGCAGTACGTCTTAATTGTTATAAGACTGAATATGCTCCATGTACAGATAAGATTTGTGTGTATGTCAAATGTATAGCCACTAGCCTATGGTGATTTAAAAAAAAATTACTTTTAAGAATAATTAACTTTGAATTAGCACTAAGAATAATAACTCTGGTTGAAAATTTAGTCTGTTTCACATATACAGCTATTGCTCAATTATCTGGACTACTTTTAATGTGCCTTTGGTTATTTTGGGGCATGATAGCACCTGTTTACTCTCTGATTTTACTGGTTAGAAAAGAATGTGTGATTATTGTTAAACATTTCTCGTTTTGTGTTTCATGGAAGAAAGTAAGTCAAAACAACATCAGTTTGAATTTTTGGTCAATAACTATCTATAGCATGTGACTGATAAAACAATGCATCTCAAATGTAAAGTTTAATTTAAACCAACAAAATCCCTGTTTATTGTACTGCATTTCTCATCACATTTTTATCACCAGATTGTCCAGTACAATAAATCAGAATACCCCTTTGTAATAACACAAATATAGGCTTTGCGAGTCTCTATAGAATCCATGTTCTACATGAAGGCAGAATTAAAATGAATGGAAATTCAAAAAGTTCAACAGTAATTTTAAACTAAAACAAAAAACAAAGTTTGTCCTGTCTTTTGAAAACCATTTGAAAGTTTAAAAGCCTTGAAATGTCAAGCTTTATAGGCATAGAGACATCATCATATTCAGTCAATTGGAGCAGAAGGACACTTCCTAGAAAGCATTACCTGTGTGCAGGGTGGTTTCTAGCCTTCCATCAGTACTGGAGCACAGGCCCCCAGCAAAAAAGTTTTTTTTATAGAGCTGTTTCGTGATTGAAAAACGATAGCAGATTTGCTAATACATTTACAAGCTAGTACAAGTTTTGTTTTCTACAATTAATTGAAGGTAAATATCCACCTCATCCAGCATTCTTTTTGTTTTCTTATGAAATATCCCATTATTGTTTCAGTGTTAGAAACCACTTCAAACGAGAAACCACTGCAGTGCGTGAGTGAACAGTCTGAATGAATCCAACTGAATCACAGTTTCTGGCCTTTTTGTAAACCTATTTAACTGAAATACAGTTCACTAAATTCCTCTTCCTGTCATTCAAACGCAACTCCCTTCGGGGTGTGGCCAATTGAATTGAATTTGCAACTTGTGAATTGAAAAAGAGCCAATTCTTCAATTCTGAATTTTGCCCAACTCTGATTCCACATGCCTGCTCTACTGTGAAGGCAGGGACAGATAAAATGGCCTATTAAATATTTCTGTTGAACGGATTGAAAGAACTGGTTCAAATCCTTCTTTTAGAAGAGGTTTGATTATTACCGCCTGAAAACTAAAGAAGCTTTTGCCACCTTCTCCATTTCCCTGTGCTTCAAATTTAGTTTGGTGTAACCACTGCATCACTCATAACACATTTAAATGTATTGTTGTTGTTAGACTGTCCAAAGCTTAGGGCCTGTTGTGTTGTGTCAGGCTCATATCAATCGAGTTTAATGCACAACACTGTCCCACAAGGATAAAACATAAGCGCAACAGTCTGCCAGAACCAAGCCAGAACCATTTACTATTGAATTTACTGTTGTCCACAATTCATCTGTTCATTTTTCACTGCGACACAGGAAAAAAGCATAGGAGGCTGGGGAGAAAGTAAGAAAGACAGGGTGAGAGCGCTAGGAGGGGAGGAAGAGAGAAACTGAAAAAGCAGGAGAAAAAAAGACAAAATTTGAGGGGCAAAGGAGGGAAAAGAAGGAAAAGAAAGAGACTAACGTCCACTGTCAGTTCGAGCCTCGATGTGCACCAGGTCTGCCTCTTTATCCAGACCACTCAGTGCCCTAAAAATGAAAAAAGAAAAAGTCAGAATACAAAAAAGAACAGAAGAGAGGAAAACAATCAGGAAGGGCTACAGTGGAGAGGATATGAAGAAGGAAGAAAAGAGAAGGAGGTGCCAGCAGGGGACGGACGGATGAGTATGGTAATAGCATGAGAGAGATGGAATGATGGAAGAGGAGAGGGGAAGAATGGAGGGGTGGTGATGGACAGCATAATTCCACTGCTCCAGTAGGAGACAGTCTGTCTCCAGTGAATCCTTATTGTTGTGCCGATAGCAATTAATCACACACACACACACACACACGTTTGTTTTTGTGAATTGTGGGGACATTCCATAGGCGTAATGGTTTTTATACTGTACAAAGTAACTATGTTCTATTGCCCTACACCAACCCTACCCTTACAGGAAACTTTGTGCATTTTTACTTTCTCAAAAAAACTCACTCTGTATGATTTATAAGCGTTTGAAAAATGGGGACATGGGGTAATGTCCTCATAAGTCACCTTTTCGTTGTAATACCTATGTCATACCCATGTCATTATACAAATGTGTGTCCTCATATGTCACAAAAACCCGCACACACACTCAGAGCTCACTCCCACAAACCATTCTCCATCACATACACACTTTCATTTCTTACCTATTACCTATTTTCACCTGTGACGCACACACACTCACCATCATATCCTCTTTCTGAGGTTTTTAATCATCTTAATGTCTTGTCTTTTGTCATCCATATTTTCTTCTGAGACAGTTTGAACACAGGCACAATCTGATATTAAGTCATTCTTACAATCCAAAATTAAACCTTTCAGTAAAAATCTGATATTCCACCTATACATAGCCCTAGTTTGATATTAAATCCCATTTACAGTCTCAATCTCAGATTATTATTAATCTCAATCTGAATTAGCATCTCTCTCATTACATGTCTGACATCAAACCCCTTTTAAACATCTTTATCAGTTCCAGTCTGACATTAAAACCCCCTTAAAAGGTTGTTTTCTTGAGATCACAATGTCATTTTCTTGCCATCTCAACATAAAAATTTTCACGTGATCTTGACTTGAAAGGCATGTTGCTCACCATTTCTATGGTCAGCCACAAACTGCTGAAGTCCCGGTCCCTTGAGTTGGCAGGCAATGAAATTAAAGATTAAAGTTGTAGCCTCAATCTCAAGTGTCAGACTGTGATTTGGAAGTGGTCCATCACTGACAGACATATAGATATATCAGCTAGAGTGAGTTCCTGATGAAAGTAAATCCAATCTACGATGCAGCATTACTGTATATATACGCTACCATTAAAATATTTGAGATTAGTATGATTTTTTTAAAGAAATTAAAACTTTTATTTTAAAGCAAGGATGCATTAAATTGATCAAAAGTGAGAGTGAAGACATTTATATATTTTAAAAGATTTATATTTCAAATAAACTTTTTATTCATCAAATAATCCTTGTTTTTTACTCAAATGTTTTTCAAAATGTTTCTTGAGCAGCAAATCAGCATATTAGAATGATTTCTAAAGGATCAAGTGACCCTGAAGACTGGAGTAATGGCTGCAGAAAATTCAGCTTTGCATTACAGAAATAAATGACATTTTAAAATACATTAAATTAGAAAACAGTTATTTTAAATTGTAATAACATTTTATAATATTACTAGTTTTACAGTTTTTTTAACATCTTTGAACAGCAGTGTGTACTTAAAAATGCCATTTGATACCTCCAGAAAAATACATTAGGTATAATGAATTAACATCTTTTTTCAGCATTTATTAATCCAGATTATTGTTAATTTATAAATAGAATTTACTTGAACCTGAAATGGCAAAAATGTATTAGCATGTGTAGAAATTAACATTAATCAAGTTTAATAAATGCTATAAATGTATTGTTCATTGTTAGTTCATGATACCTAATGCATTATCTGATGTTAACAAATTGAAACTTATTGAAAGTTTTACCAAAATAATACTACATTTAAACACCTTCAACAATCTCAGTCGGCGTTTAAATGTCTCCCTCAATCCCAGTCTAAGATTAAAGCACTTCTCAAAATTTCAGTCTGAAAATAACCTCTCTTTCAATTATCTGTCTGAGATTTAACATCTCTCTAAATCCCATTCAGATGTTAAACTCAGACTTGGATAATTGAACGGGGGTTAAACATTCCTCTCAAACCCAGTCTGACACTGAGACCCATTATAGTCTGAGGTTAAACTTTTTCATTTTCCATTTTTGTAGTCACCAAACCTGACACAGCAGGGCTTCAGTGACACAAACACAATCTATACAGTGTACACTATGTGTGTGTGTTGCAGTAGAAAGCAGCAAAGAAAATATGTATCATATATTTTTGAAAGGATGTAGAAAATTGTGTGTGCATAGGGATGTTAAACCCAGGGGTGAAGACATGTTGTTGGCTGTCTCCACAGCTCATCGAGCATGTGACAGGCAACCAGTTATTTTGACTACACCCCACACAAACACACACTGATGGGATTAAAATATAAAACCTGATCAAAATTCCACACATACACTAATATAAAGAACAGGGGAGAGAGAAGTGACATGACAGTGAGATAGATGGAGGTAGATAGAGAAACAGAGAAGGGAAAGAGACATAGAAAGTGTGTGTGTAAGTTTATCAGTGTCAGTGTACTGGATGTAGAGAGTGGGTTTAATATTGGATTAATTTTCAGTGTGTGATTGTGTGTGCGCATGCAGGTATATTCTTGCAGTCAGATTAATTTTCAGTGTGAAATTGCACTGTAGGCGTGTTATATGAGATTGATGATCAGTAAAAAATTACTCTGTGTGTGTGTGTGTATGAGTCGTACCAGTAGAATCGCCCCGGAGTTACTCTCTCATGAACAAGAATCCACTTTTTACCGAAGTCCAATGAGCTATAAAGCTACAGCCAAAAGAGAAACAGACACATTCACTGTAAGATCCCTAACTGCAGCCAACAAAGGTAATTATCTTGCTCACACTTAATTATCCACATTATCTGCTTTTAATTGTTCAGTAGAAGTAGAACCTCTTGAGGCAGTGTGTGTGTGTGTGTGTGTGTGTGTGTGTGTATATACCCTCTGATCATGGCTATAGGCCAGAATCCAATTCTCCTGAGTAGGGTGAAACAGAAGACTCATGATATAGAAGTTAATATTGAACTTTTGAAAAGTGGCTCCTTCATCAGAACTGATAAGTAAACTACTTTCCACCTCCGGATCAGATAAAATCAGGATCTGAGGAAGAGGAAGAATTATATTAGCTTGATATTTTCTATCTGACAGTTTTGTACGTCTATATCTCTGATGCATTTCAACACACTCACCTTCCTCTTATTGGTCGGACAGACGTACAGATAGCTCAGCATTGTTCTGATCATCACTTTATCCGTCAGCTTCTCATATGTTGTCCCAAAATCTACTGACCTACAAATACATACAAAGGCCACTGATGTGATGCCTATATTTTTGATCTATTAATTTATTTTAAATATGGAAACACTTTACATATGTTAACATTAGCTAACTACATTAGTTAACATGAACTGACAAAAATACTTCTAAATCCTTTATTATTCTTAGTTCATGTTCAATTCAACATTTATTAATACATTATTAAAAGTTGTATCTGTTAATATTATTTAATGGAACTGTAAGTATTTTTCATTGCTAATTCATGTTAATTAATATAGTTAACAAGTAATAGAACCGTATTAGTGTTACATTAAAATCCAATTCAAACAATTACTTGAATACACCTCTTCTGTGATTTCATTGTTTTTTTGTGCAACTCCTCCAAAACTATGACATTAATATTTAGTAATTCATGTTTGAAAGAAAAATTTATATATGTATATATGCCAAAATAATGATTTGTCATGTACACTGACACAAGAAATATGCACAAGAAAAATGTTACTTGATTACACCACGAGTCATTAAACTGAAACTTTTCTTAAATGGCGTAGAAGTTTTTCAAAACAATATGAAAGCAATAAAAAGAGTATATTTCTAGGCACTTGAAACATGTCTTTAGATTTTCCTTTTCTTTATTGTTGAAACTTGTGTGTCATTGACCCACACAGACATTTGATTTCAAACAAAGCACAAACCAAAGTGAAAATACAAAAGAAGAGCTGAGGATTTTTTAAAAGCATTCAGCTTGTCCTAACCAGGTGTGACACAAGAATTTTCCTGCATCACGTAATTTTTCTGTCCTGACTGAAAGTGCAAAAGCGACAAAAGAGCCATTAAAGGGGTCATAGGATGCCCATTTTCCACAAGTTGATATGATTCTTTAGGGTCTTAATGGAAAGTCTGTAACATAGTTTGGTTCAAATTTCTCAATGGTAGTGTAAAAAAACAATTTTTTTTACCCTGTCAAAAACAGCTCTTCTCAGAGCAAGCAGTTTTGTAGCATTTTCCTTTAAATGTTAATGAGCTCTGCTGGCCCCGCCCCTCTCTTCCGAGCTGCTCTCAGAGAGACTGTTTACTTTAGCCGCATTCATCGTGAAACTTGCTAATTAGCTCATTATTAGGAAAGGCGATTTTCAAAGATTCATTAAAAAACCTTATACTCACTTCTTCTGTGGGTGAAGCTGGATCACGAATGATTCGCGCGAACATAGACGCATTTAGGTAGATCGGGGACACATTCCCTTCAGAAACAAAGATAATCCATTGCGTCTTCAGCGGCTCAGATGTTGGGAGTAAATGACGACTGCTATGTTCATTATTACATCCAACAACAGAAGACCTCAATCGCTTAGGAGTCATTCTTGTCTACATCTGCTCCAGCAGTGAAACAATAGAGGAACTGATGACAGCTCACTCAGGGCGGGTCTAAGGTAAGACACCAGTCCAGTCTGTGCTGAAACGCTACTGTCAATCAAACTATCGTCGGAGGGGCCTGTCTGTGTGACGTCACAAAGACAGGCATTGCCACCGATAGGCCCCGACTCTGCGAAAGGGTAAATATTTGAGTAGATTAAAAAAAAAAACACCGGGTGGATTTTTATCATTATAGGGTGGTTGTGTACAAACACTGCCAACACACATTTCAGTTCAAACTACTTGTAAAAGTGCATATAGCATCCCATGACCCCTTTAAGAACATATGTGATGTTGAATATCCTGCAATGTGGATCAAGATTTTGGACCAGTTCAATTTCACAAACTGCTACCTTGAAGGACAGAGACAAAAACCACACGACCAAAACGTCTTGTTCGTTGCGCTTCCCTTGTTGCCATCACAGCTGGTTAGAACAAAAACTCAAAATAACATGGACATGTGGACACAGTCTTTTGGCTTTTTATTAGACAGGCAAAATAAAGGGTGACAGGAAACATCATGGGCCACGATAGAACCAGCATACCCCACACGAGCACTGTAACTCGATGTGTCAGGAGCACGGTGCACCACATCTGCAATGAAGCTGAGAGTTTTAGAAGTCATTGGCGTAATTAACTGAAGCTGTTGTGTATGTGCACGTCTCCGTTCCATCAGAACTCATTAACACCGTCTCTCCTCCAGCAGGTACGACAGCAGTCAGGAGAGTCTGCCGAACTCCTACAAGTATAATAACGCTAATGGTTTTAGGCCAGACAGTTACACGTTACTGTGCTGGAGAAGCACACGTTTATGTGCCGTCTGAGGCATTATCTCCTCAAGTGCTCATCTCTGAATGCGCCAAGAGTGCTCATACTCTGACACTTTTACCACCGGATACAATTACATGGCTGTTCTGAGCTGTTGAGGTTATTTGGGTTGTGTAAGCTGTAGCGGCACAGGTGAAGAGGCAGATGGTTCTCTGAGCGCCCTCGAACGGTGCTGAGTGCCTGCCCTAAAAAGCTCCTCTGACGTTTCTGGTCTGGTCAAGTTTCCCTCTCTCTCTCTCCCCTCCAGCAGATCTGCACTGTACTCAAGAGGACATTACTCCTCCTCTCAGGACAAATACGTGTGTGTGATTTAACAATTGCATGGGCAGGCTGGATACTCTTTAGAGCATGCATCTTTATTTTAAAACACAGGAGAGTGTGATTAACTAGCTCCTCTGAATGAGCCGTGATTTTTTTTTTTTTTTCTCCTTTTATGCCAACAGCAACATTCATTAATCATTCATACTGTTATTACCGTCATCATTTACTACAGCCTGCAAGCTGAGCTTTAACATTCACCTCTTTTAATAACACAGTGCCACATCCCTCCCCCCACTACTGTCTATCTCTCTCTCTCTCTTTCTTCCATTCGCTCTTTCTTCGTTCCTCCTTCTCTCCCATTCCTCCACTTTCTTCTTCCTCATTTCCTGTTTATGCCATTTCTGTTTGTGGAAGTTTGATAATGGCTTTCTGTTTTTTTCTTTCTGTAAACCCCCCAGCTCACCTCCCTCTCTGAGTGACACACACCAGAAGAGGAAATCTCATCAGGGCTTGCAGCCAAAAAGAAATGAAACAAAGCCTTCCTTCAAGGTGATTGCAGTGTGTATGTGTGTGGGAGCGCGAGTGTTTGTGTCCAAGCACGTGTTTGCAGTGATGGCATGTTGATAAAGGATGATGTCATATTACATATCTCCCAAAACATATCAAGTAGCCTGTTTAATTATTGCAACATTGTTTTCATTATTCTTTTAATTAAAATGGACAAAAGTCCATCCAACTATCAGCTGTACTGATGATGATGATGATCATGCTGCGCAACTTTAATAAGTGGATGAATATCAAGCATATAACTATAATAAACAAAGTACAGGAAAACAATTAAATTTAAGATGCAGAAAGATGGTTATAAAACTGATAATAACATGTTGTATTACTATTCAGACTGACTTATATAAAGCACTAATCATTTTAGTTTTGTCCCAAAAACTTTAATAATTAATATTTGAATTAAATTAAGATCAAAAGAATTATCAATTCAACATCTTTGAAACCCCAATTCCATTGCGATCTTAACAGGTCTGAACAGTACAGGACAGAAGCATAAAAGTAAAGGGACTATACTAGTTCACGCAGAACCAGTTAGCCATAAAAAATTGAGGGTCTAGGGTTTTTAAATTTAATTAAAGGTACTTTAATCCGAGTGAACTGTAGATTTCACTGGGAGACGTTTTAATGGATAAAATAGTTTGGAAATGCTCGAGTGAGAAATGCCTCAGTTAAGCAGGGAATTTTTAAACAGAACCTTTCAGACAGCCTGAGAGAAATGCACCGCAGCAGCCTAATCAGAAACTTAAAAAAGCATACTAAAGTACGACGAGCTTCTCAGCAACTTGTAAAAAAGACAGAAATAAGGTGTTTTGTGAATAGTGAGGGTTTATAAATGAGTAAATGATAGTTCTCTGTAATGTGACATCGAAATTAATGGGGGGAAATTTTTCAAAAAGTGAGGTGACAGAATGTACAGGCAGTGCTTTCTTTCTCTATGTACAAGCCTGGCTTACACAGCTACCTTGCAATTCTTTTCTTTCCATAGTCTATGCACTATGACAGAAAGAGAGAGAGAGAGAGTCGGGTCATGGTACAGAGCGTCCCAGGAGAAGACAGGGATTAAGTACTTCACCCAGGGGCATATCAGCAATGGTCAGTGAAAGTGTTTCCGAGCAGAATTTCATCCCAGATCTTAGCCATTCATATAGTCTGGTGTACTTGCCACTAACACACTTGTGGCTAATGTAAGAATGTGTGTTGATTTGTAATGGGCTAGAAGCGTAATACTAAAACCACAGTGTTATCCGATCATTTCATTCAGGCTGGTTCAGCAGTGCTGCAGCGATTAGAAGGTTCACACCAGATAATATTGGAAGAATGCAAGCTTTATGTTCCTACCCTTTTCTTAGCACTGTTACAAAATGGTCCCAGTGCTCTCACTAGGGCTGGGTATCGTTCAAAAATTTTCGATATCGATATCGATCCAGATACCTTGACTTCGATACCAGTTCCTGAACAATACTTTTTTCGATACCAATTTTATGAAATCTATTTAAACAAGATTACATTATCTAAAAAAAAAACTTTGGTTTTATTTTACAGCTTGTTGATGTTTATACTGACACAAAGACTCATCTCCTGAGCCACTGCACAAAGGAACAAAATGTAACTAACAAAAAAATCAGTGCAAATAGTTTTAATAAAGCTCAAATAGTCTTCAGTTTACACATCTGTTAGCTACATACTAGTGCGTGTTTGTTTTAAAACGCCTAGCTCAGACAGAATCGTCATTTCTATTAATTTTCCACTGATTTACTGATAAGCATTAGCAGCTTCCAACGCTGTCTGCTTGTGTTCTCTCTTCCACGATCGCTGCTCTGACACGGAGGTAATAACATATTTAATTTCAACAACAATACATGGCCAAAACACACACGGCAATCGGAAGTTATTACAAACACTCGATGGTGGTTTAAAGTGAGTTTTGAGTAAAAGCGGAATATAATCTTATTTATTGTCTTATGCAGGGGTTAAATTGGGATCTGTTGTGTAATATATATACATATACGTATATATATATGTGTGTGTGTGTGTGTGTTTTTTTTTGTGCAAATGATTTATTCTACTCCCACTAATCTCATTAATACTTTCATTTCAAATTCTTACATTTGATCTATAAATTCAATTGACACTGAAAAATACAACTGCATTAAATAATTATTATGAGATTATTTTTGAATATACAAACAAGACATTATGGTGGAAATGATACTTTTCAACTAAATTAAAACGCCAGAAGGTGCCAGTAGTGAGCGTTTAATGAGTAAGTCATTGAGTCGTTTATTCAAACGATTCGTTCAAAAGGCAAATTCATCAGATGTTTATACGTGGGCTAATGAAACTTTGATTCAACCAATTCGTTCAAAACACGGAATCAATCAGCAATGAATCGGCTGGTTGCTGTGAGATGCGCTGTTTCTGCCTAAAATGTAAGTGACCTAATATTATTGTATTTGCTTATTGAACTGTTTATAGAAATATTAAACAGTCGTAATGATGAAAACGTTGCGTGATGTTGCCTAACTAACTGTATTTTAAATATAAAAACTTTCCATTTGGAATTTTTACCTCAGGATGCTGAGTTTCTTAGTGTTGCGCATTTTGATTTCTCCTGGAGAGGCTGCGTGAGCCTCACCTCAAGCAGCGCAACCTTATACTGTCAATAGATGCATTATATACATTAGATACCCACTATTCGCCACTTACTCTAAATGTAATAAAATCAGAATAATATTGCGTTTTGGTGTTTACATAGTTATTTTTGGTTTCTGATGTTTTAATCATGTTAACGTTACTTGTATGGCGTTAATGAAGAGTTAATGTCAAGCCCTGGAGTCTATAACGTTAAGTGCCGGGGCTAAGCCCCAGAAGGCCCGGCCCAGTTTAAACCCTGGTCTTATGTAGCATGATGCTACAGTGTGCATGAATGGTCACATAACACGCGCTTTCGGTCGTGTAGTATGAACGGACATCTGCATATGATTGGAACTCCACGCAGCTCGCGCACTACTCTCCACTGGAAATGAATGACTTTCGGTCTGTCATTTGTCTGAGATAGTGGAAAGCCGGCTTGAAACGCAGTGTAAACGCCAGTAAGACGAGGATCGTTTTCATTTTAAAACAAAAACGCACCAGTGTGCCTTACAGCTACGGGGGCTGGGACGCATTCACACTAAATACTCACGTGTGAGCCACATCTCTGAGTGTGGCGCGTGACGCGGACCGACTGTGCAGAACTATCGGTGTATTAGGCTATAGTACCACAAGCAGACTGCTCCGTACGTTTTCGCATCGCTCTCGCGATTTGTCAACAGAGGATTCTGTATTTACATGAATTTATGATGAGCAGCCCCTTATGAAAAATAGGTGCGCTCAATTATATTGAATGTGCTTCAAAATTTAAAAGTATATTTAAAAACAGTTTCTCAACACACTTATGTACACTTTTAACATGTGCACTGTAATAATGTCAAATTAAATGTTTTAAAATACAATTTAAATTATGTTTTAATAATCTTGTCTTGTCTTGTCATGCTTTAAAGAAGTGCACTTACTTTAATGTGCTGACTAACATACTAAAGCACATGTAAAGTATTTGATTATAATACAGTTTTATTCTATTATAATTGTAATGTAATCATAATTGGTTAAAACTGTAGGTGCCTTATTTGATATTACATTTAAAGTTAATATATTACATACTAAATGCAACTTCATCATTACAAATGTGCAATTACAAATACATATAAATACATGCTAAACAAGTTTCAATAGAAATTACATTAAAAATATATTTTAGTTTACCATAAATGTTTGTCAGTACATACGGCAGAAGACTTTAACCATATTTCAAAGAGAAAAGGAGTATTATGAAATTTCATATTAAGATGTACTTAAATCCTACCTTAGTGTTCAAAAAAGCACTTTACGTTAACTTAATTGCATTCATATACAAATTTAAACTATAATACATTTTCATTTAATGGCAATTAGCATGCAGGAACATTTACATTCAGTTGGCTTCTGTAAGTATATTATTTTAAAGATAGTACCCTTCCCGGCATTTCTAAATTGCCTAAAATGTCTGGGTTTTAACTTTGTTTTCCTATTGGCATGCTCTCTACAGCCCTCATACATTATATGAACTAGTGCTGTCACGATACCTAACTAAAATATCTCGACACTACTACTGAACCGATACCACAACAAAAATTTAAAACAACAGGAAAAGTTAGTGAATAATACTGTACATGACGCACAGATTATAGTTATACTTAACTTAAAGTTCATTCTTTTATCTATCAATTTTGAGCATTTCCTGCCCCTTTAAAAAAAAAAAATAATTACATGCCAGTGCCACCACACAGTCACTATGTGAGCAAACTAAAAGTCTATGATATAGCTGAGCCTACCAACCCAGTCTCATAAAAATACGTACCTCTGGGTACTTTTCTGCAACACCGTTTTTACGTACCTTACTGCACGTTTCGCCGCAGTTTCAAAGAGAAATGTCCACTGAGTGGCGCTAAAACACAGGTTCAATACGTGAACCCTGGCACGTTTTTATTACGTTGCTATAGGTACGTATTGCTGTGTTTTTATTACGTTGCTTCAGGTACGTATTGCGGCGGTTCAGAAGTCAAATATCCGGGACTGTCGCTAAAAGTTAATGCTCTATCGTGTTGGAAAAATGCCCTACACCAAACCCAACCCTAAACCTACCCGATAGTGTTAACAAATGCAAAACTGATATAAAAACACATTTGTCAATGCAACCGTGTCATTTGAACTTACTTGTATGCAGATTTGAACCGTTTTGTCGAACCGTAGTTACACGGGATTCGTGAAACTCCTCGCCGCTCAAGAACGTCTCCGTACTCCGTGAGCTACCGAACAAACCTACCATCGATAAAAACCCATTGATATGAAGCTGGATGTGCGGTGCTAACGTTCAAGCGCATCAGTATTCAAATCTCCCAGCATATTAAAACTGTTTTGAAGTCATAACATAATATTCTTATAGTAATTGTGCGAAAATTACGCTTTATTAATCGAAACTCAGTGAAATGTGTGGTTGAAAAGGAATAAAAGTTGTGGGAGTTTTACTGCCTCTAGTGTTCATTTCTTTTGGAAACTGCAGGAGAAGGGTATAACTGCAGCCTGGAGATCTCCAAATGGGGGCGGGAACTCCAAAACGGGGTGGGAGCTCCAAAATAGGACGTGGCTTCCTCCCATTGACAGACAGGCACATGACACGCATGCGCAATTTACCAATTTTATTAAAGTGTTGATTTCCTACACTATGCTACAAAAAATACTAACCCCTAAACCTACCCCACACCTGACCCTAGCCTTAACCAGTGAAATTGACTGCACAGCGGGATTGGCGCTGAATAGCGTGGTAAAGAAAGTTGCAGTTCAGGAGATAAACAGTTAATAAGATTATGCGATATGAGATCGTTCCGTAACTCCCCAACCGGACCTCATCTGACAATGGCACCTTTTTAGTTACACCCAGTGTCACTACCCCCTCCTACCCTGATGGCTCGCGGGAGAGCTCGTGGGTGATTCCCGTTTATTAAGCAGAGGTTCAAACTCCAGTCTGAACACCACTGGCCACGAGCTTTGGGCTCTGCTCTCACGGAGAATATTTATTTATATAGCATTTTTTATTTTAGATCAACTAGAAACAATGTTTAATTTATAAAGTTTTATTTTGAAATGTAAGTCAATAACAATTGGCTGAAGCCAGAGCCAATGGTGAAAGTCTTTGCGCGAAGAGACCCCGCCCCATTTGGAGGTTCTGCCCACTTTTGGAGTTCACGCCCCATTTTGGAGATCTCCGGTCTGCAGTTATACCTACTTGGAGTGCAGTGGTATGTACTTATTGGTACGTATTTCGCGTCTCGCGAAAATGTGCCCCCGGGTACGTTTTTGCCATGAGACCAGGTTGGAGCCTACAGGTAGGCTATATAGAGATCTTTGCAACATTGGTATGTTAAAAGAAGCTAAAAGGATCAAGTCAAATTACCATAGATGGTTATAACTGACCTCAACTGCCCCTCAATTACCTCAATTAAATATACATTGATCCTTATTAAAGCTACTAAACAGACCTGATCCTCCCTATATGCAAAATACGCAAGCTGTGTAGGGCCCCCTTGCTCTCAAAGATGATTTAATTTTAGTTTAGTTTTTGAATTTATGAATGATAAATTATTTTAATTCACCCTTTCTACGTAAAAATCAGTCAAATCATGTAATGTGAATGTCGTACTGCTTGAGACTAAAAAAACGAGTTGAAATCGTACGGAGCTGTGGAAGATTCACTGTTTCTCAAGCGCTCTCTCCCCCTCTCTCTCTTTCTCTTTCTTTTGTAGTTTGATAAACATTGTAGATATAGAAATCAGCAGGAATATTAGTCTGCTGTCACTTTAAGAACTGCACAGATCCAATATATTGATACACATGCGTTTTTTTTCTCAACTGTTTACATTCATTTAAGTCATAAGCCAAGATGGGCATATTAACATAATTGTGTGTGTATTTGACCGTTGAAGCGCAATAACTCGTGAAAGAGATCTGAATTTTCGATCGCATTCTGTCTGAGAGGTGGCTTTCTATACGCACATGTCGGGTTCTTTGTGCTTAATAACTCTTTTTAACATCAAGTGTGTACTGCGCTTTATTTTCTCATTCTTGCATGTTTCTTATTCACTCTAAATTGTCAATAATAAACATATTACTTATTAAGTCCTGCGCTTAAAACTTATTAAGCCCTGCGCTGCGTGGATATATAAAGTTTGGCACGGCCAGTGAGCATGCAAGGAATGGAAGCAGAGTGCTGCGCACACACTGCCCTGCTGTCGCACATCGATGCAACTCAGGAAATACGGATCTTATTAAAATGATGCCATTCTTAAAGTACTGGTACTAGTAAAATTAGGAATCTTACTGTTTTTAAAAGCAGAGTATCGCGATACCTTTTTAGTACCGGTATATCATGCAACACTAATATGAACACGTATTTGCATTGCTTTGACTGTTTTCTGTAGACCCCACCTTCTCGCACGCCATGACTGGTCAACACACTATTGGTCAAACTATCCGTCATTACCTTCAGCAAGTATGAAAACAACAGGAAAACCATGCCAAAACCCGGACACTTTAGGCAATTTAGAAATCCCAACCAGGACATGTCTGGGAAAAAAGGACATATGGTCACCCAATAAGTATCCAAAAAGTTTACTTATAATAAGTAAAATATGCTAAAGTGTACTTTGTTTTCACAAGGGGTACCAGAGCACTGATGCTTAAAAGACTTTGAATAAACTCCATGATGTTTCCATTCATAGAAGTGGGTTTACCTCCAGAGCGAACTCTCCGTCACAGTTCCCAGGTTAAAGTCGAACAGTTTTGTCAAAATCAGGATCACCTGAAAGAAAAACACGCAGACAGTTAACAAATCACCCAGTAATGTCCATTTACACATTTCCCCAGATACAGCGCTCTTAATGTGCTAAGCTAAATGATAAAATGTCTGTCAGGCAGCCTTGCAGTGATGAATGAGAGTAAATATCAGGTGTGAATTTTATTATCTTGAGATGACAGCAGAATAAGAAGCAATGCACTCAGAGCCAGGACAGCCTGGTGGAGGTAATGATGATCGGGGGGGAGAAGAGAGAGAGAGAGAGAGAAAAAAAACATGATGCTGTACACACATACGCTAAAACACAAACACGCGCAAGCTGTCAAATGTCACACTGAAACGTGGCAGGTAAAACGCTTTGCTCGTCCCACCTGACAAAACATTCTGAGCACACACTCATAAACAACAGTGAACAAACGAGCATCTGTCTTTCCACTGTGAGTTTTACCACACACAAAAAAAGGATAGAGAGAGACTTTGAATCAAAAGCAGACAGTAAGTGGTCCCTTTGCAACCGTGACTGTGTGAGAACACAGTCTTCAGTATCGCGTCAACACACTAATGAATATTAGTCTAAAAGGTCCAATATTTAATTTCACACTCCATGATTGTTCCCTAATTAGAGTTCAGTCAACAGGAGTACTGTCATTAACCTAAAAGAAAATCGAGTAATAATTCACAAAACGGATGCAGATGCAAACACAGCTGTTATAGGAAAACCTATTCCAGCCTATTGATAGTCTGTGACTTTACTAACGCCACTATAGCAGGTACTGTGTTTGCGGACAACCTTCACTCCTCACAGCCCCACCTGTGATGGAACGTTTTCATCTGAGGTTAATTAACCAATCAGAAGAGGACAAACTATTAGCATATCCAAATACAGCATATCTGAAAGAGCAGGACCCCAGTCAAACTCACTCAGCTTCCTGAACCAGCAAAACCACCGTGATACTGGAACTAATTACATCTCCTGAAAGAGAGAGAGAGAGAGAGAGAGAGAGAGAGACCGGTGTCCATGGGGCTGAAAATGAATATTAATATCAGTCGAGGTTTCTATTGTCCATTTCTATGAGGTCAATAATATGTGCAGGGATGTTATGCAGATTTAATTACATTTGCATATGAATGGTGGGTTTGATCAGTTCATGTTCTAGCTAAAATCAGATTCAGTTTGAACATGAATGACTTGCTGTCATATTACAGTCAATATGCTGAGGTCTGTTCAGTCACTTTATTCTTCTAACCTCAAATACATGAAAAAGCTTTCACCATTACATTCATCTTTTTGTTCCTCCACCTTTTGTTCTCTTTGAAATAAATGTTTCATTACATGCGAAACATGTCAACATTGTTGAAGACTCAACATTCCTGTCTTTTTCAGCTAGAGCCAGTAGGTCATAAAATCCGTATTACACGCTGAATCCTACAACTGAACATTTCCATTCCCATATCTATTTCATTTACTTTATTGCATTTGCCCATGAAATATGATTATCTAAATTGCGGCTTATATGTATGTATGGCCATTTTGTTGTGCTCTGTGTGATACCATGGAAACAACTCCTGCTAAGACCAATCAGTATCCACTGAAGGCTGCTCACTTGACAGTGACAACAAGTAGCAGTGAAATAAAAAACAATAACCGGAATAAGAACAGATGGCATAGTACTACTAACATAGCTGATGTTTCTTCCAAAGGAAGCTGACAAGACTTTATAAAGCGTTTAAAAAAACATTTTTTCCCACACTGGACATTTACTGTCCACTGGTGCCTATGAGAGCATTAAAAAACAGCAGGAATGACTAAGAGTGTATTGCTTGCATGTATATTTTCATATTGCACAAAAAGACATCAGGTGTACATAGTAAAAAAAAGGCACATGCAACATGAACAACATTAACTAGCTTTTCTAGTTTTTGCTTTTACGTTACCTGCAAAAGCATGTTGTCAAATTTTTAAGTATTTAAAAATGTTGGAATGAAATTAAATATATGATTATATTAAACTATAATTGAATAATTCACAATATTAAAAAATGAATGTTCATTATGTGTTTCAGCCATATTCAATAAGACCCTAAATCAATTCTGTTTAAGTCATTTCCATTTAGCCAATATAATATGTACCCAGTGGCTTGAATAACAATGCTTTATTTTATTAGTCTTTTTAATCATAATTAAATCAGTGCAGAATCTGTGCCTGCAGAATTCCACAGAAACCTTTGCAGAATTACAACATACACATTGCATGCTCATTTATTAAAGACTCTGGCTAATTTGATGATGCTTTCAGAAACTAATAAAAGTGCAGTACTCTAATCACATTTAACATATTTTGCCATATTGATATAAACTCAGTCTACAATCTGCATGTTTACCCCCTAAATAAGTACAGAAAACATGAAAAAATTGAGCATATTTCTACATGTTTGTTCAGTTCACAATAATATTCATAGTAAGTGCCTTTTGGCAAAAATAAGCATCAAAATGTTTGATTATTTTTTTTCCATTGATTACTATTGTCCAAGTGACAACCCATTACTCGGTTTTATTTATGTTGTTGTGTGGACCATGACATTTTGAAGAAGACTCAAGGCTATTCTCAAAGTTGACCATAAGCCTTTTATAATCCACTCATGAGAAATCATGATACACTTGTAAACTTCAGCTTTTAAGCTATAATTTTTCAAAAATTAAATAATATATAGAGTGGGACAGGTTGACATTTTAAATCAATTTGTTGACTGAAAGTCTTACTTTATCCATCTTTCTTTTGAAGCCATTATAGAATGTTGTATTCTTTCTTTTTTTCTAAGGCAAGAATTAGGCCTGTGAGGTTTTCTAGTTTCCTAGCCACAGAACATAAATGACACCACTCTTGGCTTAACTACATGCAACTTGAACTGGGGAGTATTGTTGCTTCAATACCAACATTTTGGCTTCAGTACAATACCAGCCTCTGGCACCTCAACTAAATCAACATCTTAAACAACAAATAAACAGCCTCACGCAAAATGAAATTAAACTACTGTTGGACTGTCAAATAGGCCCAGTGTCAATCATTCATGATTAATCTCATCACTTCTTCCAGTTAACACATTAGCGCATTCAGATTCAGAATGTTGGGTACAATTCTACATTTCTCAAAATGCATAGGAAATGCAAATTCTGAACCAATGCAAAGGTGCAATGATTAAATAATATAAAATTTTTAAAATACAATTACATATGAAAAATATGTTTTTGCTGATTGTTTTCTAGTACAACATTTCATTTTTTTGCGCTTTGATGACAAATCCCACCATACAAAGAGTGCATATGACTTGACTTTTGTCAATCCCATCTGGATTTGATTTATACATTTTTTTAAAGTACAGAACAAAACAGCTATAACATCAAAAATGCCACAAAAAACATAACATTTAATGAATCTCCCACATCAACACATTTACTTTTATGCTTCAAGTCACAATGCCTGAAATGCCAAACTATGCTAAAGAGTGGAACATTATTGACTAGGCCAGGGGTGGGCAAACTTGGCCCTTCCAGGTCACTTTCCTTCAGAGTTTAGTGCCAACCCTAATCAAACACACCTGAACCAGCTAATCATTGTCTTCAAGACTACTAGAAAGCTACAGGCAGGTGAGTTTTTGGTTGGATCAAATCTCTGCAGGAAAGTGGCCTGGAAGGACCAAGTTTGCCCATCACTGGACTAGGCCAAATAACGATATTTGCCAAATTACTTTTTTAGTGCCGGTATACCAATCAACCTTATCGGACAGTAAAACAGACGCTTATGATTCCCCAGCAGGTTGTCTGAGGCAAAAATAAACTAGCAAAACCATACATGTACCTGAGAGCAAACAGCGGCAATCTGGGACCGCAAGCACAAACAATCAAGAAAACATGAAGACCCATTTTAAGTGGTAATTTTACTGCAAATGATGAAGCCCATAATTAAAACTGTTTCCGAAACTCTACACAACAAAATCACATTAACATGGGTAGGTGATTAAAACGTCTATATGTTCTGTGTCAGTTTTCGGTCAGAGACTTTGTTTTCAAACACTCAGATGAATTCAATTAAAATGGTGAAATGAAATGGAACTACCTGCTCCTTGTTTCAGTGGCATTCCTACAGCACAATGCAGCCAGAGTAATGCACTGAATGTTCTACAGAACCCAAAGAACAACACTGAATTCTCCATTGCAATACTTTTTCTATGAGAGCAGAGTAACGTCAGTGACGGCGCTACACCGGGGCTAGGGGGGGGCTATATCCCCGTCAGAATTTTGAATAGCCCCGGTTTAGCCCTCATTTGCGCTAAACCACGGCAACAGAGATATCGTCCTTCTGTAGGCTATATGCAATCCATTACATAGTCACTAAGGTTGTGATGTGGTGTTCGTTTTAATGTTTTATTTAAGTTTTAAGTATGCACAGTTCTGATTATGCATATAAATATGTATTGTGTTGTTAATGCTAAACGCATGGGTGCTGTCCAGTTCTGAAGTCTTTCCTTTGTATGTAAAAAGTTTTTGTCATTGTCTTATGGTCACTTGTATTAAGATTATATCTATTTTGATTAATTTGCCTATTCGTTGGCAAAATATAAATTAAAACTACACTTCTGTTGAATATGGTGTGTACCATAGCTGCTTTAATTAAAAAAAAAAAAACAATTTCTTTATTTGTTCTGGCGCACTGTGGCTGCCGTCGCATCATCCAGGTGGATGCTGCACACTGGTGGTGGATGAGGAGATGACCCGACAATGTAAAGGGCTTGAGGCCTAGAAAAGTGCTATCTAATGTAATTAATATAAATAAAAATAAAAATTTATAAAGTAACTATATCAATATCATTTATTTTCTTAGCACCCCCACATATTGGTCTAGCCCCCCCTTAGCACCGGTAGAGAAAAAATTCTGGCGCCGTGCCTGAGTAACGTTCATTGCAATTCTGCTCTCAAAGGAGTCATGCAGTACATTGTGACTTTTGTTTCTCTCTGGTGGACTTCACAGCTCAGTGTTTTTGGCACTAATTTGTTCCTGTGTACTGTAATACACCCCCTGAGTTAGCGGCAAACTGAACATTATGCTCACAATTTGAATAAAATACTAAGGACGGAGGAATCCTTATTCTCTCAATCCAGAGATCATGAACAGACTGGGCATAATATATCAGTTTAACTCTAGTGGAATTGAAAGTCAGTTTCAATGTGTGCTTAGAGTGTGTGGAATATTAATCCAACTTTCCTCTCTTTTTCATTTCCCCCCCTCTTTTCATTCCCTTTTATATTGTTTCTTCCTCAATCTGTCTTCTAGTGCTCTCTGAGCATCATGTTTAGACGCTGCCGTATGAATCAATAAACCTCAAGCCATTAAAATATGGAACAAAATGGAGGGAGTGGAATTGATATTTTTAAGTGGTTTATTTGAATAAAATACAGTTGTATTATCATATGCTTCGCATGTCTGAATATAGTATAACAAGGTAGGGCAAAAATGGATGTTGAATGGAAGGGCTGCATTCACAGTATCAGATTCAGCAGCAGTAATCAAATCTTAGACACATTTGTACTACTGTTTGTTTGTGTCCGGTGGTTTATTTGGGGCTGTAGGGTATCGTACCGCTTTCACTCTAATGATAAACCATCAAGGTAAATGAAAGACTTTCTGTGTTTTTGTGTTTGCAAGTATGTCAGAGCTCTCACAGCATGATTTGAAATGCAAACACTCATAGCATGAAATAGGTTTATGGGGATAATACACAAAATAGATGAATTTCAAGAAAGAGTTTGTGCTTTGGGGCGAGAGGCGTTTTCTCATCAGTCAAAAAAGCAAAAGATGTGCGCTCTCACACACATACACACACATAGAAAAGGAGAATACTTATTCATATTTATGTTTTATTAATGCTCACTGCTTTGCCTTAGGAAAATCCACAAATCATCGCATTGCTCGATTCTGCCTTACTGAAAATTTTAATAATTTTCACACTTATTTTGTGTTTATTCACCAGAGAGCCTGGGGGCCACACAGGGCCATAATAAAAACTATGTACATTATCCAGCTCTTTAAATATAATCCTCAAGTACACATCTGTATATGAATATACATGTGTGAATATAAACAACCTTCATATGCATGGCTCTAAGATGATCCCCAGTTAGAGCGCAAGCAGGTGCACACATGCGGTCATACGCAACACACATACACATGCAGTGCATAAAGTTTCTGCTGAGAGCAGCAGCCTTCATATGTCACGGTGCGCTACTGTGAGGAGCACGGAGACGAAGGAGTGTAATTCAAACATATAGATTTTAATCACATCCAGGGAACAGTGAAAACACACGTAGCAAAGGTAGACATATACAATTCCGGACAAGGGAGAACAGAACGGGCTAGGACTCAAATAGGGCAGATAACGAGGGGCAGACAGGTGAGGAGGATAACTAATAACAAGGAACACCTGGAACAAATAGAACTAAATGGGGGCAGGAACCGGAAGGACCAAATAAGAGCAAGACATGCAAATGGGGAGCAAAATACACACAAAACAAGGAACAGAGTCTGACATTACTCCCCCCTCCCAGAAGGCGCATCCTCACGCCTCACACCATCCAACGGGGAGGGGGGGTGGGCACTCTGGAGACCCCTCAGGACAGACATGGGACAGCAGGCCTCCAGTGGTACCCGTTCGGGGCGCCATGGCGGACCAGGCAGACTAGGAGGCCATGGCGGATCAGACAGTTCGGGAGGCTATGGCGGAGCAGACAGTTCAGAAGGCCATGAAGGAGTAGGGAACTCAGGAGGCCATGGCGGATCAGACAGTTCAGAAGGCCATGGCAGAGAAGGGAATGAGGAGGATTGTCCTTGGGGAGAATATAGTCTTTAGAGGCCCTCCGTAGGCCTAACTCGGGAACAGTGGCCCTCCCTGGGCTTGACTCGGGGACTGGAGCCTTCTCTGGGCTAAACTCGTGGACTGGAGCCCTCTCTAGGCTAAACTCGGGGGCTGGAGCCCTCACTGGGCTAACCTCGGGGATAGGAGATCTCACTGGGCTAAACTCGGGAACAGGAGCCCTCTCTGGGCTAGACTCGTGGACAGGAGCCCTCTTTGGGCTGGATTCGGAGGCTGGAGCTGACACTGGAGCGAGCTCCGGGGCTGGAGCCGACACTGGAACGAGCTCGGGGATGGAGCCGACACTGGAGTGAGCTCTGGGGCTGGAGCCAACCGCCTTCTCCTCCTTAGATTCGTTCTTTAGGTTCGGGGTGAAAGGCGTGGTCGGCGGGCTTGAGTGAGCCGCGGCCGGCAGGCTTGCCAGAGGAATGGCCAGCGGGCTTGAGAATGCAGCGGCCGGCGGGCTTGACTGAGGAATGACCGGCGGAGGGGCTCCGGATCAGAATCGGAGGCTCTCCAGACACCGGATGACCTTCCAGTCGAGGTTGGTGGTGCCTAGGAGTTCCACGGGGCGATGGTATGTGATCCCAAGCCGGAACAGCGACACCAGGGTCTCCCGATCCAGGGAGCTGGCGAGGGCAAGCGGCACAAACGCCCTCGCGTAGGTGAGCGGGTCGTGGCTCGCCTGAGTTTGAGTCGGACTTCTGTCCGGTGGCGCTACTGTGAGGAGCACGGGCGACGAAGGAGCGAGGAGACAAGGAGTGGAATGCAAACATATAGATTTTAATCACATCCAGGGAACAAGGAAAACACACGTAGCAAGGGTAGACATATACAATTCCGGAGGAGGGAGAACAGAACAGGCTTGGACTCAAACAGGGCAGATAACGAGGGGCAGACAGGTGAGGAGGATAACTAATAACAAGGAACACCTGGAACACTAGAAGATCAATGGGGACAGGAACCGGAAGGACCTAATAAGGGCAAGAAAGGCAATTGGGGAGCAAAACACACACAAAACAAGGAACAGAGTCTGACAACACTGCCAACAGCTGAGAGGTTTATTTTACTGCATGATATAAAAGGAAACCTTCATGTAAGCATACACATAAACACACATATAAATCTTTACGTATATATGCATATTTTGAGCTCCTCTTTTTTGTTATGTGGGTTTATTGTATTCTTGTGCTTTTTTTTTACTTTTTCTATTGTTTATTTTGGTTCTTTCTCTAGCTTTTCTACAGCTTTGAAAAATTACGAATGAATTCCAGACTTCTGGTTGTAAAACTCCTTGCATCTTTAGTCATGTTCCACGCTCCATTTTTATGACGAATCACTGGCACATAAGCTTCTGCCAGCATACATACACAAACAAATCATAAATTCAATCAATCAACTACTTTGGGTACTTGTTATTATTTATTATACTTATTATTATTATTATTTTGACAGACTTCTGAAAATGTTGGTCACAAATGTCTTCTTAAAACTCCTTTTTGAAAATGGTCTCACTTGAAATAAAGGTTAAAGATAAGTAATATCTTAATTAAAATCTGAAAATGTTAAGGTGTAGGAATACATATTTTTACAATAACTGAGGGAGGTCTTCACAAGTATACATATACAATTTAGCTTAACATATACATGATTAATGAGTGCATGTCTTACTGATGGTTTTATCTTGCCCCATGTAATGATTAAATGCAGTTAAAAACGCTCCGTTTCCGCCTAAAGAAATATTCTGGACGACTGTGACATTCTGCTGATTACCACAGAAATTAATTTAGACTTTCAGAGATTTTTCAGAGATTTGTTCCTTGGTTACAAAAGCAAAACACAAGTGCCCTTATATACTTATATCTATGCAATCATACAGCATTTGAATTTAATTTGGAACATTAGAAATACACACATACCGTTTCTTCATACAGTTTTTACAAGTGTAAGTGCTTTAAGAATACTTGCTTCACACTTTAGTAGAAGGACAACATAGACTTTCATTGTAAGTGCATTACTAAACACACTAATGTTATTTTCTTTAAAAACTGAGGAGCAAATCAAATAATTATTTTCTTAAAACAATCATAATTTAGTCCTGCTGAGTTTCACTGGTGTCAGGGATTTCTAAGATGTTTTACACAGGAGTGAATAAACAGCTTCAGACTAATGTCTTCGGAGACCAGGTGTGTTCATGTGATGTATGGGTGTATCTGTATGTCAAAAAGCAGTAAATAGAACCTACCTTTAAAGAAAAAAATGCCTTTTTCTTTTTCAGAAAATCAATTTACTTTCAGTGTTTCTTTGTCTATAAGAATAGGACTGTCTGTCCTGTGAGTCCAGGTCGCCTCAAAAGGGCCTTTCGCACCACTTTAGTTCCAGAACTAAATGTACAGTACTAAAGTATTGGGATGATTTTGCGCAAACTTTTTCCCAGTACCATTTAAAGGGTTTCATTTGCACCAACGTGTACTAGGAAGTGATGTAAGCCAGTCGACAGCAACGTCATTTGTGCACGGCGTTCAACAACGGAAACAAAGAAGAACAACGTTAACAACATGAGGATGGAGGATGTTTTGTTCCTTCGAAATCTAGCTGGATTTCCTCCATTGCGTAAATGTTCAAAAGTGCCTGAACTTAAGCGTCCGTCCATCTATCGCTGTTCTCCATACTTGCGAAATAAGTTGACACAATGTTTACAGTATGTTTACACAGCGTTTTAAATCATGGAGGGTGAGGGCGTTTTCGTACGCGTTTGGCCAATCAATGTCTACTTAAGTCACAGGTAGTACCTGTTGTGCTGGTTAGACCCTGATCCGGAGTAGGAGCTAATTTGGTTCTTGAAAAAGGCAGTCCGGTACTAAAATCGCACCCAGTTCCAGCGGTGTGAAAACGCCAAAAAATGGGTTGTTCCACAATTAGTTCTGGTACTATGAAAAGGTTCCCGCGGTGCGAAAGGCCCTAAAGACAACTTAGTACCCTATGAGATACAGATCTTAACTATTCACCCGGAGAACGCCAGTAGGTGGTGCTGTCTTCAGTGTCTACAAAAAAACTGTAAACTTTCTAGGGACTAAGAAATTAAAAGTAAACACCAATAACATTCTCATATGAACCAAACCTGCCATGTGACCCAAGATAATCAAATTATAGTGATATTAAACTATAGTGTTGTAGACTTATTCTGTGTTGCATTAAAAGTACAATACTACTAATAATACAAAGATAAAGCAAGAGATTTTGTCTAAATTGTGTTCTAAACTTACATGAACTAGTGAACCTGTGAATACACAATTAAAGGAAACTTTAACTGGCTACTTAAAGGTTAAGCTAAGCTTTTCATGTTTTAAAAGCCCAAGTTGAACAATATAGCTTATTATTATAATTCTCCTAATTGTGGACCACTGGCATTTTTTTAATCAACTGAAATTATTTATTTTATGGAAAATCAAAGGAAACTGCACCCCCTGGCTGTGTAAACTAGTTTAACAGAGCCTAAATTTAATGTTTATCTATGGCAATTTATTTAACTGAAACAACAACAAAAAATAAGCAAACAGAAAGATAGACCATTTATTTTATATGCCCATCATTTTATATGCCCCCTCAATGCACATTGAGGAGAAACTGAAAGATGCTTGCAGCACATTATGTGAAGAATGAGCAAAAAACAAATGTCAAGAAAAAAGGAGAAAAGCTGTTTTTTTGCCTTTGAAATAATAATTTTTTTTTTTTTTAAAGTGTTAGATGAGCAATGAGCTGTTTAGCTCCCTGATAAACCTACTGTGAGATTATTGGCCCATATAAAGCGGTACATTTTCATGGCCCTTCTCCACACAATGTTAAACAGAGGTGTTAGTCATTTTTTAAAAGGATGTAGCCTTTTAGAGGAGATTTATTTTTCAGACCTGCCACAGAACATTAAAGCAAGCTGTCACTGGGGTTAAAGGGCTAGAAATATAAGCGAAAGTTTTGCCATTGAGGAACAAAGTCAAAATAAAGAGAGTCAGACTAAAACAAAAAGGTTGCATCATTAACATTAAAGACACTCAAGGGTTTTAACTTTGACTTGAATGTATCTTTGCTCCCTCTAAGGTCACTTCCTTTCTGTGTCAGAACTGGCTTATAATAGTTTGCTCTCAAAATTTCGAAGGACCTCTATGTTATGCTATTTTATTTTGATCGGACTTCCTTTGTTTCTTGTTCCCTGGCTTCCTTTGCTCTTCTCTATGTCTTTCACTGCGGTTCTCTAGAGTCTGGATACCCACTCGACCTCCGCTGCCTCTGCCTTTAATTAAAAAGACAGAGAGACAAGCTGACTCTCTACAGACCAATAATTAGACACACACACGGACACACACAGGTCTCAAAGACATTCACAGGCATACACACACACCAGTGCCAAACACATATGCACACACTCTCTCTAAAGACCAATGACAAATGCTCTCATCTCCCATCTCTAGGTCACTTCTGACACTTGCTCTCTGCATCCCTGGAAAGTGTACAATAACCACAATTAATCTGCATGCTCATTAATATTCAGTACTGTGACAAAGCATGGATAGCAGCTCATAATGAATAAATCTATCACCACGAATCCCATTGGAAGGAAAAACAGGTCACTGGTCTGCATACATTTGAATGTGAAGGGTGCATGGCCGCTTTCACATATTTTATTTTTACTGAGCACAATTTATTATTGAGAAATACAGTGGTCCTATATAATATTTCTGTAATATATAAAAAAGAAGAAACATATTTTTCTTGAATTTAATGTTACTTTTATTTTTGCATTTATTATAATGAAATACAACTTTAGGCAAAAGTTTAAAACAATAAAAATATAACTCAAAATGAAGGTGGAACATGACATAGTTCATGTGATGAACTACACATGTAGAACACCACTGTAAATTTGAGGGAAACTGATTTCCCACATCTGTGACACTTTATTTTGATGGTTGCCTTAAGAAATCCTGTTGACTGTAAGTAACTTTGCAACTTCATGTCAACTAACTCTCATTAGCAGAGTATTAGTAGAGTGTTAGTAGACTGTTAGAGGACCTCAGATGATGCCAACCCTGAAACAACATACAGAACTACCACATTTTGACGAGACGTTTGATTGCATCATATAATAATTGCTCTTAATAGTGTTCATCGTCTGTTTGATTACGTCTTTAATTTATTTTCACGGACCATTTTACAATATGTCCATTAAATGAAGTCCCCCTGATCAAGCACTACTAAATATTGTAGTTTTTAATTTGCTTTAAAGTTGCTTTGCAACGATTTGTATCGTGAAAAGCGCTATACAAATAAACTTGAATTGAATTGAATTGAATGGTTAGGTTAGGGTTAGTAGAACAAGTTGACATGTACTTGCAAAGTAACTTATAGTCAGTAGCATATCTGTTGGCAACTATCAAAATAAAGTGTTAGTATATATTAAGCAGACAGTCTACTAATACTCTAATGACTGGTAGTTGACATTGTTACTAAAGTTAACAGAATGTCTAAAGGGAACCATCAAAATACAGTCACCCATAAATCCACTAAAATTGACCTTAACATAATTGAAGGGCATATTAAAATATAACTCAATAGTATATAAAACATCTTAAATTGTTTATCTTTTTGATCTTTCATTCAAAAAAATTCCCAAAATTCTAACCTACCATTGACGTCTCATTATGAAATAAATGTTTTTCTCTAGTTCATGTTGGCCACAATTATTGGCACCTAATTATTGCAACGTCCTTTACCCAAGATAGCAGCTCTGAGTTTTCTCCTATAATGCCTGATGAGTTTGGAGAACACCCGACAAGAGATCAGAGAACATTGCTTCATACAGGATCACTCCAGATCCTTCAAACTCCCAGCTCCATGTTGGTGCTTCTTCTCTTCAGTTTACCCCACTCATTTTCTACAGGGTTCAGGTCAGGGAACTGAGACGACCATGGCGCATTTTTGTGTTGATTTTGATGTTTGTTTTGGATCATTGTCCTGATGGAAGATCCAAACATGCCCATTATAAGATTTCTAACAGAGGCAGTCAGGTTTAGATTTTTTTATCTGTTGGTATTTGATAAAATCCATGAGCCATGTATACAAGATGCCCAGACCCCGGCCAGAAAAAATAGCCAACATTAACAATCCGCAGTATATTTCAGTCAGGTCCACTTCGTCAAAGTATATTTATTACAATTATAGCATACAGTTAGTGTTTACGGTATGGTTCTGTTCTGGTCTAACTTCCCCACGCCTGTCCATGCAGCCATGCTTGGACAGAGCGGGGAAAGCAGCAAGTCAAACTCCCCTGGGGTACAGAACAGATCCAGTATATGCATACATAATTCACAATTCCTGAGTTGTAAGAAATAAAAAATACATTGCTAGAGAATGTGAATAGGAAACTGTCTACGTTCACTTAAAAAGTATAATTTTTAATCTGAAAAAAAACTGATTCGATTAGGTTCAAGTTAGTGGAGTTGGGGTTGGAGGAGGATTGATTGCAAGCAGCGATGTGATGAAGAGATGCTGGAGGATGGGCGATTTAAATGGACGCTATGATAAGTGTCAAAACTGGATTGGTACACTCTAAAAAATGCTGGGTTGTTTCAACCCAATGTTGGGTCAAATATGGACTAACCCAACTGTTGTTAAAAATGGACTAACCCAACTGTTGGGTTAAAAAGTAAATTAAAAAATGTAACCAAAATTTAACCAAACAGTTGGGTTAGTCCATATTTGACCCAACATAGGGTTGAAACAACCCAGCATTTTTAGAGGTACACGCAGGAACAGATGGAAATCAGCTGTTGCCGAGCTTGCCTGAAGTGGCTGCCTGAACGAACGCGATGCTTGATTTAAAAATGGGCACGGGGTACTTTTTATCCTGCCTGCACCAACGCCCAGATGGGTTTAATATATACTATAATTTTGTATTATCTATTTAATATATATGTAACTAGAATTTCTAGGGGTGCCACTAATTGTGGCCAACATGCATTGGAGAAAAATATTTATTTCATAATGTGAGTTCCCCCCCACTTTCATTTGTTTCACGTCAATGAAAGGTTAGAGTTTTGTGATTTCTTTTAATGAAATTAAATTCAAAAAGATAAATTATGTAGATTTATTTTCACAGCCGCATTTGCTCATATTTACCAAGGGTGCCAATATTAGTGGAGGGCACTGTAAATCTATCATCATTAACTAGGCCTATATATTCTTATTTTTATTGTTTCTTTAATGCATATTTTGGTATTTTGATTATATAATCATCAGGTGCTTAAACTGAACGCTTAAATTGAAGAGCATGCCAGAAAAATGCAAGTATGTGGAGATGTGCCCTGTCAGCACATACTACTTCATCTGGGAAAAAGACATCATAAATCTTACATGTAGTACATAAATCTCCATCAGTCTTTATAGTCTAATATTATTAGTATTGCAGAATTATTAATATAAAAGACATGATGCATGGACTTGATTCATATTACCATTGGATTGCTCATGTTCACGTTTACAGATGAAAAAAGGTAAGAAAAATAAGCAAAAACAGCTTAAAGACATCTAGTAGTACACTGTGTATTATTGGATGTCATTTAAGATGTTTATACTTAATTTATGGCTAATTTTCTAGTTCTACATTTTTTTTCTTTATTTTTGCTGGATGTTATTGGGATTTTGGTTGTTCAATAAACTTTTGCACATCTGTAGGCTCTATGCATGGCCTGGCCTGGCCTGCTATATAAAGCTAAAGAAAGACCAAGGACATTTTTTAACACATGAGCTTTTTTTAATGAGTTTTTCACACCTTGGTATTGGTAAAAATATTACTGGTCAACCTTTTAATTCAAAGGAGCAATATTTACTGATGTACTAAAAACCTAGTCTACTGTACACATTTAAACGACTGAATTGACACAAAGTGTTGTACTGCAGTTCCCTTTACAGAAGTGACAGTCGGATATTTGAAATTTACTGAACTAATGATCTCTACCACATTTGTGAGTGTCAGCAAATATTTGAGTGATGGAGCTTTGGAAATGTGCACATATCTGGATAAACTGAAAAGGTCAGGAATATAAAATTATAATATAAATATTTAGGTTTAAGGATGACTTTAAGGAACCACTACTAGATTTGTATATGTAATCCCCAAATTTAAGCTTTACAACAATTTTTTTTTTACAATGACAAGAGAAATCATTTTTTAATTCCAGATATTTATAATCCTCGGCTGTGGAAATGCTGAGAGTAGGGCTGCTTGTTTCACTTTCCCTCCAATTTGTACATAAATCTCTGTGCTGAGCAAATGACAAATTATTTCAGTTTCCAACTTTTATTGGTACTGGATATTCTTATATTTTGAGAATGGCTGTCTCATAAATCATATGATTTAAAATGATTAGTTAGTGGCACAATACTTGAATCTGTAAAACAGGGAGTTTAACCAAATATATTCACATTGCTCTGGTAGATTCTAATAATGATTATGAGATTTCAGGGTTTGAGAGAATAAATCCTAAGGTTATGCAAGCAGCTCTGCACATTAACTGACAAATTATAGAAGACAGAATGTGCATAGATTCACTTGTTCATATAATTCTTAAGGGTAATGCAGGTAAACGGATATGACTTGCTCTCCATAACAGAGGAACTGAAGCTCTAAAATGCCTCACTACTCTATGTAGGTTTTAGGAAGTTAGTTATTGTATAGCTAATATCAGAAGGTTGATGTCACAGGAGGTAAGTACTCTACTTTAGATTACACGAACTTTAGAGAACTTCATTTTTGTATTAAAGCATAGTTTGCTGAAACTTTTTACATTTTTACATTTCGTCATCTTTGAGCAAATTACAGAAAAAGGAAGCAAGGCACAAAGAAAGACATGATTAACATACACTACTGTTCAAACATCTGGGGTCAGTAATATTTTCTTTTAAGAAATTAATACTTTTATTCAACATGGATTGATCAAAAGTGAAGTCATAATGTTACAAACAATTTCTATGTCATTCTAATAAATGCTGTTCCTTTGAACTTTCTATTCATCAAAGAATCCTGAAAAAAAATCTTTCACAGTTTCTACAAAAATATTGTGCATGTTTCTTGACCACCAAGTCAGGCACTATTAATTCATGTCAAAGCAAGGGACACCAAGAAGGGGTAATTCAAAATGAAAATTCAGCTGACATCATAGGAATAAACTACATTTTAAAAAATACTATAATATAAAAGTTATTTTAAATTATATCAATATTATTGGTTAGTCCTTATCTTTGGAACAGTAGCTTTTTTTTTTTTTACAAGCATTGACTTAAAGGTCCCATATTGTACACCTTTATGGAGTTTTATTTTCGGTTTTGATGTCCTTAAGAATATATATTTGCGGTATAAGTACCAAAAACCATCTCAATGTATTTTTACAGCTCCTCTCTCAGGAGCTCTGCTGAGAACAGTTCGATTTTGGCCTGTCTAATTAATATTCATGAGACTCTCTTCTGATTGGCCTGTTGTTTTCTGAGTGACGCATGGCCAGGCCAACCACAGGTAACTAGGGTCAGCCGACATCACAGCGCTAGCTGGAGGCAGCAAAACAGGGGAAACTGGAAGCGGCCCATTCAAACCAGCGCAGATTCGGCTACATACCCAGTCAACAATTTGATCTCACAATGATGTCACCATGAGCTCACATGATTCCCATGGTGTGGTCACAATGTGTGTGTCACAGTGAGCTAAAAGTGTAACCACACAGCGCACTCACTGTGTGCTCATACTGTGGTCACAATTTGAGGTCACTGCACACTCACTGTGCGCTCATACTGTGGTCACAATGTGAGGGCACTGCACACTCACTGTGCGCTCATACAATCAACGGAAGGGTGAAGGAAATGAAATGAAAGAAGGAGGAATAAATAGAGTCTTGCAGGAAGATTCTGCAACCTCTGATAGATGAATGATTCACTGTCTCCAAACTATATCTGACTGTCATGTTCTGACAACATATTTCAGCCACACCTGAGGGAACAGATTGAAATTTATCATGGCCAAGAGAGACGGGAGGGCAAGCTGGTACAGAACAGAAGAAATGCTAGTTGTGATCGCACAGGAGTTTGGGTCGCAAGTCTTTGTTGTATCAGAGGATTGGATCAAGGTTTGGCTGGTTAACATGGCCTTGTTAGTCCCTGCTGGTAGATTTCTTAACTACACCATCTGGCAGCAGAACGCATCTTTCTGCAATGCATCGTTCTCTAAATATTTATTATGAGTTTCATTGAAACTAATCATTTGAATTGATTTATAAAAACGTTTAAATGAGCCATGCTACCATTTAAAATAAATGTACAAATAAAAACTGTATTATCACAGTGTTGATTAATTTGATATTGCTGGGCAAACTCATTACAAATATATGGTCAGTGTGAGGTCACAGCGCACTCACTGTGTGCTCATACTATGGTCAATGTGAAGTCACTGCACACTCACTCTGTGCTCATACTATGGTCAGTGTGAGGGGGGGGTTTCCCACCACTTTTGGGCCAAACAATCACTGTGCGCTCATACTGTGGTCACAATGTGAGGTCATTGCACACTCACTGTGCGCTCATACTGTTGTCACAATGTGAGGTCACTGCACACTAAATTTGTGCTCATACTGTGGTCACAATGTGAGGGCACTGCACACTCACTGTGCGCTCATAATGTAATCAATGTGAGGTCACTGCACAATCACTGTGCGCTCATACTGTGGTCACAAAATGAGGTCACTGCACACTCACTGTGCTCATACGATGGTCGCAATGTGAGGTCACTGCACACTCACTGTGCTCATACGATGGTCGCAATGTGAGGTCACTGCACACTCACTGTGCTCATACAATGGTCATGTTCTTTCTTTCGTTTCAATGCACACCACTGTGTCATGACATGCTCATACATGGTCGAATGTGAGGTCACGCAAAATCACTGTGCTCCATCGATGGTCGCATGTGAATTCCTGACCACTCACTGTGATCATACAATCGGTGCAATGTGAGGTCATGGCAACTCACGTGCTATTACAATGGTCGCAATGTGAGTCCTGCACATCACTGTGATCATACGATGTCGCAATGTGAACGTGCACTGCGCACTCGTAGGCGCGTTCCATTAAGATTTGGCCAAAACTTTGGCGATATTTACTGAATGTCAATAAATAAAAGTATTGCGAACTGACAGCGTTCCATTAACAATGTTATGCGGCTTTGATGGATTGGCAATATTTATTCAAAGGAGACCTATGCGTGTATCTTTACAGAAGGAGCAAAGAGAGCCGCTTCAGAAATGTGCGTGGCGTGGCTGGAATAAACCATTGACTGTATAAAAACATTAACACAAGCATGGAGTGGCCGCAATCAGCTTCAGTGACCATATCAGAGCCACACTGCACCGCAGACATGTGCAGTGTAAATTGTCCAAGTATTAATAGTAGGGAAAGCCCCTTATACTGGAGCGCGGCCACTTATGAAGTGTTTCATGGAGGTTATAGTACATTGAAGAATGATCATATGACTTTTTACATACGCCATGTGACCTGTAAATGCGAAAAAGCCGTTTCCATTGCACTTTTGTGAATTAATCCTTTTTCGCATTGCCTGAAAAACCACCTCATGCGAGCGTAAAAACTTTTTTGCGATATATGGCCGTTTTTGTGAAATTAACGCGTTTCCATTAGGCGTATTTTCAAATCGCAATTTCAATTTGCGCAATTTGAAGGTAATGGAACCGAGCTAGTGCGCGCTCATACTGTGAGCTCACCATGTGAGACCACTGTCATATTGTGTTAAACTCATTCTTTTAACTGTGATCTAAAAATTCTCTCATATTGGTCAGTAATATCACAAACATGTAGAATTTCATCTTTTATTTCCTTCAAAGTATTTCTACAATTCGGTTTCCTTGTTCATGTTGATTTATTTTCAGTTTGGTGTTGGCATTTGACAGACATTTCAATTTAACAGATACATTCTGCTTCTGGTGTTGTTTTGATGACTCCTTTTCGATTCTTAACTTCGATTTCTTTGTCCCCTTGGAAAGACTTGACACATCCTGAAACACAGAGAACAATATGTCATTGCAATCAGTTACTAACAACCTAACATGTGAAAATAACTATTAGTTAAACAAAACATGAAACAAATCATGCATCCATGCTTCCACAAAACACGCTTGTATAGTTATTGAAATATGATCCAGAGTTAGTAATGTAGCCTATTAATGATCTGATTTGGGAAGTATAACAAATCATAAATACTGATATGCAACCTAAAGCCAGGGACACACTTAACAACTAACTGAATCATTCTAAGACTGAACTGAAAACACTTATGATTTTAAATGCTGACTGTAAACACCAACTGAACGCAAATGGCTCTGACACATTTGGGTGTGATCAGTTTTAAGTATCAAATTACATTAATAACCAGCCTTGCAGTTGTGTAGTGTGTTCCTGGCTTAAATAATTCTACATCTCAGCTGGCAAGATGGCTTGCTCACATGCACCTGGCTAACACGTGTACCTAATTTGCTAACATGGGGCCAGGCCAAAGTGCATATTGGTATTATAATATCATATAAGCATATGTGAATAGCAATTAAAGAAACCACCCACCATTTCTCCAGTGTAACAATTCCACAGTCAACAGTCCCTAACACAAATGTACATCACAATAGTGATGTTTGTCTTCTTCTTCATTGGAGTTTTACGGCAGTTGGCATCCATAGTGTTGCATTACTGCCATCTGCTGTCTCACTTTAACTTACTATATCTTAATAAAATTTGTCCTTCCAGTCCAGTCCTCTTTAGAAAATTAAACAAATATCTCCGTCCTTGGTCACTATTTCCATATGTTACTTTATTTTTAACATTAAACTCTACTATACCTATTTCCCATAGCTGATTCTTGAATAGTGATGTTTGATTATTCTTCTGTTTTATGGTGGGTAGCACCATAAAACAGATAAGGTGCATTATCGTCACTTTCAGTGTTGGAGTGTGGACCAAAGTTTGCTCATTTCATAAAAGAAACCCTTCATTGTCTTTATCAGTTCTGTACTTTTGAGATAAATAAGCTCTCTAATCCATAAGTGATTATATATATATTAGCTTTATTCCTTCCACTCCCACCTTTCTAAGGTCCTTCTTCATTGTTTCTTTTTCATTAAAATACTTTTGACAAACACACAGATGTTCCACTGACTCCTCTTGTGGCAAACATAGAAATCATGATTATAACGTGTACCCCCCCCCCCTTAAAAAAAAGTAGAGATGCATGTCAGGTTTTGTTTTATTATCGTTTTATTTACTGTTATTTTATGTACAACTATTCATTTATTTTGATTCAAGGGCATTGTGGAAGACACATAGCACTATCAGGCGCAAGTGGGGCAGCTAGGAAAAGTTTTGGGGTCCTGAACATTCTGCGGTGAGCAAGAAAGAGAGATGTGCCATGTTTGTGCTCGGTTTTGTTTTCGCTTGTTTTGTTTATTAAAGATTAACCTGATCTTCATTTCATTACGCTTATCTATCTTGTATTTCAAGTGTGCAACACTGCTCACATAATCCTGTTGGATGTTTATTTATTCATTTTAAAGTTTTATTCAACATGTGACCAACCCTTAAACTTGATAAAATTTTGATATCCTCACTACTCCTACTTCTCACTGTATTTTATAAAGATGACGTCCTGTGTTTCCCGTATCCCATTTTTGTTGCCACTCCTTAACGATATATATGCTTTAATTATTGCTTTTGCTTCAAATTTGATGTTCGATTTCTGAACAAATTGTTCTTTGAGCCTGTTCATAGGAAGTAACCAAACTGAATTGAACTTTAGTTGATGACGCAAGACGCACAGCCAAAGTTTCTTGACCGTCGAAATGTGTTGAAAGTTTGCAGAGGATTACCATTGATGCTCATAAAGGAGTTGACAATACTTTGCAAGCCTGAGGCACATACTGGAAATATTCTTATTTAGCTTACTAATGTTATTAAATAACATTTTATTAAAACCTGCAAAATCCTTTCTGTAGAGAGATCTAAATTAATACTATAGTTTATTGTATATGCAGATTATATTTTAAGCTGTTACACAAAATCAAGCAGTTTATAAGGTTTATCTCTCTATATACTTTAGATATGTAGAACATATCCACGTTTGTGCATCAAAGTCTGTAATGTGTGCTGTAGGTGCGAAACTTTTAGTAATCTTAACCAAGATGTAGATGATCTTATCCCCGGTGACTAATATTTGAACTGCCTTCTCTCAACCTGCTCAAAATTTGAAACTCACAATGAGCTCACATACTACTCACACCGTGAGGATCAGAGTACGAGGATCGTTTGAACTCACAATGATTTCATATACTACTCACACCGTGAGGATCACAGTATGAGGATCTTGTGAACTCACAATGATTTCATATACTACTCACACCGTGAGGATCACAGTATGAGGATCGTGTGAACTCACAATGATTTCATATACTACTCACACCGTGAGGATCACAGTACGAGGATAGTTTGAACTCACAATAATTTCACCTATTACTCACACCGTGAGAATCACAGTATGAGGATAGTTTGAGTTCACAATGATTTCATATACTACTCACACCGTGAGGATCACAGTATGAGGATCGTGTGAACTCACAATGAGCTCATATACTACTCACACTGTGAGGATCGCAGTATGAGGATCGTTTGAGTTCATAACAAGCTAATGTATTACTCACACCGTGAGGATCACAGTATGAGGATCGTGTGAACTCACAATGATTTCATATACTACTCACACCGTGAGGATCACAGTATGAGGATTGTTTGAACTCACAATGAGTTCATATACTACTCACACCGTGAGGATCACAGTATGAGGATCGTGTGAACTCACAATGAGCTCATATACTACTCACACCGTGAGGATCACAGTATGAGGATAGTTTGAGTTCATAATGAGCTCATGTATTACTCACACTGTGAGGATCACAGTATGAGGATCGTGTGAACTCACAATGATTTCATATGCTACTCACACCGTGAGGATCACAGTACGAGGATAGTTTGAACTCACAATGATTTCACATACTACTCACACCGTGAGGATCACAGTATGAGGATCATTTGAGTTCATAATGAGCTCACATATTACACTGTGAGGATCACAGTATGAGGATAGTTTGAACTCACAATGATTTCACATACTACTCACACCGTGAGGATCACAGTATGAGGATCGTGTGATGTCACTGTGATCATCGCATGATCTCACATGTTGACTGGGTGAGCTTAAAATATCATCTTGTTGTGATGTTGGGTGCCAGAATCGACGTAATACAGCCTCAACTTAGAAATTTCATCGCATATCTGCTGCCACTGCCAGACAAAAAAAAAAAACTATGACAGCTGTGGTTAAACGCGATAAAACGAGCAGACTGGACAGAAATGATAATCAAAAATGCTCGCGTTTGCAGCGCAAAATTCTTGTCAGAAAAGGTTAAATAAAGTATTTTCTTTTGTTGTTATGGGCGCGTCTACAGATTTCTTGCGATTATGTCGTGTATGAAATAATGTCTGTGTGCACGTGTGTAAAACAACAAACTGACAATTTATATATAATCATTTGTAATTGTATATACATTTTTGTGATTAATTGTGGCTGGAACAATAATGTAGCTGTAAAAAGTTGCTTGCTGAAATTGAAATGTATATACATCATCACGACTAGATAGACACGGTGAGTTTGTCCTTACTATACACGTTAGATGTGATCCACCTCATAGTAACAATCATGTCAGATCGTACATCCTTTGAGTGAGAGTGTAACGTTAAAGGTCAGCCGATCTGGTTTCGTGGTTAAAGTTAACCTTTTTGACATGTTTCCCTGTTGTCGTTGCTCAGCAATAGCATGGACGTGATGTTGTCTGGGGATTTGGCAAAAGGAGAGTGGGACTGTAGGCGGTGCTCGGGGTGGTGACTGAAGGCGGTGACTGAGTAGTTCTGACGTCAACTTTTTACGGAAGTCACAACGGTTCGTGAAAAATCACAGCTACTTTAAGCAGGCTGTGTAAATTTTACTATGGACTGACTGTTTTGAAACTTATATGGTAGTTAAATAGCCCCTAGACCTCAGTTATCGTGAAAAAAGTCAGGGAATTTCAGTTTTGACAATATGGGACCTTTAAATAACATTTTTAATCGTTTTTGCCTATACGTAGGTGGGTAGCTGTTAACCTTTGATTTATCGTAATGTTCTCCATATTTTTTTAAATGTTAAAAAACATTTTAAGATGCATATTCTTTGAATAAAACTCACTTTCTTTTAAGAATTTTTTTTTTAAAGTGTCGATGCAAAACTAAAACACTGGCATCCTCTCAAACTGCCCTAATATCGAAAGGTCCTTTAAAACTAACCAGGCTTGATGTGTCCCCAAGTCAGAGTGTTTACTGCTACAAGCTCTGCCACTCTGCTGCCCTGAGATAGAGAGGACACGCACACATAAATGAACACACACAACCACTTTGGCTGTCACTCCAGAGTGAAACTGTTGGAGGATGTGTAGACATTTGGATGGACAGCCAAACTCTTCAAGGACATCCCTCATGCCCTCCGCAGGCCATGAATACCCACACGAACACATGCACACACACCCTTGAAAGTTTCACATGAACGCACGCACAAGCCCACACTTGGACGTACTTGACTGCCATCTTCCTGTAGGGCATCAACATGAAACTTAAGCGCAACAGACAGGCAAACAAAATAAACCCTGCGCAACCTATAATCTGCGATTCTCTCACAGCAGGTCAGAGAGTTTTTTAGAATGCTAAAATCACTACTTGATCACAATCAAACTCCTGTGGAGCGACTTCCCCTGGAGATGTGCTTCCTTAGGCACATTTGCATATGATCTGTTTTGTCTAGACAACAAAATACACAAACCCCACCTTCACAATGATTTCTTGCTCTGCGGGGGCTCCTCTCAGAGAAAATTTCATCGTGGAATTTGGAGGGCAAGCTATGGATCAGGACCCAAGGGCAAGCGTAGCAGGGGCCGCAAAATGATTCTCTTGCATTTCCATCATCTTTATGGATTTTCATTGATTGTTTTTACAATTGAGAAAGCGGCCAAACAGCCTCTCCATTGCCGTGAATCAAAAGTGAAAGCTTTCAGTGACATTAGGCCTAAGAGAGTACGCTTTCAGCAGAACACACAGTTTCTTGCTCTCTCTCTTACACACACACACACACTCACTCACTCTGCTTCAGGAAAACTGCTGAACGCTACTACAGATCAATTTGGTCACTAAAGCCACTAACACCAAAATATAGCAAATGCTTCAAACATGCAAATGTTACTTTAGATGAAAGCCATACAGCATAAGCCAAACGAGTATCATCATAAAATGTAAACTGTACAGTAGCTGTGTTCCAATTGGTAAGGTCCCTATGTAATCTTCACTTCTCTTTACTTACCTGCAATTGAAGTTCACTTAACTTGACAAAATGTGTTAATTTGGAATACCTTGCAACATCATCACAAATGAACAAAACTTGAATCGCTCAGACTAGATCCATGTGTATTTATTTAAATATACATGTATTATTGATGTAATTAATATAAATTGCCATATTTTAAAGCACTAAACTGAGTGATATATGTCTGTTACTTTGTTTAATATGACAATTTGGCAACACAGTTTGGTTACATTAAAATTTAATTAAATCTGTTCATCATCCACTGTAATTAAAGCAACTACATATTTTACAGTTTATGAAAACCTTTGAGTCTTAAATTCTAAGAAATGTAATTTTCCACATGAGCTACATAAAAACTTGTGTCAAACCAACAGAGTTGGTTTCCCCAAAGAATTTAATATTGATGAAATGCTAAGGGTTTGTGAGTTCCCAGCATGCATTGCAGCATGAATAAATTATGTGTTTACATAAGATTGTTGTTTTGCTGTTTGCTGACTTTATTTAAACATTTGTTTCTTTATTGTCATTATTGTTAAAGGTGCAGTAGGAGATCTTGGAAAATGCTAACTTTAGCCTGATAGCACTGAAGGCGAACATCCCACCCTCCCTGCAAACCGTCGTTCAAAGCCACACCCCCTGAACACATACATACGCAGATCAGTCAATCAGAGAAAACATTACTACAATACATCATGTGTCATTCACCGGTGAGAAAACTTTATAGCACAGTTTGTAAAAGTACTACAATACCAGGAAGGAAGATTGTTGATGTTTGCCTGCCATTCTTGCTCTGTCTGCAATAGTGTACGTGAACGCGCTGATGACGTATCCTGTCTGCGCGAACCGAGTGTGCAGAGGTATGCTAATACACATGTTGACAGGCAGGTAGGAAAGTCAAACAAAACGCTCGGATCGAGCGTTTTGATTGGACAAACATTTCTTGGTCCTACGCCTTCCACAGAATATATAAATAAAGATAAATACATCTAGACCACTTAACATCATGATTGCGATCAGGATGTGAAGAGACTTTCAACCAGCATAACAAAAAATGTTTCTGAAGAGAATCACCTATTGCACCTTTAAATGTTGTGTTGTGATTTCTTGATGGTCACCATTCTTGGATTTTGTGTCGTGTGTTGAGGCCTGCAGTATGTACAATCATAAAAAATTATATCCTGGATATCTTTGCTACGTCCAACATATGAAGTGTCCTATAAGACTATACAGTATATATGGCTATCAAAAAAAAATTGTTTTACTGCTGAACAAGAAATCTGTTGTCTTGACAAACTTATTGGCTAAATTAGGTATTTTGCATTTAATGAACAAACAAATTCAAAGTAATGTTACGTAGTATAATTATTAAGAGAATCATTGGGACATCTTATCTGAATGCATCATGTTGCCTTGGATTTTTGACCTTTTTTAACAATTTATTTACTCTTCATAAGGCTTGGATTAAACAGCCTGATTAATATGGATTCATTTTACAATGACTTTATAACCTTTTTGAATGCTTTGGAGAGACTTTCAATGGAGAGACAGAAATCACTGATGTTTCATAAAAAAAATATTTTCCAAAGAGTAACCAAAGTCTTATGTGTGTGGATCAACATGATGACAGAATTTTCATTTTAGTGTGAACAATCCTTTTTTAAGATGTGTAATAAGTCACTTCGTTCTCGCCGGGGGCCACTTACAATCGAAAGGCATACACCTTGTCTTAATTACTACGTGAGTCTCACACACACATGCATGGCCTTTGAGTGTAGCTTTGCCTACTCTACAGGTATCTGTCCATCTGCTTTCACCTTCTGGAGCAAAGAAGGGTATTTAAGATAGGCTGCACTATATTAACAGGAAAAATTAGCATAATTATTGTGCTATGCCATCTCATGTACCATAAATACGCCACTTGATGTGTGTGGGGGCTGTGTGTGTGTGTCAGTGATTGAGCGAGGTACAACAGAGGTGCGATAGGCCAGACATTAGCTTTATCACTTGTGTGGTAATAAGACAGAGTGTCTACAGGAAGCAATGGGAAAGGTTTCACATTTGATGAAAACTGGCATGACAGAGGGCTTCATTTGTTGCTTGCCTGCTGAGAGGCTACCGGTGTCATCTCTTCTTGTGCTAACATCATTTCCTAAACAGATCTTTTGAAAATACCATATGGGCCTCATTTTTCATTTAATCTCATGATTGTGTAATATATAATTTTTAAATATATTATTAAGTGTTATTCTTTAAACAGTTTGGTGCTTCATTATGTATAGCAGTGTCAAATCAATACAGCAAATGTCTATGTGCCATGAAATAAATGTGTGTATGCCAAGGCGAGATGGAGACAGAAAGAGTTTGTGGAGATGCTATCTGTTCTCTGATGTTCAGTTTGCATCTGTGGCATCACAAAACATCACTCATGCGGTTTGGTGAAAGATACACCAATGGCATCAGCAGTACTGCAGAAACACGCACGCACACATAAATTCTGCAGGTATTACTCTGCCAATCTAAAAGTCTGCTGACAGAGTCAGTCATTTATATTTCAGATGAGCCACAGAAATTGTGAAGGTAAAGGAATGAGTTTGGGTTACAAAAAAATAGGCATCATTCACACTCAAAACACAGCAGCATATGGAGAAATACAAGCAGAGCACCCTGGGCACTAGAGATGTAGATATCTAGCAGATGCAGCAAGTAGATTATTGATGAAAGAAATTGATTGTTTGTAAATGAAAGTGGTCCAGGCAGATAATTGACAGTCATATTAAATTAATATCCATTTATTCTTCTGAACTGTGCACTGAACCGTGTTCTTATTGGTAGGTTCTTTTGAAACATCTGCATCCCAATCACCTGCATTCTTTATATGCACTGGATTCAAACAAACTGCATTTCCACACTTCATCCACCATGTTCACATTGTCTTTCGACATATGATTAACTGACAACAACTGCAAAATAATGTGTAAATATTTAGCCACAAGAAACTACTTTCTTACCAAAAGCACTTGGCTCACAATTGTTAGCCATTTTTGTCCACTTCTCTCAGCTACTATGGCCTTATGGGACAGAAAAGTGTCCACTAGCTGCATGCACACTTCATTATCTCAGCAGATGCAGTAGGTCATTTGGGTATTGCTTGTCTACAGTTTTATAAATACTACATATTCTGACATTCTACTCTTTTTGCATAGTGTGTAGCAAGGAAGTACACTAGAAACTGGAATATAAAATATGATGCTTCCATAAAATATGATACTCATAAAATAAATACAAATAAAGACAGTAACAAAACTCCATACAACATCTTTCATACAATATTTCCATATAAATAAAGAGTTGAAGAGAAATTTCAGAGAAAGCTGAGTATGAGCACAACAGTGACAAGCAAAATGAAAGACTATTTTGCTCGAACATACTGCGAAATAATCAGAATAACAGAGAAATTATTGTATGGGTGCTATGAAAACTGGTGGCTTTCAATAATCAATATAATCATTTATGGAAAGTACACATTCATTAAAGAAATGTTAATATTACGGGGAGACAGATTGACTTGTTTTCATTTATGGATTGTTCTCGCTGCCTGTTAATTCGTGGTCTGTCAAATGCAGGGAATTTGTGAATTTTTTTACTGATGCTTTGGATGGTACGCTTTGGTTGCAGAGTCTCTGTTCATATACACAACAGAGATTTTTTGTTTTTGCTATAAAGAAACAAAAAAGGTGACGCACGCGTGAGCGCTCTGGTTATCCCTATACAAAACTACAGATAAGATGACCCACTTGTTCCAATTGAACTTTACAAGTATATATTAGTAACTATTACCAAAGTAAGGCTCTTTCAAGTGAAATACGTTGAATAAAGTTTACACTCACGCTGCTGTTGTGTCCGGACCACAGCACCATGGCCTGATTATGAGCCGAATCTGCGGACAGCGCAAAGGTGGACGTGATCAGGTGTGGCTCATTCTGCCTCGGGCTCTTCCCGGTACCGTCAACTCCTCCGGTACGCCTGAACTCGAACCGAGAACCGGCCGCGCTGTCAGACGGAAACAGACTGCGCTTTTCTCTCCTGTTCACTTTGGTTTCCTCTGGAGACCATGTTGGATAAACTTTTCCGTCTTTTTCTTCAGCTGGGCTCGTCCGTTCCGGTCTGGATATGTGCGCGTTCTGCAGTTTCTCTCTCCAAGACACGAAAGGAGATTTTTTGTGCGCTTCGTGGGAAAGTTGAGCTCCATCAAGTCTCCATTTCCAATTTCTATCAGTACTGCCGCCCGGTGCACTTCCAAAATCACGGCTGACAAAAGCTGTCCGACGTATTGGTGCGAAGCACGAGGCGCAAGTGATATCTGCGCGCACTGGGAGCGGCACGAGAGCGCAGAGAAAAAACAGCGTCCAGTACGTCCAGCTCGACTCGAACCCCAAGACATCCTTCGTCTTAATCATCCTCCCTCTCATTTTTACCTTTTAGACCCTACCAAGTCCACGTAAGTTCCCTTAAAATCCCAGCATAAACAACTAATTTAACTTTTCGCCACGGTAGTGACGTTGGGGGATACCTGTATAACGGTGAATGTGTATGATGTGCGGGTTCGGTCGGTTCTGAGCGGGGTGTAGTTACCGGAGGGGTGGAGCCGCTTAGTGACATGCTCTCACTCGCTCACTCCGCTTGGATCGAGCTTGGGAGCAGAGTGTGTGACAGGTGCGCGCGCGGGGTATAGCGATGGCCCCGAGGGTATCCGCGAGCAGAGACATCTGGAGTAGTCGAGACTGCATCTTTTCATATTAATATTGTAAGCAGGAAAACAGATAACCTCGTCTGCCGTCACATCAGTGAGAGACAGATTTTAAATACGGAAACAAAATGAAAACCAGTGATAAGTCTTCATTTTAAGAAATTAGTTTAACAGTGACTTACGCTCCTTAAATAAACTTGTATCATTTACTCTCCCTATTGTCCTTATAAACGTGTTGAACATATATTCTAAAGAATCAGTATGCATTACTTTTTCCATATACTGGCAGTTCATTGTGACCACATATATCAGTCTCCAAAAATGAACAAAAAATACCATTAAAAGCACCGTGGAAGTGGTCCATATGGCTTTTTAGGCCATAGGAGTATGACAATTTAGATAGTTAGAGTGTGAGGGAATAACAATCTAATTTCACTATCAATTCTGCAGATTCAAAGTGCTGAGTTGCTTTGAAAACACGTGATAAGCAATAGTATTCGGCATAAATGGTGTCAAAGATAGCTAGGTGAATTGACATGGAATCTTTTAAATCTAAATTCAGTTGTGAATCAGAATTCAGAGCTTCAGTGGAGGGAAGGAAACGAGGGAATTTTTAACAGCTTACATTTTAGTTTGTTCCTCACACAAAGCTATTTAAAAGAATCTCACAATCAACATTTACACAATGTACCTGTTACGGGGTTGACGAGACGTGAGGATTCATATGCAAAGCTTTATTAGGAGAAGACCGAGATGTGGTCATAAAACAGGCATGGGTCGGATAATGGCAGACAGGTATAAGGCGGGCAAGACAAGAATAATCCTAGGGCTAGCGTAGGTCGATGAACGGCAAACAGAATCAGAAGGGACAAGACTAAAGGGAGAAATCCAGGAAACCAGGCGAAGATCAGGAACCGAGAAAACGGCTAAGGCAGGGAAACTAATGAGGGCTCTGTAGTGTAGCTATCTAAGGATAAGCGCTAAACAATACTCGGCAGAGGGAAGGGATCAGAGTGAGTGTTAAATAGTGAGGGAGTGATATGAAACAGCTGGGTGCAATCAGTGTTAACAGCTGTGTGCAATCCGTGCTGAGTGCAATCAGTGCAATGAATGATGGGATATGTAGTCCGGGGTGATGTGCAACAGTGTGTAGTGCGAGAGTCAATGAAATTGGAAAGGGTGACCTCTGATGGCTAGCAGATGGAAGTTCATGGACCGGATTCATGACAGTACCATATATAAACAGTTTTCTTTTTAAGCAAATTTAGTAGCTTAATAATATGTTTGCTTAATGTTGTCAAGTTCTCTTCAGTCTCTCAAGCTTACAGAAATGAAGAACAAAGAAGATTTTACAAAGAAGATGCATGATAAACAAAACATGATACCAGAAAGATATTGGCCCTGCATGGTGCGTTATACCACAATATAGTTCATAAATACCAGTGATGTTTTAATGTGTGACTGCATAATTGTGCAGGAAGTTGAGTCATCTGTGTCCCAATTTTAAAGTTTATCAAGGCGCTTTCTAGTGCCCAAATTCATGTTTACAATAGGTTGATTGACACGTCAGAATATATAAGTAGTGTGGAGTAGTTTTATCGGAGCATGGAAAAGATTCTTCAGAAATTCTCCTTTTTTGCTTCACTGAATAAATAACACCATACAGGTTTGTATAGAAGCCAGTTTCTGCATCAAATTAAAAAAAAGGATATAATAAAGTTTAAAATAAGAAATAAAGTCACATTGTGAGAAATACATTTGCAATTGTGCACCATAATGTCACAACTGTGATAAATAAGGTTACTATTGTGAGACCTTATTTGTTTCCTCAGTGAAAGAATCTGGCTTCTGTACACTGAAAGAAAAAGAAGGTTAAAAAAAATACTGGTAAGTTTCTGCCAGGAGGACATTATCTGTTAAGTTTACAGACATTTGCATTAACCCTAAAACTCAACACAATGCAATGTGCGATTCAAAATACAGTTTAAACATCTGTGAAAAATCAATATAGAAAATTCCTTCATATTAACACTGTGCACTGTGCCCTAGTTTTATGGACTTTTCCTGGAGTGTATGTTCGAATGACACCAGAGTAAGTAAATAATGACAGAATTTTCATTTTCCACAAGCTATTCCTTTAATTTCAAAGTTAAAACCTGAAAACAAGAGGTTTAGTATTGAACTGTTGCAAGACACAACAAACAGTAATCTATATATAAGTTTAAAGCATTTAAACTTATATAGATTATCTGTATAAACATCCTAATCAATTTGGGAAAGATTAAAAAAAGGGAAAGCATGCATGAAGAAGATTTGCATTCATTATTAATTTAAAACAACTGGTCGATTACATGATTAGAGACAGAAACAGACATTAAGAGAGAGAGAGAGAAAGAGAGAGCAAGGGATGTCTTTCCTCTCCTTTGGGAAGGAAATGGCATGTTTTTGAAGCAGGAGGGGGGGTAAGGAAAACACTTTATGCAGTAGTGTTAAAATATGCACAATTACAACTGGCTCTCTGTATGAACTGGAATACTTTCACATGGACACACACACATACAAACATGCATGTTCAGCCTGACATGAGGAAGGTCAGAAATATCTGATCCCCTTTTTTTCACCACAATTAATGTGATCTGGAAATTACCCTAGCTCTGTCCATCACAGAAAACCAAGAGGATTTACGTAAGTGCCATAGATATCTTTATTTTCCAGCACTCAGCTGAAATCTAACACTTGCTAATAGCTAGAATGATTTATTGAACTGTATTGCAGTCACTGTCTTAACTCAACTGACCTACCTGTTAAGTTGACCTGATTAAATTTATTAGCACATTCAAGTTGAATAAACACTTTATGTAATACGCAATGTTACTGAGTGTGTGAGATAATTTTTTTTTTTTATAAAAGTTTTTTTTTTTCAAAGCTTAGTTGGATAGTTCCCCCTATCCAAAAAATGAAAATTCTGTCATAATTTATGTACCCTCATGTTGTTACAAACCTGTATGCATTACTTTCTCTGAAGAGAAAAAAGGAGATAATTGGAAGAAAGGTAGCAGTTTCGCTTCCATTACTTGTGACATTGCATGAAAAAACATACAATAGAAGTCTGTCTATCTATCTATCTATCTATCTATCTATCTATCTATCTATCTATCTATCTATCTATCTATCCATTCAAACTTTAAGCTTTTCACAGTTGTGCAAAGGAATGGTATAGTGACTAATTTAGCTGTGTTTATATGCATGTGAGTTTTCAATATAGTAACCACTCTGTTTCACCATCTGAATGCAATTGATATGACCGTGTACCTCTCAACAAATTAAATCAGCTGTGTAAAAAAAAAAAAAAAAGAGTAAAAAAAACCTGAACTTTAAATGCACTAATGGTGTGTCATTTTACATGAATAATACAGCATCAGCTTTTTCAATGGGATTCCTTCCCCTTGTTGTGTTCATAAATCATTTGTTTGTGTTTTGAAAGGAAGCTTTTCCTGGCGGAATGCATGGTGTAGTCACAATGTGAAGGTGACTTACTGGAATGGTTTGCATGTATTGGATAATTGGCATTTCACTAATCACTTATTGCTGTGTCAATGCTTTGTCAGATTTTCGGACAGTTTCAAATGTAATAAATCAATAACCTCTTCCTCTGTGACATTTGTACTTTAGGGCAGACTCTGTCAGGATTTCCCTATGATTCCAGCCTTGAATACTCCACTGGTTTGCCGGCAGCAATGGTATGACATTTAAAAAAAACAATACATGCAGCTCATGGCTCTTAGTCCACTCACATCCCCCAGTATATCACACTTCTGTCCTACTCAAACACAAACAGACACAGTCTTCTCTGCAGTTTACTATATACTGCTGCAAAATATAGACACTTACTGTCACATTCTTCATACTGATGTATGTTCATGCACATTCAAATACATGCATGTGCAAAGACTCGCAGCCTCCAGGCAGTGTCCCATTTGTAGTGTTCTCAGTCCATGCAGGAGCTTGTTAGCTCTGACACTCTGGTATGAGATCTGACAGACACTGAAATGGCCTCCTCCTGCACACACACACACACAACCACACACACACACACACACACACACACACACACACACTTATGCAGACATGTGAAAGAGTGTGCTGCAGAGCTTCTATCACTGCAGTTGCCATTGTGTGTAGCAAAACACACACACACACACACACACACACACACACACAAGCGTACTTTCATTGGTCCTAGTGGATGGGTTTCTCTGTTGCACAGAAACAGTCAACTGAAAGAAAGAGAGAAAGACCAGAAACTGACATAATGAAGCAGCTACACTCACAATGGTTAGATTTTTTTTTTTTTAAATTAACAAAGGAAAGGGAGAGAAGAGCATTGAAATTCCTAAAACTGAATAATCCATATTAGATTAATTGTTTTTATGAAGACAATTTTCTTTTGTTTATTACGGCTCATTACCTGTGCAGTTTTTTTTTCTCATCATTATGGCTAATTTATCTGGGCAATGTTCACAATTCAAAGACAGTCTCAAACTACTGACATGATGCATTTTTAAACTGCAGAGCCTGGATTTTTTTGGTAAACACATGAGTCTCCAACAAGGTCAGCAAAGGTCTACCCTGATCAACAGGAGCTGAAAATAACGTGTCAGTGGCAACATTACAGACTGAACTTTTAAAAGCATTTTCTCTTGGCTGTTATGGTAGGGCTCAAGTGAAAGTCTGAAGCTTAAGGTGTTAGTTCACCCACCTGTCATTATTCACTCACCTCATGTCATTCCAGCCGTATGATTTTTTACTTCTGTGGTGCACAGTTTTGACACATTCATGCAATTCTTTTCCATACAATGGGGATGGATGCTATCAAAGTCCTACAGTAAAATGCATGATAAAAGTCTTATAAAGTCCGTGCAACTCAAGTATTATATTTCAAGTCTTCTGAAGCCATATGATATTTTTGTGATGAACGGACAGAAATTAACAACATTATTTGCTTAAAATATTCCACCCTGATATGCTTAAATCTAATTCATGTGTCAATTTGGCAGTGATGCTCACATGTCTTGTGACCAGTTGTTGTGTGACAAGTTTTAAAATGCTGTGAGAGATTTTTCAGTGAGTAATGATTTAAATAAAAAGCCATTCACAAAGCTTCAGAACATTTAGCAACAGAGTCAGTTTGAAAATGCTTCCTAACATCTTGCTTTTTTTTTTCACAGACGAAAGAAATGCATGTTGGTTTGGAATTACATGAGGGTGAGTAAATGATGACTGAATTTTTAAACTATTCCGGAATCATTTATTTATGTAAAATCTTTTAAAAAGCAGACCAATTTATAAGGTCACAGAGCAGTAGAGAAAACACGAGACACGAAGCAAATCACTGCAAAATATATTTTGGAACTGCTGTAATGTGTAAAATCAAACTGATTTGAAACAACATGAGGGAGTGTAAATGATGACAGATTTTTAATTTTTGGTGAACTATCCAATTAAATTGCTTTACCTAGACATAAATATGGAGAGAAACAATTTAGAAGTGTTCTATGAGAGTCCGTCAAATAGCAAGGTTGGAGGTTTTATGTACAATTTTGCTCTTCTAAAATCACAGGAACTGTATCAAGTGCTCAAAAAAAAATCCCAATCGTGGTTAGAGGTTAGGTCACCAGAAAAGTTAAAGATGTTCCATTTACACATTGTTTTGATTGCCTTATCGAATTGTCGTCATGACAATTATGTGATTGATGAATAAAATGTCTATTTTATTACTTAAAATCAACAGGATTAGGAATAAAAGTAATTTATTGGTACCTCTTACAATAAATCTCCTGTTAAACTCGCTAAATATGAAAACAGTGACACACATCTTGAGGGCAATAAACACAATCAGTTTGAACCAAGCTATCAGTTACAATTACGCTTGCAAATTAACTATTAATGAATAATGCAGACCACTGCACACAAGATGTGGTTTGTCTTTAATGGGGTTTTGGAATTATTCTCTCTGTGTTTTAATGTTGACTCTCTTTCTCTCTCTCGCTCCTTTTTCCTCGCTGTCCAATTACGCTGCAGTTTCGCCGTTCAAAATCTTAATCAGAAAGCAGCCTATTCATTTATAAACGGGCATCTATGCATATTAGCAATACAAACACATGCAGGCACACAAATATTCTCAGGTCTTTATGACTCTGCTGAGTGCATTTGTTTATTGCCACTGGAAAGCAAACACCATCTGTTAATGAACAAACTCTCTGACCCACTTAGTTTCATTCAGTCACTCTTAGCCTTACACATGCACATGCTCCAGACAGACAGAAGTTCATACGTGTGTCATTTGAGACAGAAAAGAATACTATTCTTCAGATACATAGAATAAACTGAATCAGTTTGTGCCGTGTAATATTTTTCCAAGGCACTGCATGAATCAATACTATCAGATTGACTTTGGCTCTTTGGGAAAACAAATCAATAAATAAGTTGTTTTCTATATGAGTTCCTTAATAGACATAAATCAAAAGAAGAGCCTATGAGATGTGCAATGGATTAAAAGAGAGCAAGAGAGAGAAAGAGAGTGATGTCTGCCTCTCTGTTATTGAAAGGCTAAAACAATGTGTAAGAACCATAAGTGTATATTCGCACCATAACCATACATTCAAATAATAAGTTGGCTAAAAAAGGGGTTTATAAGATGCTTTGTGCCTCAGGTTATATTGTATTTACTCAACAGTGTTGGGTAGGGTGACCATACATCCTCTTTTTCCCAGACATGTTCTGGCCGGGATTTCTAAATTGCCTAAAATGTCCAGGTTATGGCTTTGTTTGTTTTCGTACTTGCTGAAGGTAATGACTGAAAAGTAAAAAAAGCTATGGCAAAAGAAGCTTAATAAATCTAAGCTATTTTCAAATGGAAGATTTTTTATAAAAAAAAAAAAAACTAAAAAATTAAAAATGGTTGCGTAATTTGATATAATATTTATTAAAAACAATCCAAAGACTTAAAAAAAATCTATGTTGGCAAGTGGATGTTGTGGTGTGTTACATGAGGAGAGGAACGTGACCGTGGTTGTTGTGTGAAAAATGAACCATGCCAGGTTTGATACTGTCAAACACCAACACATCTAAAAAAAAAAAAAAAACTATTGAAACTGGACTCATCAGAATTTTCTCAAAAAGTGCTCTTTTTAAAAAGCAGGCTGCTGTGGCAGTACGATGTGATACCAGTGATGGTATCAGATGCTAATACCAGGTGTAAAATAAGATCAGATTGATATTTATGTACAATGGTATTTGGATGGCAATCTAGTCACCTGAACTGGCGTGGCCTCACAAATAGCCTGTTATGCTGATTGGTATTGCAAACTAGTATTACTTATCACATTATTTTATTATGATAGTGTGGTGAACAGCACATTCCATGGCCCAGTTTATGACAGGGGCCCTCTCTGACCACAACAGTGGACAAAGGTTTGCTACATTTTGATTGGATCTTGGTGGACTAACATAAGCAAACTGTCCAACACCATCAGATAAAGATGCTAGGACAACAACCAGACACCTCTGGTACCAAACCCAGGACGGACAGGACTTTTCATCGGTCAAAATGCAGTTTCTGCCCTTCACCCACCTAGAGATTCCTAAGGTTTGGCCAGTTGGAAAACTACAACACATCCATCTTATACTTATTCAGAGAAATAAGTATTCTCAGTGACAGCGATGTGTAGTGCAACATCTTACGCAAACTCTGCTGTTAATGCACAAATGAATGCATGCATGACAATTCAAACTTTTTCCATCATGTTTGGACTTAATGCATTCGTAACATTGCCAAATGTATTCTGGCTGTGGTTTGGAAAGTGAGAAATGCACTGGTAAAACTTTAGTGACACTTTTTCACTTTGTGTTTGGACTATGCAAATAAGTTCCATATGAGGAAAGAAGGGTGGGCCCCGCTCTGATGGAAACAGCCAATCACAGCACGGAAATGGAGAAGCACCAAATTGCAATCTCCTCCTCATCGGAAAGGGATAAAGGTACCCTTCCAAAAGATACTTTTGTTCTGAGTCTCAGTCCTGTAAGGAGAGAGACATTAACAGATACATTCAACGTTCTGAGTCTGAGCCCCGCAAGGGTGAGACAATAGCAGATCAACCTCCATTCTGAGTCTTGGCCCATAGGAGAGAGACGTCAACAGGGACCACGTTGAGATCCAGCTTTTGAGGCAGTAACAGATACAACCACATCCTGAGCCTCCAGCCTGCAGTAAAAAGATACCCTTGCTGGATGAAGATAATGCTGATGTGAGCATCTGTTATTTAGGTTGGTGAAAGCAAATTCACTACAAAATTAGAGACAAACATTGGATTGTGAAAAGGTAGTTTTGCCTTACGACTTTGTATTATTGTTAGTAGTACTATAGTGGCTAATATTCGGAAGTCTTGCACATTCATAGAAAATAGCTTTTTGTTACTTCAAGGGTTTTTTTTTTTTTTTAATTGGTTGGTTGAAAAATGTTTTTACTTGCAGTGCAGTGTAATTCTTCACAAGCCGCACATGCAGGTGTTGAACCTAAATGAAGACGATCTTAATCTCTGCCAAAGGATAGGATGCATTTGCAGGTTTCAAAGGACTGTGGGTAAATATCCACTTCATGCAGTGTTCATTTGGTTCTCTCTCTCTCTCTCTCTCTCTCTCTCTCTCTCTCTCTCTCTCTCTTTCCTCTCTGGTGTGTTTTTAAGTATCCCATTACTTTGAGTGTGAGCTGTCTGAATGATTCACATTTTCTAGTTCTGATTCAAAACAGCTGACAGAAAATACTGGACAAGCAACTTCACTGCTGAAATATTGTCAGTGAAAATGTAATGCTATAGTGTTTGTCAGCAGTACCCCGCTGCTTCATCAACAAAGTAAAGCTCCCTACTCAGAAATGTAGTTAAACTAATTGTACTGACGCCATTGCACAACACTGATTCCTTTAAATCTGAATCGTTGATATATGTAAAAACGTCAAATTTGCCCAATGTATAAGATTATAAGTCAGTAGCGAAAATGTTGTTTTATCACAAAACACAAAGCAAAGCACTGCTCAAGATCTTTTGGAAGAGCTCCTGGCCATGTAATGTAAGTCCTCCTTCTACCTGCCCTGATAAAAAATAAAAAAAAATCGATAAATTCAGGCCCTAGAGTCCAGATCAGTTTAAACCAGTGCATGGGGAGAGAGAGATAGCACAGAGCAAATGTCAGTCTTTCAGTCGCTTTTTCCACTCTCTAGATATCGGAGCAAAATTAATAGAAGTGTGTCTTTTGACTTCACAGGGCCTGAGAGGCTGGTAAAAACCGTAAAGATTATTAAAACAACAGGGTATTGAAAAGACTCGTCTGTGTTGCATCAGTCTTTAATCAGTGTAATCCAATCTTGAAATCAGTTTAATCCAGTTTTAAAACTTGAGATTGAGTTGAAAAAACAGTTTTAAGAGCAGATATAGCAAAGACTCCAGGAAAAGTTATTGCAGGCCATAAGCGAACAAAACTAAGTTGCATAGAAGACTGGATTATTTTGTCTTGTACTAACTAGGCAGAAACCTTTCTCACAGCTTCGTTGTTGAGAACCAGTGGTGCTTCCATATCTTGCATCATGAGTTTACTTTATTGCTAGATTTTCCTAAATTGCTAACCTGAAAAAGATGCAACAGCCAGGTGAGTCAGATTTATAAGTAGCAATATTCTGTGCAAATCACAATAAAGTAATTAATTTTGAAATGCAGTCTGGTCTCTTAGGAAGCTTGTACTGTATACCTTAGGCTTAGCACAAAAAAAGGAAGTCCTTGGATTCTTTTATAAATCATTTCCACAAATGTGGTACAAAAAATGTCTAAAACTCTTAAAAATTAACTCTGAAAAACTGGAGTCAATTTTTTTTCCCAACAAATAGTCTGTAAACAGAGGTACGTTACCTTCAAAAAATGTTGATTTTCAACCTGGGAACACAAAATATTATGTGCGTGTTTTATTTTCTATTTATTTTAGAGGATTGCAGTTTTTTTGGGACATGTTTTACAGTTAAACCCTGAAGTATATATTTATATTAAAGAAAAATATTCCAGAATGAGTAACAGAGTTTCTGTTTAAGGAGATCTGAGATCTGCTCGAGGATGTTTGAGGTCTTACAACAGTTATATGAGAGAATGTCTTGTGCAGAAATAATTCCCTTTTCAACTTTGTCTCTTCTTCTCACTCCTGTGAATATGTGAATGATAACAAGTGAATACGAGACTATCTCGTATATGTGTGTGCTGTGGGGGAGATATTTCACCGTGGGGTTTTTATTTCAGCTGATGTTGTTGTAATGTTTACTGTGACCCCATGCCATGTTCTGCAGGGCTATTGCTCAGTCAGGATTTAATATTCCTGGGATAACAGACACTACACTTACTAGTGTCTGTGTATGCATGTGTGTGCATGTTTATGTGTATGTGCTTATGTAAGTGAAAGTGTGTTTTGATCCTTTAGAGTAATTATTTATGGGTAGATGCTTTTAGAGAGCAGATGAGTGGGTAACTAGATTGCAGATTTATCTTAAATTAACATGTCACTAATTATGAGTTAGATAGCTTGGTACCAAAATGTTAATGTCAATAATGTTTTAATTATTGGTAAATGTTTTTTCCCCATACATTACATTAAATATTTGTCTGATTTTTTTTTTTTAAATAATGTTAGGATGAGGTTGAATGCAATCAACACTACAATTTGTGTAAGAAAAGAGGAAAATAAATAAATTTAGTGCTTGAGAAAGGGTCTAATATAATGATATTCCTTACTGAGTGTAAAAATTTTAAGGAAAAAAATGTATTGGGGAGAAATACTGTACCTAAACTTTGGATCAAATAATTTTTTTATAATGAACTGAATATGATTTCAGGGGATTATGGCAAAATATGACATGGCATTATATTATTTATGTTGGTAGATTCAGTCGAGAAGGTAAATTATATATATATTATATATATATATATATATATATATATATATATTATATATATAATATTTTATGTCGGTTATTTACATTAGCATGATGTGTAAATACATGTATGCACCTTTGAGCAGCATTAAACAGTCTGTTTAGATAAACATAAATGCCATGTTAGATGCAGCTTCAGTTTCACCTTTGCAGGTTAAACATGGCATTTGTTGATGTTGATAAAATTCTATTGGTAATTAATTTGTTCAATTGAAGTATTTGACACTAAAGATGACAGATACATTTAATACACACACAATTTAGTAAATGCTCTAATTAAGCTATTTTTTCAACTAAACAAAACAATGGTACAGTGCAATACACTACAGAGTAGCAACCTGTAGATGAGGTTAAGTGCTTTAAAAAAAGGGCTCAGTGTTGATTGAACTGGACTCTATAGCAGTCACTGCTCATTTCCAGGGTCAGCCGCACTTGAGTTTGCACCTGCACTGCTTGTTTTTGAGCCACATTCCTATCAGCCCATTATAGCCTTTACCCTATCCTACCTTTAACCCTTCCCCAACAGTCAGAGGTCAATGACGTGTACATGAAGAGTAATAGTTGTTGAGGAACATCGAGCACTTTGCGTGCATGTAGACTCGGATCCCCCCTCCCTTTGCACTTGAGTTCATCCTTGAAACTCTTGCAAAAGTCACTCTGTGTAGCGCTGCAGGTGCCACATTAGATCCAAGAAAAAGCCCCATCCTGCAGATGGCCACATCCCAGTCTCTTCATCTAGACAGTTCTTCTTAACTTCTCCGCTGTGGACGCACGGCATTATATAAGGAGACTGCTGGCAAGATGCAGCTTTAGTTCAGGGCATGTGTAATAGCAGCCTCAGACAGACAACATTAGACAGTAACATGAATAACACATGGAGCAGAGTGCTGTTATGTTCTCTTGTCTAAATTCCCAAAACACCTCATACACCTCATCTCTCTCTCTCCCTCTGCTTTTCTCTTTCCTTCACTCTCACTTTCTCTCCACGTAAAGGAGATTGGCACGTTGCTGCTCGAGGATGTCTGAAATATTACAACAGCTATATGAGAGAATGTTGTGGATTCATTTCATCCTCTGATTTTATGTCTCTTTCTTTCACTCCTGTGAATATGTGAATGATAACAAGCGAATACGAGAGCGACTCGTGTATGTGTGTGCTGTGGGGGAGATCATTTATTTTGCACACAATATTATATGTGGGTCAAGATCTGTTCATTTCAAATCTCAGAATATTTCACTGGATTTTTTGTGGATGACTTTATTGTAATGTTTACTCTGACCCTGTGTCTCATTCTGCTGGGCTATTGGCCAGTCAGGATTTAAATGCCTTTGATAACAGACTCTATACTTTGTAGAAAGATAGATCTACTGTATAGTGGATATGAGTATGTGTGTATGAATGTGAACATGAATGAGTGTGTCTTGGGACCCTTAAAGGAATTATTGATGTGTAGATGCTTTTAGGAGGCAGATGAGTCCAATCATGCATAATTACATGCAGTCCCATACCCACAAACACCCTTATAAGTCACCCTTATACAGAGGCACTTGAGCCAGTTCATATATAATTACCCTCATTTAAATGACCAAATGTTCAAGTGCAGCCTGACACTCATCTGACGTGACATGCGACCACACACACACACACACACACAATTGACTTCAAGAGGAGTGTCAGACGTACCTTTGCCTCATCTGAACTCTTTAAACAAATGAGTCAGGACATTCAGCAATATACAGTGGGTACGGAAAGTATTCAGACCCCCTTACATTTTTCACTCTTTGTTATATTGCAGCCATTTGCTAAAATCATTTCAGTTATTTTTTTTTCCTCATTAATGTACACACAGCACCCCATATTGACAGAAAAACACATAATTGTTGACATTTTTGCAGATTTATTAAAAAAGAAAAACTGAAATATCACATGGTCCTAAGTATTCAGACCCTTTGCTCAGTATTTAGTAGAAGCACCCTTTTGATCTAATACAGCCATGAGTCTTTTTGGGAAAGATGCAACAAGTTTTTCACACCTGGATTTGGGGATCCTCTGCCATTCCTCCTTGCAGATCCTCTCCAGATCTGTCAGATTGGATGGTAAACGTTGGTTGACAGCCATTTTTAAGTCTCTCCAGAAATGCACAATTGATTTTAAGTCAGGGCTCTGGCTGGGCCAATCAAGAACAGTCACAGAGTTGTTGTGAAAACACTCCTTCGTTATTTTAGCTGTCTGCTTAGGGTCATTGTCTTGTTGGAAGGTAAACCATCGGCCCAGTCTGAGGTCCTGAGCACTCTGAGAAGGTTTTCGTCCAGGATATCCCAATTCATCTTTCCCTCGATTGCAACCAATCCTCCTGTCCCTGCAGCTGAAAAACACCCCACACAGCATGATGCTGCCACAACAAGGCTTCACTGTTGGGATTGTATTGGACAGGTGATGAGCAGTGCCCTTTTTTTCTCCACACATACCGCTTAGAATTTAAGGCCAAAAAGTTTTATCTTGGTTTCATCAGACCAGAGAATTTTATTTCTCAACATCTTGGAGTCCTTCAGGTGTTTTTTAGCAAAACTCCATGCGGGCTTTCATGTGTCTTGCACTGAGAAGAGGCTTCCGTCGGGCCACTCTGCCAAAAAGCCCCAACTGGTGGAGGGCTGCAATGATGGTTGACCTTCTACAACTTTCTCCCATCTCCCGAATGCATCTCTGGAGCTCAGCCACAGTGATCTTTGAGTTCTTCTTTACCTCTCTCACCAAGGATCTTCTCCCCGATAGCTCAGTTTGGCCGGACGGCAGCTCTAGGAAGGGTTCTGGTCGTCCCAAACGGCTTCCATTAAGGATTATGGAGGCCACTGTGCTCTAGGAACCTTAAGTGCAGCAGAAATTATTTTTGTAACCTTGGCCAGATCTGTGACTTGCCACAATTCTGCCTGAATTCTTCAGGCAGTTCCTTTGACCTCATAAATCTCATTTGCTCTGACATGCACTGTGAACTGTAAGGTCTTATATAGACAGGTGTGTGGCTCTCCTAATCAAGTCCAATCAGTATAATAAAAAACACCGCTGGACTCAAATGAAGGTGTAGAACCATCTCAAGGATGCAGAAGAAATGGACAGCACCTGAGTTTAATATATGAGTGTCACAGCAAAGGGTCTGAATACCCTTCGCATGGTCTGAGGACCATGTGATATTTCAGTTTTTTTTTTTATAAATCTGCAAAAATGTCAACAATTCTGTGTTTTTCTGTCATATGGGGTGCTGTGTGTACATTAATAAGGGGAAAAAAATTAACTTAAATGATTTAGCAAATGGCTGCAATAAACAAAGAGTGAAAAATTTAAGGGGGCCTGAATACTTTCCGTACCCACTGTATGTTCATTAAAACACTACCACAGATCCAGGAGATCCATGATTTGTCTTGATTCTAAATATCAAGTATCAAAATATTAGTATTATTTAGGGAGTATTATTTATATTCTATTAACATTTATTAAGACTATGAATGAGCTCTTATTTTTACATTTTAGTTTAAGTAGTAATTTTGTTAATGCTATATAATTCTATTTAGCTTTAAAAAAAAACGTTTTAATTTGAGTCATGTAGTAACTTCCATGTACATTTTGTAACTTATTTCAGTTAGCTGCCAAGGCAAAACTTCTCATTTTTATTTAAGTGTTTGCAAATTCACATATAATATTGGGGGTTTATTTCAGCTTTATTTAAATTCACAAAAATATTTTTTTTTATATAGTTTTACTTTTAGTTTTAGTTAACTATAACAACAGTGATATCAGTATTACAATAAAAAAAATTACAATAGTACAATATTAATAGGGTTGCAAAAGGGTGGAAAATTTCCAGAGTTTCTGAAAATGTACACAATTTTTCCAGAAGTTTCCAAAAATTCCTGGAAAGTTTCCGGAAATTTACTGGAAATTTTCCAGTCCTTTGCAATCCTAAATAATAATGCTGTACTTTATGTTGTAGAAAATAAAAATGTAATAAAAGGCTTTTTTAGATTTTACAAATAGAAATTAAACTTATGCATTTCTATGCACTATTATAAATTTAGTGCATTTTGTGTATTGTATAAAATAACACTACACTATATATTTAAAAGAATATGTTTATGACCCATTATGCTTATTATAGTAGTTTGTTTTGACATAGTATAATTATTAATACTTTTTTATTATTGCCTTTCTGTGGGCTAGCATGTGTGTCCCCACATGGATAGTAAAACCTGAAATCACAAACATTGAGCCAGCCAGCAGTCCCAAACTGGATCTGAATATAATCAGAGGGGGATTCAATGCAGATGGCTAAATAAAGCATGTAACATTTTATGACATTTTTAACATCTGCCTAATTTAACAAGCGATATATCAAGCATTATGTATTTTATTGCATAATGCAGTAACACTAATGTTCATAATGAAAGTTATTCAAATTAAGTTACTGAGAAAATCTTGTTCTCATACTTGAGGTTATTTAGGTTGGCTGAGAGTTTGGGTGAAGCATTTTGAAGCATGAACCCCTGGGTTAGAGGATAGAAAATATTATTAGCTCTGTATAAAAACAATAGCCAATGGAAAGTCCTCCCCATGAACAAAAAACAAATGATGAGTGTCTGTGTGTGTATATATGTGTCTCTTTTAATCTTCTCATCTCTCTGTTCTAAAAAAGTTGAACACTTCAGACAAGAATTTATTAAACTACATTTCTCTTACAGTTGGTTTAATTGGCCTCAGAAGTGGCTGATATAGGGGATGTGTTTGAAGGCTTAACTGTTGTCTTGAAAATGCACTAGATTGAATTATGCAGGTCTGAATGAGAAGGTATACTATTATCCAAAGAGAATCACACTGTCAGAAAGTTTTGCTCTAATAGTGTGATTTTAGTTCTTATTCTTTGTAATTGCTTGCAGACTTTTTTTTCTGAGACTATCTTCCTGGTATGTTCCAATAATATTGTCTCAGTGTTTGAGACAAAGATGCAAATTGAATGATGTGGTGTAGTATTTGAATATCTAAAGACTGTTAGGTGATTTTTGTAATTTTTACTTACATATCATATCTCAGCTTAAATATGCAGAGTCAACTATAAATTAGCCCTCGGTAGATTGACTTCCTGAAAAGTGTGAACACTTGCTCTGTGGTGCTTTCATAACATCCTGACCAGCCTAACATAGCAACAGTGGCTCTATCAAGCACACAAGGTTAAATTTACCTAATATTTACACATGCACCTTTTTATGCTTATCAGGGTGCAAATTCCAGAAAATGGATAGTTAGCTTAGCAATATGCTAATGTTACACTCTATTGAAATCAATTGTGAGCCATATTTCCCATGCACTGCTTTGGTTGCATCACAGGCTCACTGGAAAAATTTGCCTCTTAGCTCCAATTCACGAGTTCACCTACCCATCCAGTCCTGATGGTTAATGGTTAACAAACTTGGCTTGCTGTCCTCAATGGAGTCTCGAACCCGAGGCTCGGCTTGAGCACCGAGTTCAACCCCTCCCCATTGCGGTACTGCATAAAGGGAGAATACCAGAAAAAGAGGAGGAGATGGGGAGGTGGAGGGATGCCGGAAGAACTGTCGCTGGGGAAGGCAGAATGACTGCTGCTTATACAGGCTCGTAATGATGATTGACAGGACTGAATGATTAGGCTCCTTTGATGTAGAAACAATTTTTACTCAGAAATTACTAGTAAATTTCAGAAACAATTTCAAAGAAACTACAAGTAACACATTGAAATAAATGTGAAATTTTGAAGTAAAAATGCACTTTTTGAAGTTTGAAAAATCTTTTAAAAATCAACTAAAATGAAAACTGGTGGCTCCAACTTTTCACAACTTTTATTACTTTTCACACAAATTATGCTTAAAGCAGCTGATTATTGGTTAATAAAGACTTATTTCCTTGCACACTACTATTTTATGACCTCAAAACACTACCACAATGCATGATTTGTAGACAAATACATTTTCACGTTTCCATTACATGTTGTAGTAAATGCGTTTAGTAGCTCACCTTACCACGATACGTACAACAACTAATGTAATAAATTATCACATTCACATTTCTCTGTCTCTCATTCCCCTCACCCAGCTGTCTGTGACAGCTCACTCAAGTTTCAATGATTATTAAAAGTATTTCAACCCTTAGTAATCTATCATATTCTACATATACAGTATGTTGTACACCTGATAAGCTGCTAATCCAGTCCAAAGGCAGTAAAATAAAGAGCAGACTTTGATCTTCTTTCTCCCCCATATCTCTCTTCTTCTCTTTCTTGTGCGACTTTTGACAACAATTTCAACCTGCAGTGTGCCGCTGGACATGAGAAATATCAGACACCAAGGCACAGGAAACACAAAAATTCAGAGAGGAAGTAGCTCTGATGGAACTTCACAGCCCTGGAGGAGAGAATGAAAGTATGGAGAGGTTGTGTGCGCCTGTGAGAGACAGAGAGAAAATGAGTGTGCATGCATGCATGTGAGTGAGAGAGCTTGAGTGTGTTGGTCAGCTCCTGTCGTTCAGTCTCTGAGTGGATCTGGGAGATCAAACGCTGGTGAAAATTAATCTCTTTATATGTCTCTGAAGGCAGTGAGAGAGACGCTCTGATCTAGGAGTGTGATGTGTCTGTTGGTCAGATCAATAACATACTCATTATGGTGCCAATTTTATAAAAATTCCACAGAAACAAAGATAGATTCTTAGAATGTGCTATAATTGTTACAACATAATTATGAAAAAAAAGCTTTTTTTATTATTATCTAGATTTTGGTGCTGTTGCTGAATATTAATGTGAATATTTGCTGATTAGTAATAATAAATGAATATTTTATCATTATTCCAAATCATTCTCTTTTTTTTCTTAAGAAAGAGGAAATTTTGATGCTGGTTTCCCTGTTATTTTCCATGTAATTACAATAAACTTGGACTGAAGCTTTTTAAAATTAAAAACAAACATGAAAGAATCATAAATGTGTTCCACATAATGCATACTCTATAAAAGGCATACAATAAAATTGTGTGAGACTTAAACATGCTTTTTATATGTCCGCTCATGAGATAAGTAGCATGTGACCAAATAATTTTTGTGAGTCAGTTTTTTTTTCTTTGAATGTTTGATTAATTTCCCAAAACTAGTCTCAATTAGTTTGAGTCGTATCTTTTCATTGAATCTTTGATTTGGTTCACAAAACCAGCCTGAATAATTTGTTCATGAATCATTCTTTTGAGACAGATCTTTACATTGAATCTTTGATTCAGTTCACAAAAGCAGTCTATTGTCACACAAATTTATTATATGACTTCAGAAGACGAGTGGACCATTTTTGCTGCTTTTGCATTGTACTTTTTTGAAGCTTGCAAGCTTCAATCTCCGTTCACTGTAACTGCATGGAAAACAATGCCAACATTAGTAAAAAAGGACAAAAAAATCATTTTGGGATAAACTATGCCTTTAAAATGATAGATATAGTTCATGATTTCTGAAACACCATCGTTAATACTTCCACAGCACATCTCTCCTGTGAACGCCATCTAATGAGCGAGAAGTCTGGCCTTTAGCTCACTAGCTAACACTCATAGTTCCCCTTCCTGAAAATGTCACATGTTCAAATCTGGCACAAAACAAATTGAAGTCTGTCATTTAGTTGAGGTCTGCACTGAAAGATCCAGAAAGAAATGAAAGCAAGTGGGTTCCATTGATCTTTCACGGTATGAATGAGAGGGAATGATATTATGATGACCTATCCTTCAGGCTGGCCGAAAAAAAAGAAATATTTCACATCCACACAGTCAAGACACAGATGTGTGCAGCTCGGTAATTTTAGGATTCTTCTATTTTTCCGTCCAGAATGAATTCTGCGGGTTTATGCGTAAATCACAGTTCTTCGCACTTTGATAAAAAACATTAAAGTCTTGATCTCTCAGAGCCTGAGGGGATGGAGAAGCTTACCCTCTCATTAAACACCCATCTGCAGAGTATCGCCAGTGATTAGGATTGCTTAACTAATTTCTTGATAATTTAACAAATGAAATTACGGATTAAATATGTATTAGATATTAATATAAGATACACTGTAAAAAAAAATCCGTAAAATTTACGGTAAAAAACTTTTTAGAAGAATTTTATCGTAAAAAATACGGTAGCAATGTTTTAGGTTTTACGGTTTTAACTTAAATTTACAGTTAAATACCATAATTTCATTAACTGATATAATATACCAACCTATTGAAGTACTGAAATCTGTTTTGTATCTTTGTACCTTTGTACCCCAAATGCAGGTGGTGATGAGAAAGTCACATGATGAACCAAAACCCATCAGAAATTGCTTTTAAATAATTACATATATAGAAGGTGCACAGTGTCAGTCACACAAACACTAAACACCATCATGGTAACACACATGAAACTGAAATAATGCAATAAAAATTCATTTAACAACGTTAGGTGTAACATAAAACCCTAATATACAAAACTGATAAGAAAAAACTAAGAAGAAACATAGTTATTTCAACAAAAAAACATCAAATTTGAAATGTAACACAGGGAATTCTGGGAATGTCAATTTACGGTTATTCACTGTAAATTATACGGTATTTTTCACTTCCAAAAACGGTATACTACCGTAAAATTTATGTCCAATACATGTAATGTCCAATACAGTTTTTCACTGTATATAGTAGGGGAATTTACTGTTAACTATTTAACAGGTTTTTACTGTAGTCTTTTACCGTTAAATTCACGGTCATTTTTTTACAGTGTAATGCTTGTAACCACTCAGCGTCATTTGGAAGCATCCTGTTTTAATGAACAGTTTCTTTCTTTCTTTGAATGTGTGTGTGTGTAGATGTGTAAAACACTCTTGTGATGAACAAGAGGCTCGGAAAGCTGCGGTTCCTTAAAGCTGGAGGTATTTTGTAGCTTTAGGAGGCTCATAGTGTCTTTGAACAGCTCTTCATATGCTAATGAGGGAACTTTAATCAAGGTTCCTCGTTAAGGTCTCGTTTAGAGCCTTTGCGGGAGCTCGTTAAGGTAAACCTGCCTCAGGATTACACCTAATTAACAAACTCTAAACCAAGCGGGAAAATGACCAGTGCTGAGAACTAGCAATATGTTTGTGAATGCGAAAGGGTGTTTTCCTCTAAATGTCTCCTGAATATTAAGCTCCATCCCCTGGGTGTTGTTTGAAATGCTCCCGTAGTTTTATCTCCATAATGACTCCATCAAATTACCTTAGCTCAGTGTTTCAATTTCTCAGCTCCCTATAATCATCTGGTTCAGGTGAGTTCGAGGGCTTTAAAGCCTTCTAATGTTTATTTGTTTTTCCCTTGTTATCTTTATGCACCGCGAATGCGTGTCCAAACACGTTCGTCGCTCGTTGGGTTCTCATTGGGTGTTTAAGCATCTCACGCTGTGGCTAATTCTGACTGATGTTCTTCGGCAGTACTCAAATATGTAATTAATTCAACGGAGCCAATTAAACTCTCATCTGACTTCCATCTCTAAGTGTGTGCGCATGAGAGAGACTCATTTTTGCAATAGACTCTTGGTCAGCATTACTAGAGCCTTTGATTTTCTAGGACTCCATGATCACAGGTTTAATTTATCCTAGGAATTTCAGCTTTCTCCGGTCGACTGGCTTTGCACCGATTGTATACTGATGGATCTGCAGTATGACTGAAGCATAAATTAGAGGCGGCAGGTCGCCTCGGGCTGACCTGTGGTGAGGCCGATAAGATGGCTTACATATAGTGAATCGTAATATCTCTCATATACACGCTCAAAAACAAAAATCAATCAGCTCACATCCCATAAACACGTGTTTTGGATTGCTGCCATGTATAAAGTGCACCTTTAATTGTGAGCCTACCCGTGTATCAGTCGGTCTGTCTGTCTGCCTGTGTACCTGTGAGTGTGAGTGTGAGTGTACGTGTGTGTGTTATTGATGTAAGAAACCTAAAAAGAGTTTTGCTGATCGATTCTGTATCGGCATTAATGAATTTCAATCGCATCAAGTTGAGCCTTTGAGCTTTCTGCCGTTAGAAACTCCAATCATGATGACGGTAAATAAACATAGGCCTACACAAGTCTAATTTCTGGGATGCCAAAATTCCTCACACCTCTCCATCCCCTCTCTCTCTCTCTGTATCAATCCGTTCTCTCTTCCCTGAATCGCTTCATCACCTCATTCTTAGAATTCATCTCACACATCATTCATCTCCGGAAAGGAGAAACTAGCAATATACAAATATATTTATGTGGTGAATTCTCACCCTGAGAGCAGTGAACCAAAAGCATATATCAAAAAATGGTGACAGCGGCTAAAAAGCATGAATATCAAATAGGCTTATTCTGACACATACATAGTGGTGTAGTCACACCAAATAGAATTTCATTTAGTTAATTGTATGTAATTGTGAACATCTGCGCTCTCAGATGATTTTGTTGCGTTGTATGTAAATACTTTGCGTCACCGTTGCACTGCTGGCCAAATGGGTGCCCTAAGCAGGATTGTATTGTTGTGCCCCCTCTCGCAAATATTATGGAAGTAAAAAAAAAAAACACCTACTATAGGGGTCAAAATATAACTTTAATAAAATATAAAAGTAAATAACTAAATCGTAATTAAATTGTATTACTTACAAATTACAATTGTAGCCAGACTGTTACCTATGGCTATGACTTTATTAATACTTTTGTCTGATTGATTTTATAGTCTCAAGCGTTCAGAAATCACACAAAAGAAAATTAGCAGTTTTACTACGATAAAACCATGTTAATTTTTGTAATGGTTGTGATGTCCACGTGTTTTTTGTTGAAGAAATTATAGAGGCTGTGTCATCTATAGCAAAAAGGTGGCCAAAATGTAAAGCTTAAGTGGATATTTGAATTAAATGTTTGGTCAATAACCTATTAAACAAGGATTTGAGCATCCTGTAAGTATAACAGCAGCAATTACCAGTCCTTTGGCTCCCTTTGCAGGCATTTGTAATAAAACGTAATGTACATAAATTGTTTATTTTGCATTACATTATGTATTATAACAGTGTTTTTAATGAAACCGTATAATTATTAATTAGCCAATCATTATTACCTCATTGTTTTTATATAATGCATTTTAAAATTACAAAAATTTTCTTTTCTTTTGAATGTTTCAAATGCTTGAGCTATAAAAATCATCATACACTGTATTACTAAAACATAGCCCTAGGTAACTGTCCTAGAGGGCAGGTGGCGAACTCCGGTCCTGGAGCCGCAGCCCTGCAAAGCTCAAGCTCCAACCCTAATTAAGCTCACCTGCCTGTACTTCCTAATAACCTTTCAGTCTGATTGTGGGGGGGGGAGCTTGTGTCAGGTGTGTTTGATTAGGGTTGAAGCAAACATCTGCAGGGCTGCGGCTCTCCAGGACCGACATTCGCCACCCCTGGTCTAGAGCTACAATTGTAATTTGTAAATAATACAATTGAATTACTTTTTTTTTTTTTTTTTTTTATATATATTTTTCAAGTGGTCATATGATGTTGCTAAAAATAACATTATTTTGTGTATTTGGTGTAATGAAATGTTTATGTGGTTTAAGGTTCAAAAACACATTATTTTCCACATACTGTACATTATTGTTTCTCCTCTATCCCCCCCCTTTTTGAAACATCGTCGATCTTTCCAAGCTCTCGGTCTGAAAGCGAGGTTTGCTCTGATTGGCTAGCTATCCAGTGCGTTGTGATTGGGCCGAATACCTCAAGCGTGTGACGGACATGTTATGCCCCTTACCATACTGTTGGCCTGTCCGGCCGGAGCAACGAGACAAGAACATTAAAATCCATTATAAACTAGGCATTTGTTGCATTCAGTGGTGACATAATTACGGATTATAATGACATATACTGTCTTTTTATGCGTTGCATCACGCCGCGTAAACATAAAACTATGTCTGCATTTGTGATTGGAGAAATGACAAACAACAAGTGCTACTCTACACTGCTCAAAACTCGCGTTTGAATCATCAGTGGCAAATTCTTAATATAAAAACGTACTTACAGTCTGTTAGTCAGAACAGCCGGCATTGTAGTCTAACTCTACCAGGATCAGGAAACAGTCCTCTATAAAATGTGCTGCACACATCTGATTATTCAGCCTGGTCTCATGTTTATACATAGGTATTAATACGTAACATTTACAAGCACAAAATTTACAATTTAGACGTATTTTTAGACCCCTTAACCTACCCCCAAACCTAAACCTACTCATTTTATAGCGAATATGCATTTTTATCATTTTATTAATACGCAATTTAGATTTTTAGACCCCTTAACCTACCCATATAGTGAATATAAAAGGATATAAAACGCAAATGACCGAAATATGCAGGAAAATAAAAATTTTTGTAACAATAGCATTATAAATATTTTTATGGTTGCTAATCCCACTCCTACATTACTATTTCTGTACAGTATAAGAAAAACATGACAGACAGATAAATGCAATTACAATCATTTATTTATTGCAAAAATGTCTAAAGCAGTACCAAAAGTAATCCAAATGACGATGCGTTGCACCCGCAGTCCTCTCTGGCGGAATACAGTAGGTTTGTGTGATCCAGAGCAGAATTTATGTTGTTAATCGCTGAAACTATTATCCAGATAATTTTCCCGATCCACTCCGTGAACTCGTGAAGGCACGCGCGCATCATTCAAACACACCTCACCAGAAACACGGCTTGTCGCAATCTGTGACGAATGCAGGCGAGAGCCAATGAGTCGTTTGATTATCTGCCATCGTTTGAAGTGGCAACATTTGAATTTGTAAAGAGCGCTAGTCAGTGCGGGCTTTGCTGCTCACGGTCACTGCACTCGCTGCTCGGGATGGAGAAGCAAGCAGATCGCCAAAAAAAGGCTTGGATTTGGGTCTGTTCTTCGCAGTCCTATGGATTCGGAAGATTTGGATTACAGCACACTTATAAATTTGTTTCATTTCGTAATTATGTTGCGTTTTTGGTGTATTTTATAGTTCTATTGTCAGTCACAGCATGTCGGAGAAAACGCCTTTTGTGGCCCATGACAATCAAAGTAAACATTATATGACAAGTAAAGGTTAAATTATTGCAGAAATGTTATTTATTTTAAGCTTTAAAGTGAAGTCGTGTTTAACATTATGTAGGCATATTCTTGGAAACGAGCTGGCAGCAGAAATCACACAACAAAACGAAATGTTATCATTTCATAAGTAAATGAGTAAACAATTTAATAATGCAATTGAAAACAAGGTAATTCATATGACAACTAAAAACTAATAAAATGAATGCTGCAATTTCAATATTCATAAGGATTCATTTTTAGGTGTCAATACGTCAGTTTTGTATGTTTAAATGCTGAAAATACGTCAGTATTGTATGTTTTAGTGCTTGTAAAAACATAAGTAAATGTACGTTTTATAGAACCACATTTTACGTAAAATACATATGAATTATCATGAGATCACATGGAATTTTGGGTTGAACTGTTCTGGAACAGTGTTGTAAATCTCAGTGATATATCTCAGTGATATGTGTCAGGTCCCTGCTATGATAGCAGCAACATTCACAAATGTTTAAAGAACAAGCTGGAACCCAGTGTGCCTGTAGTTTTCTCTATTTTTGTTTTATCACGTTATGTGGGGGGGGAAGGGGGGGCTGGGGAAAGTCTAAGGGCTTCTTAAGCCGTACGGCTGACTTATCTAATCTGCGGCCTGTTATGCATCAAACTAATATTGCTGTTGAAACAAAATGCAATGCCATCAAGTTAGCATTTTTAAACATTCGCTCACTAAAAAATAAATCATTTCTAATCAGAATCAGAATCAGAATGAGTTTTTATTGCCAGGTATGTTTACACATACGAGGAATTTGTTTTCATGACAGAAGCTTCCGCAGTGTGACAGAATGACAGTGACAGAACAAAACACAGATAATAAAAAAATAAATAGAACAAGTAAATAAGGAATAAAATTATATAAATCGACAATTGTATGTACAGGTATTTAACAATAGACAGTTGTATGTACAGGAATATTATGTGCAAATTGAAATATAGACTGAGTATGAGTGTTAGATAAATAAGTGTATGAGTGTATAATAGTGTGTGTTCCACAGTTATTGTCAAGTGTTCATGAGATGGATGGCCTGAGGGAAGAAACTGTTCCTGTGTCTGGTCATTCTGGTGCTCAGAGCTCTGTAGCGTCGACCAGATGGCAACAGTTCAAAGAGGAGGTGACCTGGGTGTGAGGGTCCAGATTGATTCTGCCAGCCTTTTTGCTCACTCTGGACGAGTACAGTTCTTGGAGAGAAGGGAGGGATGTACCAATGATTCGCTCAGCACTCCGGACTACCCTCTGAAGTCTTCTGAGGTCAGATTTGTAGCTGAGCTGAACCAGACATTTATTGAAGTGCAGAGGACAGATTCAATTATGGCAGAGTAGAACTGTTTCAGCAGCTCCTGTGGCAGGTTGAACTTCCTCAGCTGGCGAAGGAAGTACAACCTCTGCTGGGCCTTTTTTTACAATGGAGTCAATGTGAGTGTCCCACTTCAGGTCCTGAGAGATTGTGGTGCCCAGGAACCTGCATGACTCCACTGCAGTCACAGTGCTGTTCATGATGGTGAGTGGGGGGAGTTCAGAGGGGTTTCTCCTGAAGTCCCGGTCATCTCCACAGTTTTTAGCGTGTTGAGAGCCAGGTTGTTGAGACTGCACCAGACAGCCACCTGCTCGACCTCCTGTCTGTAAGCAGACTCCTCACCATCCTAGANCCCTCAGCTGGCGAAGGAAGTACAGCCTCTGCTGGGCCTTTTTCACAATATAGATTCAATGTGATTGTCCCACTTCAGGTCATGAGAGATTGTGGTGCCCAGGAATCTGAATGACTCCAATGCAGTCACAGTGCTGTCCATGATGGAGAGTGGGGGGAGTGCAGAGGGGTTTCTCCTGAGGTCCACGGTCATCTCCACAGTTTTGAACGTGTTGAGCTCCAAGTTGTTGAGACTGCACAAGACAGCCAGCTGCTCGACCTCCTGTCAGTAAGCAGACTCGTCACCGTCCTGAATGAGGCCGAAGAGTGTGGTGTCATCTGCAAACTTCAAGAGCTTGACAGAGGAGTCTTTAGATGTGCAGTCATTTGTGTAAAGGGAGAAGAGCAGTGGAGAGAGAACAAAACCCTGAGGAGCACCAGTGCTGATCATACGGGTGCTGGATGAGAATTTTCCCAACCTCACTAGCTGCTGCCTGTCTGACAGGAAGCTGTTGATCCACTGACAGAATGGAGGTGGGCACGGAGAGCTGAGTCAGTTTGGGCAGGAGGAGGTTTGGGATAATAGTGTTAAAGGCCGAGCTGAAGTCAACAAACAGGATCCTCACATAAGTCCCTGGTCTGTCTAGATGTGGCAGAACATAATGCAGTCCCATGTTTACTGCATAGTCCACAGACCTGTTTGCTCTGTAGGAAAACTGAAGAGGATCCAGCAAGGGTCAAGTAATGTCCTTCAGGTGGGCCAGCAACAGTTTTTCAAAAGACTTCATGACCAAATACGTTAGAGCCACAGGTCTGTAGTCAATAAGTCCAGTAATTTTGGGTTTCTTTAGGACGGGGATGATGGTGGAGCGTTTGAAGCATGAAGGGACTTCGCACAGCTCCAGTGATCTGTTGAAGATATGTGTGAAGATGGGGGCCAGCTGGTCCGCACAGGATTTCAGACAGGCTGGTGTAAAACAATCTTGGCCTGGTGCTTTTTTCCTTTTCTGATTCCGGAAGACCTGGCGCACCTCTTCATCGCTGATCTGAATTGCAGGTGTGGGAGAGAGGGGGGTTGCTGGAGGTGTGAATGGTTGTGTGGAGAGGTGTTCAGAGCGGGGGTGGGGTGTCTTTTCAAACCTGCAGTAAAACTCATCTTCAGCCAGTTGTTGACTGGCCTCAGTGCTGGGGGATGGTGTCTTATAGTTGGTGATCTCTTTCAGACTTTTCCAAACTGATGCCGAGTCACTGGTGGAAGGAAGGTAATCTTTATTTTTTCTGAATATTCCTCTTTGCCAGTCTGATATCTTTTCCAGGGGGTATTAGCCGGTTATACAAGACATTATCACCTCCTGTGAGCATCTCTTTGGCCGGACGGACGCGGGTTTTGTTTACAGTGAACACATGGTTGTCATTGTGGTAAAGTTAAGTGAGTCCTGGTAGGTATGCACATATCTTCACAGAAACTGATTTATGATGTTACAGTCTCTGTGAGCTCGTCTAGATTGGTGGCAGCAGATTCAAAAACGCTCCAATCGGTGAAGTCAAAACAAGCTTGTAAATCATGCTCTGCTTCATTAGTCCATCTTTTAACAATCCTTAAAACAGGTTTAGCTAATTTCAGTTTCTGCCTGTAGGTCGGTAAAAGATTAACCAAACAGTGATCAGAGAGCCACAAAGCTGCCCATGGAACAGAGTGATATGCATTCTTTATTGTGGTGTAACAGTGATCCAATATATTACTGTCTCTGGTGGAACATGTAACATGCTGTCTGTATTTTGACAGTTCACAGGAGAGATTTGCTTTATTAAAATCCCAGAGAATGATTAAAACAGAGTCCGGGTGTTGTTGCTCTGTCTCTGTGATCTGATCAGCGAAGGGTTGTTAAGCGGAGCTACTGTGAGTTGCGGAGGGATTAGACCTGACGAGAATAACGAGCAAAACTACCGTGGCGAATAGACTGGCTACAGTTATGAAAGCCTTCTAGATCTGAACAGAAATTTCTCTTAACAGTTACATAGTACACCACCTATCCATTGATGTAAAGATGTCACGCCGGCCAGCGTGATTTCGCCGTTGATTTCTGCGTTCGCGATCGCTGCTGAACAGTGATAAGACCCAGGCCGAACTCAACGCGCGGTCCGGATAATGGCGGTCTTTCAGCCAGGTTTCCGTGTAACACAGAGCAGCAGAGTTTGAAAAATCCTTATTTGTCCGGGAGAGCAGAAGACGTTCGTCCGTTTTGTTGGGTAGAGTGCGGAGGTTCGGGGGGGCGGAGCAGTGTTGGGATGCTAGGCAACGGCGTTCTGAATTCGCGCTGTCTGAGCTTCACGAGAGCGCCGGCTCGCTTACCCCGTCTGCGCGTCCTGAAGCGCTTGATCAGAGCCACAGCTCCCCCGACAACAATGTCAAGCAAAACATCCGAATAGTCGAAAACAGGTGAAATATCGGGTGGTGTGTACTTCAGAATGTCAAGCAATTCATCTTTGGTGAAATTGATTGCAGGGATATAACTAAAGACAGGACAAACTAACAAAAACATAAAAACAACTGCAGAGCACGCCACGGAGGCAGCCATCAGCGTCGGCGCCATTAAGTCATCAATGACTTAATAACCACAAACAACCTGGATTTTATATTTCTAAATGAAACATGGCTAGAAGACAGCTGCAGTGCAACGGTCCTCAATGAAACAGCCTCTCCTAACTTCACTTTCATGAGTGTTTGCCGGACTGTTAGGAGAGGTGGAGGTGTAACTGCTCTATTTAAAGATGTCTATCAAAGCAAGCAAATGTCATTTGGTCAGTACTTGTCTTTTAAATATCTAGGGATTGTGCTGAAAGGTGCTCAACGCATTCTGTTTATCATTATTTACAGGCCTCCAAAATACTCTCCAGCCTTTGTTGAAGAGTACACAGAAATGCTATCAATGATTTCCTCAGAGTTTGACTGTTTTGCTATTGCAGGGGATTTTAATATTCACATAGATAATGCAGAAAACAAAACTACAAAAGAAATTATAACTGTTTAAAATACTTTTGACCTGATTCAGCATGTGCATGGACCTACACACAATCGTGGACATACTCTAGATTTAATCATCAGTAGAGGTCTGAACATTTCATCCATTGTTATTAAGGAGGTTGCACTATCTGATCACTTCTGTATTTTTTTTTTGATATATTGATCTCTGTTACCACTTAATCTAGATCGGTCTCAGTCAGAAAGAGTTGCATTAACGAAAACACTAGTGTGCTATTTATGGAGGCTATATCTTTAACACCAAACATTTCAGACTCTGTTGATCTTCTCCTTGATCCTTTAACTCAAAAGTTAAGAATGTTATTGATGACATTGCTCCTTGAAAGTCAGCAGGAAGACTGGCAGACAGAAATCAGCTTGGAGAAAAATCAACAGCAGTTCAGAGTATGAAAAGACAATGCATAAAAGCTGAGCGGATGTGGCGGAAGACGAAACTTGAAATACACTAAAGCATATATAAAGACAGCCTTCGTACTTTCAATGTGTAACTAGGCAAAGCTAGACAGACCTTCTTCTCAAACCTTATAAACAGTAACGTAAACAACACTCGCACTCTTTTTGCTACAGTTGAGAGACTGACAAACCCCCCAAATCAGATTGCCAGTGAAATGCTCGCCGACAGCAAATGCAATGAGTTTGCTACCTTCTTTTCTGAAAAGATCAATAATATCAGAAAGGCAATTAGCACATCCTCAAGTTATGCAGAGGTTAGACATATTCGACCACAATATCAAAAAGAAGATACTATGTCTGATTTTGAAGAAATTGATAGCAAAATTGTGGAACAAACAGAACGGAAGAAATAGTACAGCACCTTAAATCGTCAATGCTATCTTGACACACTTCCCACATATTTTTTCAAAAGGGTGCTTAACTGTTTGTAAGCAGATCTCTTAGAAGTGGTGAACGCCTCACTTCTTTCTGGGACTTTTCCAAACTCCCTGAAAACTGCAGGTGTTAAACCCCTTCTGAAAAAGAGAAATCTTGATAACACCGTATTGAGCAACTATAGACCAATATCAAATATTCCTTTTATAGGAAAGATTATTGGAAAGGTAGTCTTTAATCAGCTGAACAAAAACTTAAAATCAAATGGATACCTGGACAATTTTCAATATGGTTTCCGACCGCATCACAGCACAGAGACAGAACTCATTAAGATAATAAATGATATTCAATTCTGATTCTGGCAAAATATCAGTTCTGGTACTACTAGATCTCAGTGCTGCTTTTGATACTGTCGATCATAACATACTCCTAGAGAGACTGGAAAACTTGGTCGGACTTTCTGGCATGGTAATTAAATGGTTAAGGTCATACTTAGAAGGGAGAGGTTAATATGTGAGTATAGGAGAGCATAAGTCAAAGTGGACGTCCATGACATGCAGAGTCCCACAAGGCTCAATTCTTGCACCGCTCTTGTTTAGCCTGTATATGCTCCCACTAAGTCAAATAATGAGAAAGAACCAAATCGCCTATCAAAGCTATGCAGATGATACCCAGATTTACCTAGCCTTATCTCCAAATGACTCCAGCCCCATTGACTCCCTCTGCCAATACATAGATGAAATTAACAGTTGGATGTGCCAAAAACTTTCTTCAGTTAAACAAGGAGAAAACCGAAGTCATTGCATTTGGAAAACAAAGATGAAGTCCCTCAAGGTTTTTGATGTGTTTTGAATGCATACCTTTACTCTAGGGGTCTAACAACTAAAAATGAAGTCAGGAAACTTGGTGTGATTCTGGAGACAGACCTTAGTTTCAGTAGTCATGTCAAAGCTGTAACTAAATCAGCATACTATCATCTCAAAAACATTGCAAGAATTAGAGGTTTTGTTTCCAGTCAAGACTTGGAGAAACTTGTTCATGCCTTTATCACCAGCAGGGTGGACTATTGTAATGGTCTCCTCACCGGCCTTCCCAAGACGACCATTAGACAGCTGCAGCTCAAGGCATGAGGACCAAATATATAGCAGCTAGCTCACGAATATAACCTAAAAGACCCAACTCAGATCATTAGGATTCGAGTCCAGTTTAGAAATACCAGGGTGGCCACAAAACAAGGGAATGGGCTTTTAGGATTATTGACCACCGAGCTGGAATCAGTTCCAGAAGGAGATCCGATGTGCTAATATACATTAGTCACGCATTATTATTGAATCGATTGACAGGACTCAAAACTCATCTGTTTAGCTGTGAATTTATTGAATGAGCACTGTGCGATGACCGAACTGATTGCACTATATTTTATGCATAATCGTTTTCTTAAATTCATTTTAAAACTCTTAAATCAAATTTTTTTAAATCAATTTTAAAGTTTTTAAATTCCTTGTTTTTTTTTTGTGATTATTGTTTTTATTTTATTTATGTAAAGCACTTTGAATTACCATTGTGTATGAAATGTGCTATACAAATAAACTTGCCTTGCCTTGCCTTGCCTAAATACAACTTAACCACTGATTTCTAGTTGTGTCCTCTTTTGGAAGGCCAAACAAAGTAGTTTCGCTTTCACAACGAAACACACAGTGTCACACACGGTGGGCTTGAGTGAGCGGCAGCCGGCGGACTAGAGTGAGGAACGGCCGGAGGGCTAGAGAACGACGTGGCCGGCGGAGGATTCGACGAAGGAGCGGCCGGTGGTCTTGCGGCAACCACATGTGACGACCCAAGGGTGGACTCGCTTCGTCCACGGTTAAAGCCGATCCGGCAATCCACAGAGTGAAGTTGATGTATTTCCTCAACGACCAGCACGGATCAGCTCTAGGCATGATGAAGCGGATATCGTCCTCTTTTGGAAGACCAAACAAAGTTTCGCTTTCACAACAAAACACACAGAGTCTTCACGACATGGCTGCAGCAACAATACTACAGTGAGAATAAAAGTTACGCCTTTCTTTCTTTGCGTGAACATTTGGGCAGTGTTATGCAAATCTTCCCACATCGTGACGTAGACATGTGGGGGCGTGTTAGAAGAGCCGTTTTAGGTAGGCGTGGTAAAAAACTCTTAACTTTTATAAAGAATATCACTTTTTATTTGAGACTTTAGTCTTTGCAACTTTACAGAGGTCTTTATGCACCAAGAGCTTGTGGACTGCAAAAGAGAAAGTAAAAATTTTAATTGCATCATATGACCCCTTTAAAGTTCTATTTTGACCCCTGTAGTAGGTGTTTTTTTATTCAACCTATGAGGGAGGGAGCACAAACCATACAATTGGCGCAGTGGCCTGTGTGTGTGTGTGTGTGGGATATACAGTGGGGACGGAAAGTATTCAGGACCCCCTTAAATTTTTCACTCTTTGATATATTGCAGCCATTTGCTAAAATCATTTAAGTAATTTTTTCCCCTCATTAATGTTGACACACAGCCACCCATATTGGGGGGGGGGGGAAACCCCCCAACCAGAAAAAAAAACACAGAATTGTTGACATTTTTGGCAGATTTATTTAAAAAAGAAAAACTGAAATATCAAATGGTCCTAAGTATTCAGACCCTTTGCTGTGACACTCATATATTAACCTCAGGTGCTGTCCATTTCTTCTGATAATACTTGAGATGGTTCTACACCTTCATTTAAGTCCAACTGTGTTTGATTATACTGATTGGACTATATAAAAAAAGCCACACACCTGTCTATATAAGACCTTACAGCTCACAGTGCACGTCAGAGCAAATGAGAATCATGAGGTAAAGGAACTGCCTGAAGAGCTCAGAGACAATTGTGGCAAGGCACAGATATGGCCAAGGTTACAAAAAAATTTCTGCTGCACTAAAGGTTCCTAAGAGCACAGTGGCCTCAATAATCCTTAAATGGAAGACGTTTGGGACGACCAGAACCTTCCTAGAGCTGGCCGTCCGGCCAAACTGAGCTATTGGGGGCGAAGAGCCTTGGTGAGCGAGGTAAAGAAGAACCCAAAGATCACAATGGCTGAGCTCCAGAGATGCAGTCGGAAGATTGGAGAAAGTTGTAGAAAGTCAACCATTCACTGCAGCCCTCCACCAGTCGGGGCTTTATGCAGAGTGGCCCGACGGAAGCCTCTCATCAGTGCAAGACACATGAAAACCCGGCGATGATGGAGTTTGCTAAAAAACGAAACACTGCAAGGACCCAGATGGTGAGAAAATAAGATCTATGGTCTGATGAAGACCCAGATAGAAGCTTTTTGGCATAATTCTAGCGGTATGTGTGGAGAAAACTAGGCACTGCTTATCACCTGTCCAATACAGTCCCAACATTGAAGTATGGTGGTGGCAGCATCATGCTGTTGGGGTGTTTTTTAGCTGCAGGGACAGGATGACTGGTTGCAATAGAGGGAAAGATGAATGCGGTCAAGTACAGGGATATCCTGGACGGAAACCTTCTCCAGAGTGATCAGGACCTCAGACTGGGCCGAGGGTTTTCCTTCCAACAAGACAATGACCCTAAGGACACAGCTAAAATAACAAAGGAGTGGTTTCATAACAACTCTGTGACTGTTCTTGAATGTCCCAGCCAGAGCCCTGACTTAATTGAGCATCTCTGGAGAGACCTAAGAATTGCTGTCCACCAACGTTTACCATTCAACATGACAGAACTGGAGAGGATCTGCAAGGAGGAATGGCAGAGAATCCCCAAATCCAGGTGTGAAAAACTTGTTGCATCTTTCCCAAAAAGACTAATGGCTGTATTAGATCAAAAGGGTGATTCTACTAAATACTGAGCAAAGGTCTGAATACGTAGGACAATGTGATATTTCAGTTTTTCATTTTTAATAAATCTGCAAAAATGTCAAAAATTCTGTGTTTTTCTGTCAATATGGGGGGTGCCCTGTGTACATTAATGAGGAAAAAAAAAAAAAAAACTTAAATGATTTTAGCAAATGGCTGCAATATAACAAATAGTGAAAAATGTAAGGGGGTCTGAATACTTTCCGTACCCACTGTATATATATATATATGTATGTTGCTTGGAGACATTATTGATTCTGTTTGAAATGATGATCAGTGGAGCCAAAAATATACAAAGTAGCAATATTATGTCTAAAATCTACAATGCCATTCAAAAGTTTGGGAGCAGTTTTTAATACTTCAGAAATTAATACTTTTATTCAGCAAAAACACATTAAATTCATCAAAAGTGACAGTAAAAACTTTTAATGTTCACAAAATATTGGTACCATACACTTACATTTACAAACACTCCATATTCAAAAAATAGTAACAAAAAATAGTAAACTCTTTAAAATTGTTATTAATAAGAAATGTTTCTTGAGTACCAAGTCAGCATATTATAATGATTTCTGAATGATCATGTGACACTGAAGACTAAAATAATGGCTGCTTTGCCATCACATTAATAAATTACATTTTTAAATATTAAAATAGAAAACAGTTATGAAAATTGTAATAGTATTTCACAATGTTATTGTATTTACTGTACTTTTGATCAAATAAATGCCGCCTTGGTGAGCATAAGATACTTAAAAACAAAATATTACCAACCCAAAAATTTTGAAATTTTTGTTAGTCAGTATTAACTTTCTGTTTATTGAACTGCTATTTAAAAGCAATATTGCAAGCAATATCTCTCTCTGACGTCCTCCTTTCTTCCTGATTCTGCCTTTAACAGACAGAGAGAAACAGTTGTTTTTAAAGACTTCCTAAGTTTTGTTCTTCAGATCCTGCTTCTAATACAGGAGGCTTCTTGTGGCCTCAGTCATAATGTTCTGCTGAGCTTTCTGAGATGGTGCTGTGAATGAAAAGATGTTTTTGTGAGTGTTTATTATTATTTTTGAGTCTGGTATATGTGTGTTTTCCATTTGGCAAGTGATGTTTAAATGGATGTCAAAAGAGAAAGAAGATGAAATGGTGTACTCTCACAGTGCGTCATGAACGAGCAAGACTAAGTGTGTACACATACACAAGTTTGTGTGGAAAAGACAGCAGGGGATGGAGATTATCACTCTTTGAGAGTATACACACACACACAACAACTCTTAGCTTTCCTTCACTATCATTATGTCATTAACAGCAGTCAGAGCTGCAGAGACACAAGACATACAGCTTTATATTATGATAGAGATCAACAAGCCTGCCGTTTTTAACACATTTAGGCTGTTCGGAAGGGAATACCAGCATACTGCTTACTGCACAAGTCATGATGCATACTACCTACTACTGTCTGTCTGTCTGTCTATGCTCAAAAACCTCTTGTTTGCTTCTTGTTCAATTTGCTTAATTCAAATGAGCTAATGCAACAATTCTTGAACACTTTGTCACTAAATTTCATTGCATTCAATCAATTTAAGTTTGTAAAATGAAAGTTGACTCAATCTATTTGCGTCGAGGCAACATTAATAATTTTTGTTGGCTGTAACCGGATGTATTAAATTTTAGATCCATACCAACACAGATACTTTGGCATTTGATTTAAGCATTACTTTTTCATCTACCATCAACCGTTCATGTAGTTTATTTAATTTAGTACTCTAAATGAACTTGTATGCCAGAAAAAAACATCTCGGGTTACTTATGTAACCATGGTTCCCTGAGTAGGGAACGAGATACTGCGTCCTCTAGGGGTTGCTATGGGGAACGCCTCGTTGTGACCCGTGTCTGAAGCATAAATTGAAAAAACACCAACTCGTTGGCCGGTGACAGCCATGACGTCACTACTGGCGCGACTATAGTATAACTAGGTGTCGGGAGCTACACATCATTCACTTCTTCGTCTGAAGCTTGCGTCCGCAGCATGGTAAGAAACCTAGAGGACGCAGTGTCTCGTTCCCTACTCAGGGAACCATGGTTACATAAGTAACCTGAGACGTTCCCTTTCATGGGAACTTCGAACTGCATCCTCTAGGGGTCGCTATGGGGAACGGTATACCCACGCCACCATGCTGAGGGGAGTGCAAGCCAGAAACATGGCGAGCACTAAGTACCAACTCTACCATATTGCTATGGGAGTCGCCCCTGGGACGTTAGACGGCTGTCAGTGAAGTTATTCCCTACGGCCAAAGACCTAGGCTACCTACCCCAAAATACTTACCTGTTAGGGCCAGACTCCTGGGCCCGGGGTAGAGCTCAAGGCTTGGAATCAGAAATAGATTCCTTTAAGGGAATACGACCAAGAGCCTAGAATCATACTAGTCTTGGCCTGTCACACAGGGGCTACCGCACGTTTCTCTTTGTATGTGCTGAAGGAACTGTCTCAATAGACCCCTAGTAGCAACACCCTGTAACGTAGGTATCCAGAGGATACATAGGAAGAGTGGTGCCCAAGGCGGAACCGGGGTTTTAAACCACTCAAAAAGAGCACGAAGTCTTTGCACATAGCTCTTACCATACAGGATTTTAGAAAAGTGGGCAAAGCAAAACATGCACACTTACCACTTATGTGGATTTTAGAAAAGTGGGCAAAGCATAACATGCACACTTACCAGCTATGTGGATTTTAGAAAAGTGGGCAAAGCATAACGTGCACACACTTGAATACCGTTCTAGGGGTTTCTCGTGGCACCCTGAAAGAGCATCCCATAGATAGAAATAGTGTATACCCAAACGCTATGTCTAAGGCTATAATGCTGGAGTGGCTAGCAGTAAATCTGTAGCTGAGGGAGCAACATCCAGCTCTCAACGAGAGGGAGCTCAACCTACAGCATGTTCAAATGGTGGAACAGCTAGCAGTTATTCAACTAAGGGAGCAACACACTCAGTTCTCAAACCAAGACGGGGCTCGACCTGCAGCATGTTACAAAGCTGGAACAGCTAGCAATAATTTACTTAGCTGTGGGAGCAACACACCTAGTTCTCAATCCGAGAAGGGGGCTCGACCTACAGCATGTTCCAATGCTGGAATGGCTAGCAGTAGTTTACCTAGGCTGAGGGAGCACAAACCCAGCTCTCAAAGAGAGCGGGCTCGACCTACAGCATGATTGTAAAATCAGAAGGGTAAGCATACTGCAAGCTAGCCAAACACTCAGCCCTAATCCACCTGATGCTGCTGGTTCCAGGTGCTCTGGAAAAACAGAGAACTCAACTTCTCATGTGAGAGGAGAACTCCGAAATTCAGAGGAAAACATTGCTCATTCCAGGTAACCCTTTGAAAAAAGGGGAGCACTGCTCAAACTACCACGAGGACAGCCCATGGAGCGAGGCATCCAACTCCTCAGAGAGGATTAACGCTCGAAAGAAAGCACCATACTCATAATAACCCTCACTGGTGAGGGGAGCGATGCTTCCAGAGTGTGTCGATAGAGACACACTAGTTGAGTGGAGCCCAAGGAACCGGGGTCTAACCAACTCAGAGAAAGGGAACGAGGTCAATAACGCGTAACCCTTACCATACAGGATTTTAGAAAAGTGGGCAAAGCATAATGTGCACACTTACCACTTATGTGGATTTGTAGAAAAGTGCGCAAAGCTTAACGTGCTGCACTTATTTTAGAGTTTTCCAAGCATCTGTTTACAGATACCCGGAAGTACTGGGCCAAACGGGAGAGGCAAGCTCAAATACAACCCTCAAAGGTGAGGGGAGCACTGCCCGAGACAGCATTTACACAGGAAGGTTCTCGTAATGCCACCTATGCCTCCCGCTCGATGCCTCAGCAAGAGGGGATAACCTGGTGATCGGGAAACCCCCCCTTTCCCCCCCAAAGGGGGACCCAGATTTTGTTACGGTAGACTAGTCAGGGTAGCATGAAAGCATAACCCCGGCCCAGACGTCCAGGAAATTTTTGCAGTGACACGCCGGGGGCCTGATGATCACGAAGGCTCCCGCAGAAGCCTGTGTTATGGCCGCATGATCCAGGAAGTATGAAGCCGAAAACCGGCTTACTTACCGTCTGGACATATATCGACGAGTGAAATAAGCACTGCAAGTCGAGCACCCGGTTTCTGAACCCAGCAGAGGGGGTGCCCATCGAGGACCTACCCTAGAAAAGGGACAGAAACACACAGGTCCCGGGAAACACTGCAAAGAAACTAGCAGAAGGGTATACACACAACAACCATTTCATTAGCACATACATATATTCATACATACATATATTAGACATGGATCGTACTCACCCACCATGGTTCCCGCGTCGGGGCTCTGTCCAGAGAAGCCTCTAGACCGGACCATCAGTAAGATGGTCACTATGAAGCCATAGAACGAACGAGACTATAATGCAGGAAATTTCCCACCTAACCTCGGTCAGGTGGAGAGATGGTGGTTACAGAGGAATTTAGGAAGGTGAAGATAAGGGCAGATGTAAGACCCCCGAAGGAAATGAGTAGATACTGAGGTATCACTCTGATCCGGACAAAAGCACTGACGCCCTGTCTGGATCACATCCCTTAGGTCTTTTACTCACCTTCCTTTGACCCGCGATTCTTTCTACCCCTACCAGTGGGCGGGGGAGGAGCGCAAGCCGCGACACTAGCCTTCTGAGCCAGTCTCTGATCCTCAAACTGAGACGGGCTAGGACCCCTGGGTTCTTCTGGCTCAGACCTGGACTTCTATCCCGGTCCTTCAGCCGGTCAGCCTGATATGCTTGGAGCATCACCATCGTGTGCAATGAAGTGACAGCCCGACCTGCTGCTGCTGCGAATACCTTGGCATCCAAGCGATATGTCAAGGAGGGGAGTCTTAGAGGACGTCTCATCCATAGAGAGATAGCTGGCCAGCGTCTCTCTATATGGGCATCTTCTCATAACCGCTTTTGCCTCGATGTTGGCATAACTTGTATGTTGGAATCGATGGATGCGTGAAGAAAAACGGTCTCTTCCATTCCTTCTCAATCTCTGTTAGAAAATTAGGAAGAAAGGAAGGCTCACCTGAGCAGTAGGGTTTATGGCCAGAAAAATTACGTTCATTGAGATATTTTGCGACGTCACTTTCTTCACCTGCTTCATGGCAAGTAAAGCCTTGCCGTGGCGTGATCCATAATTTCCAAAAGCTCATCATACACAGGGCAGGGGGATTGGGAAGGCTCAGCCTCAGCTTATTCGCCATCCTCAGACATCTCCTGCTCCTCCTGTGCTGAACCCAGCAGAGCACTGACCCCCAGATCAGACGATGTTAGAGAAATAACATCATCCTCCAGAGGCTCACACTCGTGCACAGCCGACGATCACGAAAAAGGGAAACCCCCCTTCAAACTCATCGGCCAGATCCACCTGCGATCCACACGAGCTCATTCCCTTCCGTGCCTCAACAGCGGCGGGTTCTGGATCGCGGGAAGCAGATGGCTGCCCCTCTCTCCTCGAAAAGAGAGACAAACGAAAGCGCAGCTTTTTTATTGGAAAAAAGGCTCGCATGTGCACGCCGTGCCCCCTCGGAGACATGTGCCAGCGTGCTCTTGCACCAAAACCAAACAACGCATAAGATGTGTGTGTCATCAGATGTGAAACAACTCAGCATGGATGCAAACATCCTAAAGCTTTCTAAGTGCTCGCCTAATGAGATAAATAGAGATCGGCTCTTACCACAGAAGCAAATGCCCCGCTTCAAAATTAAACAGGTCCATGAGACGAAGAAAGAGAATGAGTGTAGCTACAGCGCCTATGTATACTAATAGTCGCACGGTGGTAGTGACGTCAATGGCTGTCGCCGGCCCAACGACTTGGGTGTTTTTCCATTTATGCTTCAGACCAGGTTCACGCGAGGCGTTCCCCATAGCGACCCCTGCGAGGAAGCAGTTCGAAGTTCCATGAAGGGAACTTAAACTATAGCCCTGGATTGAGTAAAAAGCCAAACTGAAATAAAATTTACTATTTTTATTGTATTTATTAGATTTTGTTTTAAATAATGGAAATGTTTTATATATAGGGTAATAATATGAATATAGTGGGAGAGAAATGGGTGTTGGGCTAGAGTAACTCTTCAGGGGATCTAGTAAGAGATAGTTACTGTTGGGTAGGCATAAAATAAAGAGGACATAATATATGAGACTATTATCAGTGAACAGTGGAGGAACGCGACAGAATGCTCTTTGAATCATTATTAGTTTACAATTAATATTAGTAAGTTTAGTAGAGTGACTGTTTAGTATACGATAATAAAGTAGGTAACTGAGACATCAGGCTGAACGTGGTCGAAAGGTCTAGTACTGAGAACCAAACAAATCCACGTTGTTTAATTTGAGACGAAATCAAACCAATTCTTGAGTCAAGGGAAACGGATGTTTTTCCCAAAATTATTTTATAAAGTAACAATGTCATTTTATTTTTTAAATGTTGAAGTTGAGTGGCTTCATCAGTTGACCATAGTCTGACATATTATTGGCATGAAACCAATGCAAAAATTTTTTTTAAATTAATGGGTCAAAATTGTCTATCGTTCTGTCGGTCTGTCTGTCTGTCTGTCTGACACTATCTATCTATCTATCTATCTATATTCTATCTATCTATCTATCACTTCAGGGAGTTGGGGACATCCTGCAGTATTATAGGATCATGATTCCCTTTGGTTTCATTGAAACCAAGATGTATGTGTGTAAGCCCAGCTTTATCCATTACAGAACTCATCGTGGTGGAGGCCAAAGGTTCCTCCTGCAGAGAGAGGGTGTAACCTGTTAAAAGCAGAGAGAGAGACAAGAGAGTGATGGGAGCTGGTGGAGGGAGCTCTGTTTGTAATGAGCTTGGCGTGTGTCCAGTCTCAGAGCTGTGAGCTTAAAACTTTCCGTCAGGTTGAGTGAGGTTACCAGGTGTGTGTGTGTGTGTGTGTGGTGTGGTGTGTGTGTGTGTCCAGGTCCTATGTGTGTGCTTTAGGTCCAGGGGTCTGATCTCATCTCTGAATTACAGAAACGCTTTCTCCTCATTCTATCCCACCTTCTCATGGTTCCCCTCGCTCTTTACTCTCTTTTTTTTCCAAGACAATTACTCTCTACTGTCAGAGCAGGCCCTCATATTTTTGCCCTTTCTTAAACTGTGCATTTCACCTGCCTACTTGTCTGTCCATCTGTCCATCCTGACGGCTCGCCGCCGGATCACTCACTGTGCATAATTGTTTCTTGCCTTTTTTGTTTTTCCTTCTCGGGTGTCTGTGTTTATGCTCATGTCTGTCCTGTCATCTCTCAGTCGAGTTCATTCTCATTTCCTCCACCAGTGAAATCACTGAGCCACAAACAAACCGACCTTAACAAGCTAATCTAAATTCACACCCGTCCTCCTTCGCTTATGAGAGAGAGGAGAGGAGAGAGTTCAAAAATAAAGGAACAGAAATAGATTACAAAAAGGTTTTATGTCATGTAAAATGAGAGATTTATCCCATATTAAAAGAGTTTGCAGGAATTTCATGTCATGCCTTCACTCAGATCTGACCTGTCTGTTCTGTAAACTCAGTTTAGAGAAGCATAGTGGGCTTTGAGATAAAATAACTGGCAGAGATAATCTTACACTACACACACACACACACACACACACCGGAGACACACTCATTCTTTCCAAAAGCCTTGACAACATGAATTTTTTTATATATATATTTTGTTGAACGTGTTGACTCATGTAAAAATCCGACATGTTTACTTTTCCTAATGGGACATTTCTCTGCTCTGTATTTTCAGATAAGCTGGAGATGTGAGTGTATAAGTGTGTGTGTGAACTCAACACTTTAAGCCTTTAAAGTTGCATTACATTATATCCACCCAAATTTCCTGCTATAGCTTTTGACGATGCCTTGTGAAGAGTGTAAATAAAAGACTGATGTCCTAATGCATAAATGCACCAGTAAAATTTCCGTTTTATAGAGAACAAAATGTAAAGGAATCACAGTCGCTCACTGTCCACGACTATAAAACCCTGTATTTTATGAGCCAACCTTGGCTGTACGGACAAGACGGTTAGTGGTTGTGATTGATTATAGTTTATCATGTATCTTTCTGACAGCTTTCTCTCTCTCTTATTCTTTCTGTCTTTCCTACTTATTGTTCTTTTACCTTGAAACTTTAAAGACAGGGTGAGAAAAGGCTTATGGGTAAAATGCCAACATTTCATTCACCACGACATCAAACATGCTCTTCAGGAGGAATCCCTAAAGGGTTAGTCACCTGTCAGAAACAGTTCAAGCTTGCATAAACGAGACTTGACACTGAGTTGCCTAAACTACTTTGGAGGGATTAAAGCATTGAACATATGCTAATAAGATAACACACATAGGACTGCAGTAAAGGGGTCATTGAATGAAAAATCTAATTTTCTTACTGTATTTTCAGTACAAGATTTTTATGTAAAACATGAAAAAAATACATGTCAAGTACCCTTTATTTTTATAGCGCTTTATACAACAGAGATTGTTTCAAAGCAGCTTTGTCCTTTTTAAACTGGAGAGTAAGAGAACCAGTGATGCAAAGTTCAAATATGACGCAAATCAAAATTCTGTTCATATTAGTTAATTTTAACAGGTCCCCCCCAAAATAAATTCTGTCATTTACTCACTCTCATTTAAACTTGTATGATTTTTTTCCCCTCTGCAACATGCAAAAAAAAAAGATATTTGGGGTATACAATTATTTTGAAGTAAATGTGAATTGCAGCATCTAATTAGCTATAATAGACTGGGGTCGGCAATAACCTTTTTTTTTGGATTGGATATTTAGCACTCAGTGGCTATAAACACTGTAAATTATATGAAACAACTTGCATTATGCAATGATGTTACATAGAGTACATTTCAAACAATGCTAGTATGCTAGTTTAATTCAATGGGTGGCTTCCAGAAAAAAAAAACCTTACACTTTAAAGGGCTAGTTCGCCCCAAAATTCAAAAATGTCAATAATTACTCCCCGTTCATCTTCGGAACACAAATTAAGATATTTTTTATGAAATCCGAGAGCTTTCTGACCCTGTAGACAGCAAGGGAACTACCATGATCAAGGCCCAGAAACATAGTAAGGACATCGTTAAAATAATCCATGTGACATCAGTGGTTCAACGTTAATTTTATGAAGCTACAAGAATACTTTTTATGCACAAAGAAAACAAAATAATGAATTTATTCAACAATTTCTTCTCTTCCGGTCAGTCTCTGCCACCATTCATGACAGTACCATGACGCATGCGTGTGATGTTGCTGACACGGGAGCCGGCGTTCTGACATAGAACACGCATGCACTGAGACTTGTTTACAAGCAGAGGAGTCAGAGTTCAAAATAAAACTGTATGAACCCCTCCACTGTGGACGTATGGAGCTGTATGAACCAATACAAGCTGTAAAAGTAAACGGGGGGGGAGTGTTTGGTCCGAAACTCAACTGGTTTGGAACGAAGGATTGTTGATGTAAACCAGTGAACGCAAAGTTTCTCAGGAGAACACAAAAGATTTGAAATATATTTTTTCCTCCCACCTCGTATTTTTCCCACCACTATATCCCTTTAGGGGCTCCGTAATATTCTGCACATTTTGACAATGTCATTGAGCATATATTTGCATACTGCAAAAAAGTGTGTACACTAGGGAAAAAAAGGGAAAAACTAAGATGGCACCCTTTCAAAAGGTACTAATATGTATGTTTAAGGTGTAAATAAGGTACAAATATGTACCTTTTAGGTTTTGTACCGTAGGGTTCCACCCAGTGATAGATTTACCTTTTTTCTGCAAGGTTAGTTAGGTAGTGTACATTCTAACATTTGTTGCGTGGGTTTTTCGCTGATCCGCTAGAGAGAAAGCTGGGAGGGTCGTCCAATGGGAATGAAGAAATGATACTCTCTAATGGCCGGGGCCACACTCCGCCACCTTCACCAATGAGAGAGCTTCTGTCATTACCGCTGCCAATAACTGACAGCTGGGTTTGTGTGGAAAGCAAGGTTTTAAAACACCAGGTGGCCAGCCAGTTTAGCGGGGAAAGGGATTATCAGTTATGGTTATTTTCCTCAGATGTCGTCTGGTCCTAGTCTTGTGTCCTGTTGCACATTGTTTGTTGTTTCTGTTGCCTGTGTGGTTGTAATTGGCCTTAAGCGATTTAGAACATGAATCAGTAAATTTACAGAGTTTTTCTTTGTTTATGGAAGGATTGAATGATATGTAGATTACATGATAAGGAATAGCAGTGTAAGAAATGTCCAGCATTCTGTATGCTAAATGCTTATTGTTTGAGTCGAAGCATGGCTTTAGCAAAAGCAGGTCCACTGTGATTGTTCCCACGATCCAGGATACAGGCATATATCAAATGTTAGAACACATGAATACAACATGAACTGAATGAAGTTTCTTTGCATAAAAGCGTAGGGGGAAAAAAAAAAAGAAGGATAAATAGAAATGGAACTTTGCATCGGTAACCAAAAAGATTTTCTCTATCTTGTTATGAGGACATTTCATACAAACAGTTAGGCAAACTAAAGGGGAACATAATTGGACAAAAAATATTGATTAGATTAAATATTTCGTTATCTCACTTGCTTAACGCAATGCTTCCGCGAAGAAAAGTTCGCAGCAAGTGGCTTTGAGCCAAGACGAACGAACGTTCAAACTATCAGGTTGACATTTAAGGGATAATGTATTGTATATTCATAGTTAACGTTTTTAAAGATTTTTTTTGTTTACCTAAAATAATACATAAATACAGGGATATGAAATATTGAATAGAGATTAATGTTTTGAAATCTTATAAATCCATCATGAACAGTGTACAAAACAATCGTCAAGACAATATGATCACTACAGCAAAATAATAGTCGTTAGTATTAATACTAAATTCCTCTGATATAATTTTCAATACAATCAAAAACTGAGAAGCAAGCTGCATTTGAATGAAACGAGAGAGCCGCGTCTGCGCCTCCACGGTGATACAAGAGACATGGGGCGATTTCCAAACAGAAGTGAGCATCCCTATGCCCTACTCCCTTCGAAGGGCAGAGCCCTTGAAGTGTGTTCTATGAAGGGTGCAGGGCATTACTGTCTCGTATAAGCGTTTGAAAATCCCTTGGCGAAGGGAATGACTGACCAAATGTACTCCATCAGTTGTTGCAAATAAATATTTATTAATATTATTTTATTCAAATATTGTCTAACTGTGTCTTATTTACTATTAAACGTTTTAAAACTAAACTTGCTTACACTACCGTCTTAAATCCTATTTCTATCACTGACGAAAAATATGTTGTCTTACATTAAAACATAGACAATGTATTAGTACCCGTAAATTATATTTATGCTTTGATATGTGAACGGTCGAAATCAACCCCACGTTGCTGTCAAAAAGCACATCACAAGATCTCCTAACCCGAAAGGTCACATGATCACAAACGGAAATACATGTGTGGTGTGTGTATGTATGGTATAGTGTGTATATATATATATAGATATATGTATTGTGTGTGGTTGTGTGTGATTTTGTTATTATTATTATTAGGCTTCATGTTAATGTTAATGTTTATGCAAAAAAAATATAGCTGCTAATTGTATTTGTTTGTTGATTTTCAATTAACGTATGAACTGTTGCAGGTGTGTATCAGTCTTTTTTGAACGTTTTCATTAATTTGACAAAACCGTGATAATATTGAAATCGTGATAAATTTGGTCACTATAATGGTGATATGAAATTTTCATACCGTTACATCCCTACAACCCACTACTGTTAAAATCATGTTGGAATGCTAATGAACACCATAAAGGCACAACTTGTAAATGTGAATATTGATGGTACAATTTAGTTTGTGTAGTGTTGATGGAAAAATATCAATAAACTTACTCCACAGCATTTTAGTATTTTTGAGATACTATTATATTTTTCATATTTTGAATTTTTATATTTTCCATTTTCATTTAAATATTTTTGTTTGTTGGCTCAGAGTTTGTCACATTTAGGTGTGTGTGTGTGTGTGTTTTTTACAAGTTAGAATAAAAATGAGAAATGTTGCCTTGGTAGATGCATTTTTTATGTATTTATTTTATTTCAAGTCAAGAATTTTTTTTATGGTTCTAGTTTTGCTTAACTATTATATCCCTGCTCCTTTTTTAGCAGGTTTGTGTGAAACTACAAACCTGTGCGAAACTACCAAACTACATTTCCCATCATTCTCTGTGGCCGGTGATAAAAGGATGATAAAGTACACAATTGCACATCTAATGTTGACCGTTTGTTCTTTATTTTGTAATGACCCATTTATTCTGACCAAAATTACACAACTCATTGTATCTGTGATTTCTGAACTCTGAAGTAGGAACTTGAGCATTTCACACAGCTTGTCTGTTGTGAGATCACCTTTAAAACATTTCACATTAAACTTCTATCACTGCCACTGATGTAATACGCTGAGCATGTACTGCAGGCCCTGAGAGTGAGAGATCTTCCCATGAGAGTAAACACTTTCACCCCATAGAGGCACTTAACATTAAAAAATGCACCGCAACATTATGAGACCAGACAATGTGACACTGTTCCTAGTGTGCATTTGGAAGCATCACTTCTCTGATGTGAAGTAATTCATCCAGCCCAAGAACACAACAAAATTGTGCCTTGTTGTCCAAGCCACGGCTGATGTTGTTTATGTATGAGGTTTAAAAACATAGTGTGTGCTGGAGCAGAAGGATGTGGCTCAGGCACACGGTAAAAGTGCTGATGTTACCCCAGAGGGGCATTTAGGGAATATGATGGTGAGAAAGAGTGAGGTGAGGAGTGTAGAGATGGATGCTATTGTGGTTCAGGTAAATGGGACTTAGTCTGGTTTAGTAAACTTGTAATACAAACGGTCAGCAGAAGAACTTATTTTCTTGTATAATTCAACATTCTTTCGTGTTTTACAGGAATTGGATATGCGAGTTTCACAAAATAATGTTTCCTTAAAAATATATACTCAAATCTTATAAAACACTAGGGGAATACTTCAGTATATGCTGAGAATATACTATTCTTGTCACTCCGCTTGGCATGTATTTACTTTTTAAAACTGTTTTTATTTAATTGTATTCTGTATATAAGTGTTTGTGACAAATACGATTTTGAATCTTTACACACAGCCGTCAGAACCAATGATCCAGTAAGAATCACACACAATTTATAGTAATAATATAGACTTTTGACTTTCAGGATCTGATTCAGACTGGGATGAGTGAACCCCCTGGGTGCCTGTTAGAGCACAATAATTATATAAGGATGAGGACACCGGTGATCAGGTTTATGGAATGTATTGATAGGAGATTATCAATGACAGGCAGTAGAGGCATTAGTCTGGAACACAAGAAATACAATAAAGGATAATGTTTATCAGAAATAAACAGGAATTAACGTCCATTCAGCGTTCAACAACAGCAGCGGCTCAACTCACGAGACTACTCAGCCGGATGATGACATACAATATCAGAATAAAAGCGCTTTCTTAAAGGAGCCTTTACAACAGCCGCCCCAAAGATGAGAATCATCTTTTGTAATCAGGAAAGGCGACTTGGGTTAGAGCTGGAGGGTTAGAGACTCCAGGATCATCTAAAGGCAAGGGTGGTAGGACAACCAGTCGGGCCACTGGTCGGGTATAGATCTGATCCTTGATCTGCACATCTGCTGATCTGATATGACCATCGGGACTGAGATGGGTCTGAATGACTTTACCTACGGGCCATAAACCTCGGGGCAACTGAGGGTCGACAATCATGATGTAGGTATGCACTCGGAGGTCAGGAGGCGAGGCTTGCCATTTCTGCCTGGTCTGCAGACTGGGAAGGTAATCACGGATGAATCGGGACCAGAATTGATCGGCCAAGATCTGAGAATGTCTCCATCTTTTGCGACTTAACATCTCGGATTCTGGGTGAATGACTTGAGGTAAAGATCCATCAGGCCGCCCCATGAGGAGACTACTAGGGGTCACTGGGTCAGCATCGGCCACGTCGGAGGACACGTAACCCAAGGGTTTTGAATTAAGGATAGCCTCGACTTCCAACAAAACTGTCATCAGAACCTCTTCAGGGACAGACTGGGAACCCAGAACGGTGTACAAGGCTGACTTGACAGATCTCACTTCCCTCTCCCAAACTCCACCAAAGTGAGGGGCTGATGGCGGATTAAAGCAGAAGTGGATCTTCTGGCTTGCAAGATGACACTGCAGGTCAGGAGCTAAGGCAGAATATGCTTCGCGCAACTCCCGCTCGTTCACCCTCGCTCCATGAAAATTGGTCCCTCGATCCGACCATAACTGCGCTGGGGTGCCTCTCCTAGCAATGAACCTCCGAAGGGCCATGTAAGGGAAACAGGTCAATTTAGCTCAAGGGGAATCATTTAAGATTTTAAAGGGAATTTGGACAGAATCACTGTTTTACGGCTGATCACTGTGTAACGAATCAGCTCATGGGAAATATGAATAATTAACCATAACTAGTTATAATTAATTATGAATATTTTACGATCCGCTGTAGATATTTAGCTGACCTCTCAGGGTCAACTGTCTTGTCAATTCTAAGAACGTTAATTTCCTGGTTAAAGGAAATAACTTTCTTACTGTACAATTCTACAAAAGCTTTGTAGCATAAATCTGCATGATTAAGTGATTCCAGTTATGAGCAAACAATGAACAACGTCAAGTGTGATTCAAGTAAGGTTTTATTAACTACATAACACTTAAACTAGTCTAACATACTACATAAACATTTAAACTGGTCTAACATACACATATATACACACACACATGCATACAGTTGGTATTGGAAAGGGTTAAAGTTTAACTCAGTATAGAAAGAGGCATAAAGAATGAATTTTTGGAACCATTTGCTTATTCAGCAGATCTACACCTGAGGGAACCGTCAGATTCTTAGTTCAAACACACCTTTTGTAAAAAGGTGCAAATGATACCTAACGTATCAATTAATAAGATTAATTTTGATACTTGCAAGTCTCGTCTGTCTTAAAGAGATTCCTGATGCAATCTTAAGTTTTCCAGTTGATCTTTGCTGAATTTGGGTTGATGAAAATAACCAGTTTGAGTCAGAGTAACTTGAATGGAAAGGACAAGGCCGAAACCTGGAACGTAACTTGGGATGTTCTGGAGTGTTGGAACTCACATCTTATCGAAACCTAGCAGGACCACCGACTGGGAGGGTCCCTGGAGCCGGGCCTTTAAGGTCGGAGAAAACCCCCTGCCTTTCAAGATGGGCTTTTCCAATGAGAAAGATGGAAATTCCAAGCAGGAGGTGGCAATTGCTGGAGGTTTTTACGACCCTTTGTCTCTAAGCATTGTAATTTGCAAATGGACTTGAATCGAAATTACTAAAGATTCTCAGGAGCCTAATATATATTGCTTATGTACCAACATATAATATACACTCTCATTTAGGTCATTAGAAGGCGAATTCATAGATACTAGACCAGGTAGGATTACAAATAGTGAAAGGATGACAGGAGTGTGTTTCGATTATGAGCCTGCATAACAGTATACAATTTCAAAGACAAAATACACGATGACAATAATATACCCAATGACCTGAAGGATCAATGGGTGTTCATTCAATGAAGGTTTTCCTATGAATTAATTAGTATAAAAGTCAATTTCTACACTGCCTCTTGCCCTGGGACATGCAGGGATTTTCCCTGCTTTGCATTCTTTTGGCCATTAAACCCAGTGATATCAGCGTTGGTTGACATGCAACCAGGTGCCTGTTCGGCTTCCTTGGGTGTTACGCATTTCGGGGGGAAGGTTTCATGGGTCCTCATATGGCTTGTTAAGTGAGGGGGTTACAGAGTATTTGTTAAATATAGCTAACAAAATATATATTGTGTGGTTGAGTGGTCCAGACGCTACAACTGAACGCACGATCATTGAACGAGCGTTTAAAAAAAAATGACATCTTCTGCAATGGATATCCATATCCAAAATATAGTGAAACACTATTAATTAGCACAGTAACAAAATCGGCAGCTTAAGACATTAACTTGTAAGCACAAAAAACAAGATACTTCTCTTTTCAATATAAAAAAGGCTTTATTGGATAAATCTAAGACATATAAACTAATCTAATACATGAACACACGCATTCACACAAGTTTTGCAGAAAGAGAGAAAGTGAGGAAATTATTAGTTTAAGAGAATGAAAATGTGATATCCCAAGTTTACAGCAATATGTGCATTGCATAGATCTGAACAACCATCAATCACTTATTTAACCCTCGCATTGAGTTTGCTCAATGAGGTTAAAATTATTATATTAAATGCACCAGTTCAGCTAGTATCTGGAGGTACTTGCTTTCCTGTGATGCGGCGTTCCCTTTCTTGTCTGCTTGCCGAAAGGGGTTTCCCGCTTTTTTGATTGGCTGGAGGTTCAGTCTTGGGAGGCCAGTGGTTGGGTGAAACTCTCAACAGAAAATAAAATAAACTAAACTAAAGTAAAGAAATAGAAGTAAAATTTGACGAGACTATGTGGCGTTTCTGCTCATGGTTTTGGAGGAGCTGGCGTGTAAGCCAGACCATGCTCAAAAAGCTAAAGAAGCATGACTACAAAGGCAAGTCTCAAAACTTTACTAAAAATAAGAGAGTGAACAAAGAGCGGCAAAGACGGGGTTCAAAGAAGAGAGAGCTGAAGAGAGGATTTGATGGTGTCCTGAGTATTTAAACTGGGCTTTTGGAAACCTCCCAAATGGTGTTTTGACCAATTAGATGTCGTCTTTGCTCGGGGTGTTGTATATTTCTCCTCCCCATTCATAAATCAAATGTTATCTTATCATTCACATGGTCCGAGTTTTTCCCGCTCTTGCAGAGTATAATTTTGGACATGATTTCTATAACAAGAATATGATACATTTGACAAAGAATTGATTGGAAGAAATGTTTCAAGCATGAAGATTCAAACACATACATACCCAACATGAATATAATCCTATAAACTATTCAAAATACATACACAATAAATGATTAAAACGTGATAGTCTAATGTGTGGGTTAGATACATAATATGGAGTTACTGTATGCATAGAAATGATTAGTTGCTCACAAGTCCTTTTAGTGTCATTTAGGTGCATGGAAAGGCAGTTTCTGTGCCATTCTGTGAAGGTATGAAGACCTAAGTTTAAGAGGTCTGTAAGGAATCTCTGAAAGTCTGTTCTTTGTATCCTAGGTGGGGGGACGTCAATCCACAGAGCTCGTGATTGTGGTTATCACGTGATGGTCATGCTGTCATCTCTTTGATCATTTAATCTTGATTACTTGCCCCCAAAATTGACAATCTCCTTGGAATTGTCAATAAGTGTTCTTTTGTTTAAATGCTGTGAGCTACTCAAAGCTGCTAGTTGGTTCAGGCTTGTGGCGCCAGTATCTGATTTACGAACATCCTGTGTCTTGGGCCTCTGTGGAATTCGGCTCCTCATGTTTCAACCATGTTTTTGATCACATCTTAGATTGTCTGATTCGGTCTGATATCCTACAGCCATAAGAAAGGAATCCGTGCTCAGGCTAGGGAGTAAGTCTAAGTGTACGGCTCTAGTGGTAAGACACTTAAACAAAACACCCCAACGCTTCTCTGTACGTCTACCAATCTTGATTAGGAAAGGACCGAAACAATCCATCCCACATGAATGGAAGGCAGGCTTGTGAAGCTGAAGGCGGGCAGAAGGTAGATCAGACATCTGAGGCACAGAAGGCTGACCTATCCACCGGCGACATTCCGGACATGTGTGCTGAAACTGTTGAACAGCTTCATGGCCTCGTAGGATCCAATAATGTCTGCGTATCTCCGCAAACAATCGCTCTGATCCAGGATGATGCAGCTTGTTGTCATAATGGTGGATGGTCAGGCAAGTAACTGGATGTTTGGGGTCTAGGACTACAGGATGGAGAACAGAATCTGCGAGGTCAGCCACTTTCCTCAAACGACCACCCACTCTAATTAAGCAATTAGATGGATCTATCTCAGGGGCCAAGGCGACTAAACAGCTACTAGGTTTCACTGACTTTCCAGGTTCTAACAGGTGGTAATCTTCAGGAAAAGATTCCTGTTGGATGCGTTTAAGGACATGGACTTCAGCACGACAATAATCTGTGGCTTCTGGAACTATGCCAGAATCTGGTTCACCTTGTAAGTCTCTGGCAGTGACATCCAGCAGGTCTATCCAAGTGGGGTAGTTCCATCTATCAGGGTGGCTACAGTCGGTGGGTGAAGTAGTTACTCCACAAAAGGTAGACTTTCGCAACTCTGCTGGATCTTCACCAGGCTCAGAAGTATGACGGCACGGCCATTCTCAAGGGTCAAGGAGAAGGAAAGGGGGTCCTTGGGACCACCGGTTTGGGGAAGTAAGGTAGGAAAGAGATCTCCCTTTCGTGAGGTCATCGGCAGGGTTATTGGCAGAGCTAACATAACGCCAAGAGCACTGATCAGTAAGCTCCTGGATCTCAGCGATCCTATTTCCAACGAAGACTCTGTAGCGACAGGACTCTGACTTTAACCACTGAAGGACCGTCATAGAATCTGTCCACAGCACAGTAGACTGGATCGTCAAGGTCAACTCGTTTGCCAGCAACTTCGCAAGCTGGGCTGTGACTAAGCTCCCGCAGAGCTCCAGTCTGGGAATGGAGTGTACTCTCTTAGGGGTAACACGGGAACGAGCTATAAGGAAGGAGAGGTAGGGCTGACCGGCTGGGTCAACGGTACGTAGATAAGCTACGGCTCCATAGGCTTGCTCAGAGGCGTCTGAGAAGATGTGGACCTCGTGAGTAACTCCCTCAGTCCTAACTGCAGGAGGGACATAAGGCCAAGGAAGAGAGACACTAGGAAGGCAGCGAAGTTCTTCTTCCCACTGCATCCAGGAATGGAGAAGATCAGGAGGCAGGTTGGGATCATCCCACTCTCTCTGTTTGTTCCAAAGGTGCTTAACGATCACTTTTGCACGGGTTGTGTAAGGAAGGAGCAGTCCCAGAGGATCATATTGTGTAGCAAGGACCCTGTAAATAATCCGCAAGGTAGGGGTCGCATAGATCACGGGTATGTGTTTAATAGACAAGGTGTCGGACTGCCAATTCCAACTCATCCCTAATGTGGACTCAAGGACGTCTATCTTCTCCTGCGTCAGCCACAACTCCACACTACTTGCTCGAGCCTCAGGAGGTAGGTGACTTAATACAGCTGGATCATTACAGGCCCACTGCCGGATATCAAATTCAGCCCCAGACAGGATAGTGCGCAGGCGATCAATCAGACTCTGGGCTGCATCAGCAGTAGGTAGGTTCTGGAGGCAATTATCTACGTAGAAACATCTTTCTACAGAGAAACGAATCTCCTCATCTGTTAAGGGGTGCTGACGAGTGTGGCGCTGGAGTGCGTAAGCAGCACAACAAGGGCTGGAGGAGGTGCCAAAGGGTAGGACCAACCACTCGAAGGTCCGAGCAGCCTCATCCATCTGCAGATCTCGCCATAGGAAGCAGAGTAGAGGACGATCTTCAGGCAGGAGGCGAACCTGGTGGAACATCGCCTTTATATCTCCGCTCATGGCTACAGGATTCTCTCGGAAATGAAGGAGGAAACCTAACAACGAGGCTCCAGGCAGTAGGTACTGGTTAAGGCTCTGACCTCTGTACTGATGGGAACAATTAAAGACAAGACGAGACGGGACTTCCCATTGTGGCTAACAATGTGGTGAGGAATGTACCAACACTCAGGGGTATCAGCAACAGAAGCAGGCACAACACGGACAGCTCCAGTCTCAAGGAGTCTCCGCATCTCCACTTGGTAGGTCTTGGCTTTCTCAGGATCTTTCAGCAGACGCCGTTCCATGCTGCGGAGGTTAGGCAGGACTGAATCTCTCGGAGCATTTAACTGAGGCATATCTCTATGACGAAGAAGAGGAGTGGCAAGGCGACGAACACCCTCGATCTCTAGGGTAAGGGTCTTGAGGTTAAGCAGCTGAAGGGCTTCCTGATCCTGCTTGGAATGAGTAACTTCTTTACACTCATGGTAAGGAACTGTATCCAACTGCCACAATTTCTGAACGTGATGGAGCTCATCTTGGACAGGAACCAAAGAGGTAAGCAAGCACTGGCGAGGAGTCGAAGGACAACCCATAGAAGGAACAGGGCCCTGAAGTGTCCATCCCAGGCGGGTACGAACAGCAACTGGTGCGCCTGGGCCGCCCCATCGCATGCAGGTTGGTCAGAACCTATAAGGAGCAAGGGCTGGACTTCAGTAAGGGTACGAATAGGAAGGCCCCTCAAGTGTCTGTACTTCCGCTGTAACTGCTCAACTGGATAGGACTGGCGCAACAGGTTAAGGCAATCAGCAGTAAAGGCGTGACTGATCTGATAACCGATCTGCGGTCGGTAGATGGGAGAAATCTGGAAGGATATGGAACGACCACGAATGACCTGAACATCGTCTCTGACTGTCCGTAATGGAAGGTCTTCTGGAGCACCCTGAATGCCCAGTGCTTCAACGGCAGTGGACAGCAGGATTGTTCGCTCTGACCCGTCATCCAGGAGGGCAAAGGTATCCAGGGTGTGATCCTCATAGCACAGGTGCACTGGAACCACTTTGAGCATCACACGGCCGCTAACAGAAGGCTTATCCAAGAAGAACCTGTCTGAGGAGAAACTTGTGAAGCAACTCTTCTCCACAGTAGCAGAATCCTCAATAGAGGAGGACTGACATTCACGTCGTGAAGGGAACCAAGATGTAGGCCACGGCAAAGACTGCAGGGCTTCTTCAGATCACATTGGGCAGCATGGTGGGATCTGGCACAGCGCCAACAGCGATTGTGGCTACGGATCCAAGTCTTAACTTGATCAGGGGTAAGCTGGGCGAAGGATGCACACTGACTCAGGTAATGCTCAGATGCATCGCAGAAAGGACAGTAATGCTTCGTTCTAGCAGGCTTCGCTGGCTGCATGGAACCTCTATGAGGTATGGAAGACTCAACTGGGGAAGGGGATGAAGAGTTGGGAGGAACACTTTAAATTCCCTCAAATCCCTGAGATCTTCTCGTAGCGCCACATACCTTCACTGAATCTACAGGCACATCAGTTACTGATTGGATGGCTACATCTGTTTCAAAGAAAGCTTGTAAGTCAGGATAATTGTTATCAGGCTGACTAACTTCTTCCACATCATTTTTTTCTGCAGCTTTGTTGCGGTTCATTTTCTTAGTCAAAGAGGATACTCTAGCACGGAGCTCTTTGTTCTGTTCCTCTAGCTTTAAGTTACGCTGAGACTGTTGTGTAGCTAGCGCTAAACCAAATTCTCTGTGGCAGCAGATAATGCCTTTCACATTGTTCTTGCATATACATACTCCTAGTACTTTTTACACTCATCTACAGACCAAGTCTTTTCAGGATGGATCTCATATTTCTGAGTTAGTTCTTGTCTAACTTTCTCAGTGACTATTAGGTTCATTTGCACTCCTAACAGTGATTTGAATTCGCTATCTGACCACAAAGGAGTCGCGAGACCACCTTTTTCAGTTGTGGGGATCAGTCTAGCATTCTTTCTAAACATTTTGTGAGTTTCTTTGTTACCACACAATCAAAACACTAAAACTTCTCTGATCAACAGAGGGTACACTTGTTAACACAGATCAACTATCGTTAACCTTCCTTGGCAAAGCAGAGGATAACACAAATTATTATCACTTTACGCTAAACTTCCCTGCCAAAACAGAGGGTAACCTATTCTTCTCTGCCGAAACAGAGGGTAACAAATATTAGCACGTAATGCTAATCTTCCCTGCCTAAACAGAGGATAACCTTCATCTCTAAAATTAATTTTTTAGAGGATAACTTAGTTAACCAAACCCTACAGCTGTCTGTTAACTCTTCTCTGACGGCGCAGAGGATAACAAATTTGTACTGGTCTTAAAGGTTATTTTGGATAGAGTGGAACTCACCAACCCTTGGTTGTACAGAAAGATTCAGTCTGGAACTTAGTCAGATCTTTGTTGAGCTTGAAGTTTCAATCTGGATTCAGGTGAGGAGCTCTATCCGGGTCACGGCGCCAAAACTGTAGGAAACTTTTTCCTCCTTGAAGCAGAGACCAGGAGACTCTTGGGTATCTTCAGCAGAGTTCTTTATTGAGAACGCGCTGCAGTCATCAAAAGTCTGACTAACGTAGTGATACATTGTAGTTTATATACATTTTAAGGGGGCGGGATACATTCCGTAGAGGTGGAGACAATCTAAACAAAGCATGCAAATGCAATAAAGGAATCAGCCCGTTACCGGAATTTCCCCAGCCCTGATCTCATCACCATAACAGTGTCATTCAAATGCATAGTTGCTAATCCAATCAGTCTGACAGTATCGCCAGCTTTCGCATTAATCACAGAGCCAAAGGTACAGCTCAGCCCCGTCCAGCACAATTCACGACTGCATTTCATTTTTTCAGGGGGCCCAAATGAGATCAACCTCATTGCAATGCTAATATCATAATTATGATTAAATGGAGCAAAAACAAGGAAGATTGACGTACTACTTTACTCATGCCCGGCAAAACAAGAGTCTTAAAAGATTGGACCTAGCCTACTGAAGCGTCCTAACACAGACACTCACCGTCGCAGGGCTCGACATCACTCGTGTTTCCGCGGGTTATTCCGTGACAGTTGGATTGTTGGGTAAAGGCAAGTGAAAGAGAATTTTACTTGCCCGACCGGACAAGTAGCCTAGCCTGATTAAAACGCCAATAACAATCACCAAAACGCGATAATGATTCTGCATCATTTAGTCTAAATGGCGATCGATAGTGCGTAATGTAATGACGCTAACAAGGCTGCGCTGCCTCTCTCGAGGAGAAATCGAAACAAATGAGCGCAGCAAACACAAAGTGAGTAAACAGTGTTAACAAAGTGAGTTAAACTCAGTTAACATAGTGCGGTAAAAATTAAAAATGTCGAGTTTTTATAACATGATACAGTTAAGCAACATCACACGACCAAGAGTGCTGAATACCATCACGATTGAAAATGTGACACTGATTTCATATGACAGTTCACTAAACAAGTAATTAATATTAAGTCACTTACATTTTAGATGCAATATTGACTGTTTTTGTTGTTTCAGCAGCGAAAATAGTTAAAACAAAGATCACAGCAGAACCATAACGCGTCAGTCTCACAGCAACACTCAACCGTGTTTTCATTACTGAATGATTCAGCGTTTTGAACGAATCGGTTGAGTCAAAGATTCAGTGACCCATTCATAAACAACTGCCTCATTCTTGATGAATCAGCCGTTTGAACGAATCGTTTGAATGAAAGACTCAATGACTCGCTTAATTAGACCGCTTATCACCTGCCGCCACCTACTGGCGGTTTAGTTTGTTTAAAAGTGTCATTCTTTCCAACATTTCTTATTTGTATCTTCAAAAAATATTTAAAACAATCTCATAACATTATTTAATGTAAATTATTTAGTGTAAATTATTCAATTTGATTGGTAACAGCCCTATAGTGTCTTATTCTAATTTAATTTATTGATCAAAATTAAGAATTTAAAATGAAAGATGAAGCATATATTTAAAAAGGAGAGAATGCCCTTTATAAAGGTGAAAATATCACAAATATGCATATTTAAATATGTCAAAGCTGATTGAACTCTGATGAGAATATTGCTTCATAATCAATTATATACAACACAATTGTCACAATGTCAAGCCCTGACACATTTTATTTATGTATTCATTGTTACAACCTATATCTTTGTGTTACATTTTGTTTTTTAAAAGGCAGTGACTTTATAAAATAGTCAAATATAAGCAGATCACCACTCCAACAAGTTTAAACAAATAATAATAAAAAATAATATAAAACTAGGTCTACTCAAAGTGCTATTTTCTGTTGTATATAACCATATCATATGTTTTATTTCATTTTTCACAATGTCTAGACAAGGGCATGGGTAGCAGAATGCAGCATCTGCATGAATAGAGTATTGCAGCCGTCTCTGCTTCTATACCAGGAGCTGTTGAATGATCTTTTTTTTGTCTGAGAAAACACGAGCAGGAAAGTTTTTTAAGATTACTTGGTTAGGTTTCTAAACTCCGAGATCCCCTGGTGCTGCTTGAGGCCTTGGCAACTGGAACGGCTGGCCTCTGCACTGTCGGGAGTTGAATCTTGCGAACTGCGACACCCAGGGCTTTCGCCAACCATTACATCGCTGCTGCTCTCTCCTGCCAACTTTGGTGGTTTTTGATTAAAGAAACGCTGTATATACATAGCACTGCCACACGAGATCGCTCAGCATTTTTTTTTATTACAACTAACGTTAAGCGGTAGCGCTATGCTTAGCAAACAACCAAACATTTCCGCGCTCACTATCGACAAACCAATCAAATACGTTTAAAAAAAAATTTTTTTAATCAGACCAAACACATTTTTATTTTTATTCAGGAGTTATATATATACAAAACGATAACTTTAAGATAACAGTTGCCTATTGATAAAAATATATATATATATTGTGCAAACAAGCAAGGACTGGTGAACAGGTGAAGGGAGACAGCAGGCTCGTCCAGGGCGGGCACTAGTGACTCACAGGGCGGGCCAGGCCCCCCAATGCCCGCCCATGGCGCCGGGACTGGTACAGCTGTGCTTTGAGCTTAAAAAGCCAGATGGTCAGGAAGAGCATAAAGACAAAAGGTCATTATCTCAGACACCTGGGGTTCCTGATTTGATCTCCTTAGAAAGGTCATCCTTTTTTTACCTCAAAATGTAAAACACAAGGTACATAACTTTTTCAGTATATATTCTATTACATTGGAACCTAGATTTAACATTTTATAAATTTGTAATACAACAATGTTAACAGTTTTGCTGAAATAAAAAAAAATTTTCCCGGCACATTTGCATTAGCAATAATGCCTTGGTGTATGGCTGCATTCAATTGAAAAATACTGTAAGCACACAAATATTTTCCAGTCACTTTGCATTTATATCAAAGCATAGGAGAGCGTTTTTTCCCAGTGGTGTTGCTTCAGGATCCAGATTTGGCACTTTAACCTGCTGTTTGTGAACCATTGACTTAAAAAAGTGCCAGTTATAGTTTATAAAAGATAGGAAAAATCTATTTAAAGGCCTTGATGTCTGCATCGGAAGGGCATGGCCTCACTCTCCTTGTTAAAGTGGCAGTGTGGGTGCGTGCATGTGATGCTGTCATATCCGGTTGAGACTGACAGCTTTGATATTTATGACGTAGGCTGATGAAAGAGAGCATTCGGCACTCTGCATGAGTGCTGTGTGTGTGTGTGTCTATGTTGATTGCTGGGCTATGATTGGTTCACTGTTGGGGGTCTTCTTAGACTTAGTGCACACATCTCTCTAAACCGCTAATAAGGTCACCTGCCACACAGCTGTGTATATAACCACAGCACACACACACAGTCCTCTCTAATCCATAGCCTCACACAATAACACAAATTATATATAATTTAGATATTTCTAAAAGAAACAAGAAACTTTGCTTTTGTCTGCTAAACAGCACGTAATGCTCTATTCAGTATTCAAATCAAATCTTACTCTTCCCCACATGGACAATTGTTACGTTCTAAAAGATTCAGGGAGTATGTATTGTTGTATATTCATGATATACACAATGCAACAGACTTAATATTCTTGAAACATTTTTATATTATCAATGTATCCTGGAGTTCTGCTCAAAGTCACGTTACAGTTTGTCACGAGGAGCTTGTTGGTGGTGACATTTAGATTTGTAAAAATCAAACTCTGGCTTTTTAGTGTGAGTTTTTGACCCATGCTCTTTTCACTTTGCTTGCTGTCAGACAGTTCAACCGTTATTTGCTGAGAATGAGACAGAGAGAGAGAGAGAGATGTTCCTAAATTGTCTGAAATAGATTGCATGCAAGTGCTACTGGGGGAGAACAGTTATTCATCTGCAAAATGTATACTTTATATTCAACTTCACAACTTTAACTGTATTCATGAGTTGTCTCTATACATTCGTACATTAGAATTTTCTTAAAACTGCATTAATAATAATCATAATTAAATAAAATAAACCTTAGTAATTTAACATGAATTTAGTATTGTAATTTTTCCTTCATTTCTATAATATAATTTTCTTAAAATCCATTAATAATAATCATACTAATTAAATCAAATAAGCATTTAAAAAAAAATTTAATTCAGTCTTTTTTTCTTCATTTAAAAAGTTTGCACGTAAATAAATTAATAGTACTTTAAATTATTATTATTGTTATATTATTATTATTATTATTATTAATGCAGTTTTAAGAAAATTATATTGTTATTTGTCCTGCAGTGCCTATAGATAAATGCTAGAAGATATTCTACATCCTTAAACATACTTACTTATATTCTGAACAAAAGTTGGTTCATTCCACATTCATTCAGGTCAGCCACGAGACTGCAACTTTTCACTGCTGTCTTTCCCTCCGTCTCCCTCTCTTTCTCTCTGTCTGAATTTCATTCTTTTTACTTATGTCCTCTTCCTCTACCCTCTCTCACTCTTAAGCTTCTGAATCTGTCAGGGCCTCGAGAGGCTTAATCAGTGTTAGAACGGCCTTCACCAGAGCCTGCAGCTGTGGACATATTAGTTTAGTTTGTGTGTGTGTGTGTGTGTGTGTGTGTGTGATATTTATATATACTATATATAATGTCTTTTGTTTCCCTGCAGAGGAAATTGTTCAAACTACTGGACATAGAATTAGACTGTCTAAGAGGATGCTGAGGGGAAGCATAGGGGCAGAACATCAGCAGAGGACTCACACACCATCTGCACACATATAATGCAGCTGCATGAATAAAACTCTGAACCTTTGCCAAAGTTTGTCCTTGGTAGAACAACCATCTACCAGCGTTGTTGAAAATAATGCATAAAATGCATAGAATGTTGATGCATAATCTAAACGTGAGGACCGGTGAGATTGAAACGTGAAGGGCTATATAGGAAATGTTTGGTGAGCGCAGGGCACCCTTCAGTGGACGATAGAGAAACTGCACTGCCTTGTCGGATTAAAAATTATTCCTGTGCACTCTTTGTTCCTTATTTTTTTTTTTTTTTTTTTTTTTTTTTTTTTTTTTTTTTTTTTTTTTTTTTTTGGCCTCATATGACGTGCATCTCATAATTAGAATGTCGTGGAAAATTTCATTTATTTCAGTAATTCAACTCAAATTGTGAAACTTTTTCTCTTTGTGTATTAAATAAAGGCAAAAAAAAAGGCACCAGACTGTGACGTAGTTTAAGTCTTTGGGTTCTTTTAATTGTGATGATTTTGGCTCACATTTAACAAAAACCCACCAATTCACTATCTCAACAAATTAGAATACTTCATAAGTATGTTCATTTACTGTACATGTAACATGTACTCAATACTTGGTAGGGGCTCCTTTTGCTTAATTACTGCCTCAATTCGGCGTGGCATCGAGGTGACAGTTTGTGGCATGGAGTGGTATGGAAGCCCAGGTTTCTTTGACCGTGGCCTTCAGCTCATCTGCATTTTTTGGTCTCTTGTTTCTCATTTTCCTCTTGACAATACCCCACAGATTCTCTATGGGGTTCAGGTTGGCCAGTCAAGCACACCAACACCATGGTCATTTAACCAACTTTTGGTGCTTTTGGCAGTGTGGGCAGGTGCCATATCCTGCTGGAAAATGAAATCAGCATCTTCAAAAGCTGGTCGCAGAAGGAAGCATGAAGTGGTCCAAAATTTCTTGGTAAACAGGTGCAATGACTTTGGTTTTCAAAAAACACAATAGACCAACACCAGCAAATGACACTGCACCCCAAATCATCACAAACTGTGAAAACTTAACATTGGACTTCAAGCAACTTGAGCTATGAGCTTCTCCCCCCTTCCTCCAGACTCTAGTACCTTGGTTTCCAAATTAAATACAAAAATTGCTCTCATCTGAAAAAAGGACTTTGGACCACTCGGCAACAGTCAAGTTCTTCTTCTCCTCAGCCCAGGTAAGAAGCCTCTGACGTTGTCTGTGGTTCAGGAGTGGATTAACAAGAGGAATACGACAACTGTAGCCAAATTCCTTGACACTTGTCTGTGTGTGGTGGCTCTTGATGCTCTTGAAGTTCACTCAAATTCTTGAATCGTTTTTGTTTGACAATCCTCATAAGGCTGTGGTTCTTTTGGTTGGTTGTGCATCTTTTTCTTCCACACTTTTTCCTTCCACTCAACTTTCTGTTAACATGCTTGGATACAGCACTCTGTGAACAGCCAGCTTCTTTGGCAATGAATGTTTGTGGCTTACCCTTGTGAAGGGTGTCAATGATTGTCTTCTGGACAACTGTCAGATCAGCAGTCTTCCCCATGATTGTGTAGCTAGTGAACCAAACTGAGAGACCATTTTGAAGGCTCAGGAAACCTTTGCAGGTGTGAGTTGATTAGCTGATTGGCATGTCACCATAATTCTAATTTGTTGTGATTTGAGATAGTGAATTGGTGGGTTTTTGTTAAATGTGAGCCAAAATCATCACAATTAAAAGAACCAAATACTTAAACCATTTCAGTCTGTGTGCATTGAATTTATTTAATACACGAATTTCACAATTTGAGTTGAATTACTGAAATAAATGAACTTTTCCATGACATTCTAATTTATTGAGATGCACCTGTACATTTTGAGGTAGTTGATGATGTGTTAAGTAGCTTTTTATCCAACAGAAATGTTCCTCAATTTTTCAACAGTACTACTGGACAAATAAAATAGATTACTTATATTTAGTTACTTTATGGAAATGTATTTACATTACTTTCATCTATTGCAAACAGTGCTGACAACAGTGAATTGTACTACACAATAACACACATATACATCACTCAGATGTCTACTTCATATCTAGGACCTATTAGACATACTTCTATGGGATAGAAAAGTATCCATCGACGAGCATTCAAGAAGCTGGGCAGAAGCAGTAGGACATCCGGGAACTTCTCGCCTACTCTAAGTAGACGCGTGTCTGAATCTCGCAAGAATTAGTGCGTCACCCAGGTAATTCTCGCCTACTCTTTTATGAATACTAAGGATTCGTACATACTTATTCGCTCGCCTACTGCTTTTCGCCTACTATATAGTAGAGAAGTAGGCGGTTTCGGACGCAGCCATAGCCTACAGGGCGGCCACTGTACTGCGAGTCTGCGAATTGCAAACAAATGACTCTTGTTGTTTTGAGTTTTTCAAACACGACCTGACAATGTAGTTTATCACAAACAAATTACTTATTAGCATGTTCTTCTAATGTGTTGTTCGTTGACTGAATTTTTAAGCGACCTCTGAATATTACTTATTTTATTTGGCTATAGTAGGCTACTTAATCATTTATTTGGCTCTGTTCCTTATTTGTCTCTGTAACGCGACCTTGGGTGTTGGAAAGACGTCCAAAATAAAAAATATAGTATTGTTGCTGTTGCAACTAGTCATTAAGATCGGGGCTACTGATTACCTGCCTGACTCACTCACTGAACTGCAAGTAATAATTTGTTTTCAGTGATGCATTTATCGAAAAATGTTTTGTAGCATACGTGCCACGTCAGTATAATTTTTTTTTTGAAGAAAGGAATGAACAGCAGGGATGGGGCTCTCTTGGCAGCAGCAGGTGGCAGGCCAGCGCCACTTTCGGGTGGCATCCCAGCTGCCAATGGCGCGACACGAGCGTTTCTGGCAGCTGCACCGGGTCTTTCTCGCCGTTTTACGGTTTGCTCGGTAAAACTACAAGGTTCTCCAGTGGCGTGCGGTGGAGTTTTTTTTAAATGATGATGTAAAGTTCCCACAATTGTATTAATATTATTATTGTTATACATTTTTATGTATCAGTTGGCCACTGTTAGATTGCCAGGAGTCAAAGGCAGCTGCCCAGATGTCATGTCATTAATGTTAAAAACGCTGCGGTAGCCAATATGTATATATTTTTTTTTTGCCCAACACAAAAATGTCACGGAATGCCAGGAGAAAACAAGGATAGATCCAAGTGCAGTTTATTAAAGTATAAAATAAAATAAACAGAACAGAAACGTGGCAAAAGGTAATCCAAAACAAAGAGAACAGATAACACGAAGAACATGAGACAACTATGAACTCAGAAGACAATACAATCTAGCAGCCAAGACAGACAGAGTGAGCATGGTATATGTAGTGATGGGATGATGAGTAAATGCCTAACAGGTGATCATGATCAGAACAGACTGACAGGCAAGGGACTGTGGGAAATGGAGTTCACAACATATAACACAAAAACAGGAGAGTGGCCAGTCCAGGGCACCACAACCAGACACGGGGAACAAAACATTTATTGTTTATTTAATGTAACTACTTTAGTTATTAACTAGTGGCTTGCTATTACTATATTAGCCGTTATTAGTACCATAAGACAATACTAGGCATTATTATTGCGTGACAGTATTCTACCATCTTAACCAATACCTGAACCGTAATTAGAGTTTCTTTAGAGCAAAAAGTCAATAGTTATAGTGAGAATTGGCACCCAAAACTAAAGTGTGACATGGTGTGTTGTGGTGGGGTGTGTGTATGTAAATATATATATATATATATAAAAAATCATGAGACATTGTAATGAGAATTAGTTTTTCTGATTTTTGAATGTATTTTTATCATTGATTGATTTTTTTTATTTATGATCCTGAAGGATGACTTATTCTTCCTCAAATCTGGCGAAGATTTTGTACTTTGCTGTATCAACCATTTCTGTGCAGAACACCTCATAATCTTTTTGTTTCCCAAATACAAAAGTGAACAGTTCGGCTGGAGAACGTTCGTCATATTCACCCATCCAGCTCTGCAATTTGCATTGGGATCCAATTTGTTGCTCCTTTTCCATTGAAAGGACAACGGGACATTGTATTTTTCCATCCCAGTTTCTCTTGCTACACCAGTTAGCTGCAGTCCTGGCATCTCTCAGAAGAAGGATTTCCTGCAGTAAATAACAAATATGGTCAAATTATTTCTGTATACTGATGTTAATGCTTCAAACGTGAAGAGTACATAAAGCTGTTACAACATTTAGAAGAAATATATGATCTTTTGTTATTATGATGCTGTTGTAGAGTATTCAGCTCATGGGAAATATTAATAATTAATCATAACTAGTTAGAATTAATTATAAATATTTAGATCCACAAAGTATTTACTTGACCTCTCAGTGTCAAATGTCTGTCAATTCTAAGAACGTTAATTCCTGGTTAAGGGAAATAACTTTCTTACTGTACAATTCTACAAAGAGCTTGTAGCATAAATCTGCATGATTAAGTGACTCCAGTTATGAGCAAACAATGAACAACGTCAAGTGTGATACAAGTAAGGCTTTATTAACTACATAAACACTTAAATTAGTTAACTACCAAACACACACCCACACACATGCATACAGTGCGTATAGGAACGGTTAAGCTTACGCAGTGAGAGAGAGAAGAGAAAATAAGAATATGAAGTTATGGTACCATTTGATATTCAGCAGATCTACCACCTGAAGGAAACATCAGTTTCTTAGTTCAAACATACCTTTGTAAAAAGGTGCAAATGATACCTAATGTATCAATTAATAAGACTATTTTTCTTATATTCCTCACCAGGATTTTATTCAGGTAGTATTACCAGAAGTAATGCTATCAAATCGGTGCTCAGCAAGCTGTCGAGCTAGTGAGTGTATGGTTTTAAAATGGCCCTTCAGTGCTGAAATGTGAATATTTCAAACATATATTTACACGCATTTACAGTCACCAGGTTTTATCAATTATAAAACGTCTCTTCAGCACTAAAATGTGTGAATAATTCAAACATATACAAGCATTTTACAGTCACCAGATTTGATCAAGTTTGTTTTAGATCATCTCTAAACTTTTAAGACTGTTAGTCGTTGTTAAAAACTGGCCAGTTAACAATCTGTTGCCCGTTGTTAATGGCTTCAAATTCCATACGAATCACTAAACAAACTTGATGTATGAAATGTTGATTATTTAATGTAAGTTTAAAGGTGGCATGTTTAAAAGGAGAATAGTTTTAGTGTTTATTATTTACAGAAAAAACATATGTTTTGATAACTTGATTTGCGGTTAGAAATTTAGGTGCGAAGGTTGATACGGGTTGTAACCAAAATCAGCCATTATACTTGTCTTCTTTCTGACATATTTTAGCCGAATATCAAAGGATGTTTAGTGTAAACACTTATTCAAAATGTTGATTACATGGAATTGACTGCCTTGAGCAATTGTATGGCAATCGTGTATGCTGCTTTATTTCACTTCAGAATTCTAGGACCATTCAGTGAATCTGAACAGTAGAAACTTGTAAAAAAAAAAAAGTTGTTATGGAAAAATGAGTTGACTTGAGACATGCAGGAAGCATTTTGTTAGTCAACACTATCAGCAATCTCCTTGTTATCTCTACATTGACAATTCTAGAGTTATTTTGATCAAATGTTTTGTTTGCTGATGTTTTACAGAGGTACCAGTTGGAATACCTTAGACAACATGCAGCCAGATCGTCATGGTTAAGTGGGTGTAAAATGACAAAGTCATTCACCTAGGACTAGGACTCTTTTAAAAGGTACTAAAAAAGGTACTTTATTATGTAATATATAACGGGCAGGAAAAAAACTGAACAAAGGTTTTTTCACTTAAAAGTTTTCACAATTTGTTGCATGTTCTAGTAGTGCAAGATACACAATTTTTAATGTTTAATGTGTTTAATCTCAGGTTGTCATGTTTGTAACTTATTTTGTTATGTTTGTGTCTGTTATTTATTTATATTTTTATTGCCATTGTTTTTATTTTTAAGTTTTTCTTTGTTTTTGCAAAATCTGTCTTCTCCGGGGTTTTTAATTTAATTTAATTTTTTACCATTTTTTAGTTTTGAATCCTTGTTAAATGTTGACTGCTCTTTTAAATAAAACTTTATTTTGATTTATCTTTTAAGTGTGTGCTTGTTTTTTAGATCTTTCAATATAATGTATTTTAAGTAGATGTGTGTAGCCCACAGAACAATAATGTTCTACTGTATATCTAATTACAACATCATTGGTTACTTTAAATTCACTCTTTACAAAGGCATAAAATAACATTAGATTTAAAATAAATCTAAAAAAAGATTTGAAATAAATTAAATAAGTAATGAATCTTCAATCTAGTTATTTCTATCCATTATTTTATGCCTTTGTACAATAAAGAGTGAATTTAAAGTAACCATAATGATGTTGTAAATTGAAATAATCACAGAAATGTACTGCATTTAATTTTTACAGAAAAAAGCTGTTAAATAATTCACAGTATGAATACTGTAGAATTACAGTAGATTGCTGGCGACTCTGCTGCCAGTATTTTACTGTAAAAAAAACAGAATTATACTGTATTTAATTTTTACGGTAAAATAAACTGTAAAATTATTTCACAGTATGAATACTGTAAAATTACAGTAGATTGCTGGCGATTCTGCTGCCAGCACATTACCGTTTTTTACAGAACAATTTTTTACAGTGTAATTACAATGGCATCAGCTTGACATGGAAATCCCCTAATGTCATGACAGGAATTATGTATTTAGAGATTTTATACAAAGAGTAAGTATGAACACCCACAATGAAAAAATATCCTCTACCTTTTCTTTCCTTCGAAAGATGTGCACTTCAGAAGCACAGATTCGGCCATATATCGGCACATATTGACATTTGTTCTGATTTATTGGTTGCAGACCAAAGAAATGTACAGTATTAATTTTAATGTGACAAACAGACAACTTTAACCACATTTAAGGTTTCAGTTTAATCTTTTCAATTAAGTTGCTACTTATACTGAAGTACTGCAGTTTGGAAGCCAACAATTAAAGAAGAAGTGTGAAGTCATGCTTCCATTTTATTGTACTTGGTATATAATCTCTGATTGTTGCTCCTCAAATTATATTGACACCCGTAGCTTTAGAGGCCTCAAAGCCATCACTTGCTTATCAATTTCTTTGCTTTAAATGAAATTCCTATTCTAATTGTTAATTTAGTACACATCTCTATAGCTCACCTCAGGCAAAATCACTTCTGTTAGAAATATCTGCTTCTCAGCTGCAGTTCCAGGCACAGATATGATTCGTTCCAGTCGCTGTATTATGTCTTCTGTCTAGGGTAATATGCAAAGAAGAAAATGGAAAAATAGTTTTATACCATGCGGACAGAGAACATCATCAATACAATGCTATGAGCCATGTTTTTTTCACCCAGCCCTCTAGAGAGATGGAAACTTTTTTCTTGCTGCTGTCATCAAGTGCTTGCTAATGAGGGAATGTTGGGTCTCTGCAGTTAATGTTGTAAAGTGCCCTTACATACATGTAGAGTGCCACGAGATAAGTCAGTTTGTGATTTGGTGCTATGTATGTATAATATATATATACATATATATTATTGCAAAAATTCTATACTTAATTGAACTGCCCAATTTCCATTAATCACTTTTATTAATTTGAATAATGAATGTAAAATAAGCTGCCAAAATTTACATAACCTCAAAGCCTCAACTTCGGCAAGGATCATAATTTAAGATGAATGAATTTCTGATGTTTGTGTTGTACGGCTTCTGCCATCAGTCAAGGCATGAGAGGCAGAGTCTCTTTAGAAAAAAAAACTGGATGAGAAAGTTATCGATATTACAAAAATAAAACAACGCAAATATTACAAAATTGTGATATTAAAAAGTGTAAAAGTCACTAGTTTTTACAAAATAACTGTCCAACAGCGACACCCGCTGGTAAAGCTAAAAAGAACAGCTGAACATCAGTTCAAAAATAAAAAAATATTGGTATTATTATTACTGTATTGTGTATATTTTGGAATAATTAAAATACGTTAAAAAACAAATAACTGATTGAGATTTATGTTTTTGATAAACAGAATATAATATGTAAAAAATACAAATATAATTGTATTTTGCCTTTAAATTCAGTTTCTTTAATGCAGGGAGAGACCCAGTAAGGTTATATATATATATATTATATGGTTTTATTTGTTGCTTTTTAAAATCATATCCAGGTAAATAATAACGTATACGACCAATTCGTGCTACTTGACATGCATTTATTACGGTTAAGAACTATTCGCTTATTATGTGATAAAAATGAAAAAAAAAAGTGTTTGTAGTACATTAACAAATCATTTATTGGTTATTGTCCAACAGTGACGCAAGGCAAGGCATTGTGTGCATGTGTGTGTAGGCTATAATCATTATATAACCTTTTGTCCCTCACTCTGAAAGATGGGCTAGCCCCTGTATATAGTATACACAGTGTAGTTTTACTGAACAAACAGCTGCAGCGAATAGTGGCAGCTGCCTTTGACTCCTGGCAAGAAGTATGGCAACTGATACATAAAAAATGTACAGTATAATAATAAAATTGTGGGAACTTTGCATCATCATTTAAAAAAACATCACCGCACGCCACTGAGAACAGTGTAGTTTTACCGAGCAAACAGTAGAAACGGCGAGAAAGACCGTGTGGCAGCTGGGGATGCCACCGGCACTTGAACTGGGTCTCCCCCCGCTGCACTCACTCAATCATGATGATCTTAGTAAACAAACTGTTGATGAATGTCTTCTGTTCGTTTTGACCTTTATGTAGGCCTACACACAAAGTGTCTGCAGGTATGTTTACACCACACCCACTCACAGAATAATAGTGTCTACTGAATTCAGTGATTGTCAATAAGATAATCATCTGAAGTGAAGCTGATTTGATCAAGACGCAATGTCAGCCTGACCACACAGTGACTGCTATTCAACAAAATTGTTTAATTGTTTATTTAAAACAGTTTTTCTTTATTTTGTAATGCTAGAAATTTGTGGTCAAGCATAACATCAAAGAGATTGTCAGTTTCCACTTACCTCATATTTTCTATCTACTAAAACAACGGGGATAGTTATGGATTCTTCAAGTGCAGATTATTAGACTCTGTCATTTTATTGGCAGCGCTGGTAAATGATCTATTGGTCAGAAGTGCACATTTGAATATTACTGTCCCTACTACATATTAATCGGGTAATTTAGACGTTGTTTAGTAACTTTCCGAGAGCGCCCAGTCACGTAAACTAATTCATCTACATGAGCCAATCAATGACCAGTATACCTCCCAAGCCCCGCCTCCTATGCTAATGCGAATCCTCGCTGAAGGGTCTCGTTGAATGTGAGCGCGTTTGCGGTGTGTACAGCCGCTGTGCTATCACACACCAGAGGAGTATCTGGAACATACTAGGAGTTACTTTATTTGAAATGCAAAGCTACTGAAGACCAGAATCAGGATATTTTTGCTGGATTTTATTGTGTGAACATCGCTGTGCTGAAATGGGTGGCCAGGTAACCCGTACCTCTTTAGGTGAGTAGGCTAACAGTAAAATTGCGGCTTTTCATAATAATTTTGAAGAACTTGTTTGATCTAATATATGAATATAAGTTATCTGAATTATTTTTTGAAAATTATATGAAGAATTTGTCTGAATTTTCCTCAAATTATCTGAATGAAAATTAGTTGTTGTTTTTTCTTCATTATTATAAAGACGTTAATGTAACTTAAAGTCCAGAATCACTTTATTCTCTTCTGTTTCTCCAATATAAATGCATTTCAGATGGTTTGGGTTTTTGTCTGACAATGGTTTGTACTGTAGATCAATATAATAAATTAGATTATAGATTATATAAAACTAATTAAAATTACTATAGAATAACTCTAACCCTAACCTTAAAGAAAATGTTTTAATTTTTATAATTAAATTAATAATAAAAACATTATTTGTTTTATTTAGCATTACTTTTGAGTGATTTTTAATGTCCTCAAAGGGACATTTTTTTGTGCCTATAATAGTATATCCCCACACACATACACATCGTTTTAAATCTGCCAGTTATATAGGTTTTACTCTTTCTTGCTGTGAACAAAAAAAGTAGGCATAATAGAGCATTTCAGGTTTATACCCACTCAGTAAACTAAGCTGACACTGAGTCAACCTGACACTTAAGCCTGCTATTGCCTACAGCACTGAGAGAGAGAGAGAGTCCACACATATAATGGGACATGACATTCGTATCAAGAGAACATCCCTAACATCTCTCTAAACCAAGAGGAAAAACAAGAGATATTGAAATATGTGATTAGTGATTAGACTGTTGGTTTGTGTGGGGCACTTTTTGTGAAGACCAGCAACACAAAATAATGTCTTAATGAAAAGATAAAAATGCGAAATGTTTTCTTTGAGGATTAGGTTTAGGTTTATGGGACAGTAAATGTATTTTGATCAGTCAAACAAAATGTAGTGAAAATCTACACTATGAAAACAAACACATTTATTGGTTTTCATGTATTTGTCATGACATAGAGGTCAGGGGTTTGTTGTCGGACCCCTTGGCTGTGTGTGTGTGTGTATACACAGTGTCTCATGATTCCCATTTAAACACTTACACAAATACACTCACACCTGCAACTGCATGTCCTCATTTGCCCACACAGAGATCATGCAGATAAAGTGGGTGAAGTATGCAGAATCAGTCTCTCGCTTGTGCAACTAAAAGCTAAAGTTTCAATTGTTGACTCACACCCAGTGAAATGTCAATAGCGGTTAATTAAAGAGAGAAACGTCTCTGAAATAAGACCGTGTCCTTGACTTTATTCTTCAAAGAGGTCTGGGAAAATATGAAAGGGAGTCGAGGAGTGAATGTTTGATCGCAAGCCAGTTTTGTCTGTGAGAATCAGTGCGCATCGGATTTGATCCTCATTAACGGCTATTTATATTTTTTATTATATATATATAGTCTCATTCATCATTATAGAATTGTGTACTATATATGTTATGTACTATACTATACTATACTACGCTATATATTGTATATATCAAAACTGTTTACCACTGCATTTTATTACTCATCTACAATACATGTCACTGCATTCCACCTTTATGCTTGATTCTGATTGGACATTCTGAGGTGTTTTTTTCAATAACTGCACAGCCATGGAGTAGTTAAAGAAATGGACCGTTTTGCAGTTCCAAATCACTAATAAGGTTAATTTGTTTATTTGTTTGCTTGTTTTTGTTCTGGTCAGTCCAATAATTCAGGTTTGTACCAGCTCCACTACAACAAATACTTGAGCAATGAAAATTATTTTTGCAACATTTTTGTTTTATCAAAAAGAAGTATATTCATATTTTTCAGTAAATGTTTTCTTAATCAAAAATATGTAATAAGTATCTTGCAGCAATAACTATAAATTATATACTACTTGTAGGTGAAACATGACAATGTACAATACTGTAGTGCAGGTGTGCCCAACCCTGCTCCTGGCCATCGACTGTCCTGCAAAGTTTAGCTCCAACTCTAATCAAAGCCACCTGCCTTTAATGTTTAAGTGATCCTGAAGACCCTAATTAGTTGCTTCAGGTGTGTTTGATTAGGGTTAGAGCTGAACTTTGCAGGACAGTCGATCGTCAGGAGCAGGGTTGGGCACCCCTGCTGTAGAGTGACATGATTAATTTTTAACATTCAAACTGATGCTTTCAAAATTATTGTGAAACATTCTCAAACATCACAATTGAGACATAACCTTGGTTAGCAAGCTGAACAACTTTACTCTGGTAAAATATTTAAATAATGACAATTCATAACAGCAGTGTTCAGTAAATTAAAGTTTGCAAGTCATTGCCGAAGTCATTGCATTTGGAAACAAAAATGAATTTCTCAAGGTGAATGCATACCTTGACACTAGGTGTCAACCAACTAAAAATCAAGTCAAGAATCTTAGTGTGATTCTTGAGACAGACCTTAGTTTCAGTAGTCAAAAGCATGTCAAAGCTGTAACTAAATCAGCAAACTATCATCTAAAAAACATTGCAAGAACTAGATATTTTGTTTCCAGTTAAGACTTGGAGAAACTTGTTCATGCCACCCTACCAGCAGGGTGGACTATTGTAATGGTCTCCTCACCGGCCTTCCCAAGAAGACCATTAGACAGCTGCAGCTCATCCAGAACGCTGCTGCCAGAATTCTGACTAGAACCAGAAAATCTGAGCATATTACACCAGTCCTCAGGTCCTTACACTGGCTTCCAGTTATATTTAGGATTGATTTTAAAGTACTTTACTCGTTTATAAATCACTCAATGGCCTAGGACCTAAATATATAGCAGATATGCTCACTGAATATAAACCTAACAGACCACTCAGATCATTAGGATCGAGTCAGTTAGAAATACCAAGGGTTCACACAAAACAAGGGGAATGTGCTTTTAGTTATTATGCCACCCGCAGTTGGAATCAGCTTCCAGAAGAGATCAGATGTGCTAAAACATTAGTCACATTTAAATGCAGACTCAAAACTCATCTGTTTAGCTGTGCATTTATTGAATGAGCACTGTGCGATGTCCGAACTGATTGCACTATATTATATGTATAATCGTTTTCTTAAATTCATTTTAAACCTCGAAATCCAATTTTTTTTAATTTTCCCCCCCCCCCCCCCCCCCCAAAAGTTTTTAAATCCCTTGTTTTATTGTTGTGATTATTGTTTTATTTTATTTTAGGGGTAAAGCACTTTGAATTACCATTGTGTATGAAATGTGCTATACAAATAAACTTGCCTTGCATTGCCTTGTAAGGCATAAAAACATAGAAATGATCAATGAAAGTAGTAGAGATGTTGACTTTCTAGTGTGTGTGGAGACATAACCTCATTTTTGGCACCCTGAATAGCAGAAACGTGCATTCTATCTCTCTCTCTATCTCTGTCTCTCTTTTGTTGTCTCTCTGTTCTTGATAAAGGTTTTCATTCAGAGATGGTAGCCACTGTCCTTTCTCTGTTCTGTAAACCCAGCACAAAGCTCTTAGAAAGAAAAACAGTGGCAGTCAGAATTTACATTGTTGTGAGTGCCTGTTGAATAAATAAATATCCTCATCTTTTTTTGTCCATCTCTCAGACGGAGGAACCCTTCACTGCCACCCCTTGAGGTGAGCATGTGCCCACAGCTGCCAGCCCCCCCCGCCGCTCTGTTTCCATGCCAACACGAAAGGCTCTCAAATCATGATGGACAAGACCCAGCGCAACGTGCGCCGAATCGCCAGCTTCTGTAATGCCATCTCCTTCACCAACCGGCCAGTCAGAATCTATGAACAGGTCCGGCTCAAGGTATGGTTACTTAACTCTCACCCATTTGCACATGCCATCCTGTAAAGCACTTTGTGTGGTCCCAAAATTGCCCTCACGTATCCCTCTTTCATATCACTCCATCTCAAACTTTCCTGAGAAGGGGAAAACAGATAGAGAAGGCTAGAAATGCTAACATGTGAGGTAGTGCTGTTATCTTGTTCTGGTGAATGAGGTTGTTTGGAAATTTAAAAAAAGCAAGAATCTGTGTCTGATAAATGTGTCTGTTGGTCTCTATTTATCGCATCACACTTGTCACACAATAACTTTATAATTTTTTTCTACAAATATGTATAATTTTAGCTAACTCTGTTGGTTTCACTCATTTTTGGTCTCTTTGTTTAGATCACAAAGAGACAGGGATGTTGGAGTGGAGCCCTCCGAGTGGGTTTCAGTACGGTGGATCCATCTGATTTAAGTTCAGCATGGCTGCCACAGTTCACCTGCCCAGATCTAGTTAGCGAAAGGGGATTTTGGGCCCGAGCGCTTCCTGAGGAACAATGTGAAGAAGATACCATTCTGTCCTTCTGGTTGGATAACACAGGGCGAGTGTTTTACCGGGTTAACGGCGGCCCTCCGATCTTCTTCTTCGGCGGTGTACCTGCCGGAGAGCCGGTTTGGGCGATCATTGACATTTATGGGCTGACATGTGGAATACAGCTACTTGGTAAGTTCACATTTCTCTCACATGAAATATCAGATTTTACAAATGTATAATGTCTTTTTATGTTCTAACCAAGCCCCCCCCCCCCCCCCCCCCCCCAGTCAATCAAAACTGCCTGAAGCTGGTTAGCTGGACGTCTCTGTGAAGTAACTCTCTACACAGATCAGATGACGTTCCATTCAGAGTTTGCTCCGAGTGGAATTGCTGAGCCCTGGTTGGCATGTAATGTAGGCCAGTATCTGAGCTGCGCTTCATTGAGCACGTGCTGATCGCTTGATGAGTTGTAAAGTTCACAGAGGCCCGTGTGTTTTTGCTGTGCCGAGCATGTTTAAACAATTTAAATTCACAATATTTAAAAATAGAATTCTAGATTTATACCCTCTTATCCTAATTACAAGAACTGCCCAATGGAAAAAGATGGGAGAGATTGGAATGGTTGCCTAGCAACACTTTCACTTTTAAAATTAAAAACATATGCCGAGGAATGCTGGCAAAGTGAGAAAAAAAATTTGTGTTGAACAAAATCAATAAAACTATGGAAGCCCGTTTCCGCCACTGAATAAAAAAATATAATTCTGTAAGTCATAATAATGAGAAACTTTCTCAAAATTATGACTTAGTATCTCATTATAATGAGAAACTTTCTCGTAATAATGACTTATTTTCTCATAATAATGACTTATTTTCTCATAATAATAACTTATTTTCTCATAATAATAACTTATTTTCTCATAATAATAACTTAGTTTCTCATAATAATGACTTAGTATCTCGTAATAATGAGAAACTTTTTCATAATAATGACTTAACCTAATCCAAAAAAAAAAAAAAACTTACTCGGCGCCTGCGGAACGCAAGAGTGACAGCACGCTAGCGACATCTGTTGGTCAAAGCCATGCAGGAACACCGCTAACATTGCATGTGATGCATGAAAGGGACAGCTAATAAAACTAATAAATCATCGAAATACACATCTATAAATTAAGTTTATATATGTGTAATGGCTTTCATTTCTTCATAAAATGCCTGGATTTCTTAACTGAAATATTGGTCTGGAATGTTTGAAGCCATAACTATCTGGCAGAGTAACTATTACACAAAAGACTACATACAGATAATTTATCTGAAATCGTTATTTAATGACAGACTATAGCATTATACATTTTAGATTACAGAACAAAGCAATGTTTGCTGTGTTCCTGCATGGCTTTGATCAACAGATGGCGCTAGCGTGCTGTCATTCTTGCGTTGCGCAGGCGCCGAGTAAGTCTTTTTTTTTTTTTGTGGATTAGGTTAAGTCATTATTACGAGAAAGTTTCTCATTATAACGAGATACTAAGTCATAATTTTGAGAAAGTTTCTCATTATTATGACTTACATAATTATATTTTTTTATTCAGTGGCGGAAACAGGCTTCCATAATAAAACCTAGTTATATATACAAAATAATTATTCTATTCATAATTTAGTTTTAGTGAGATTCTGTAGGAACAAGGTCAGGTTTAATTAAGCCAATTAAGCATGCCTTAATCATTGTTTATTTGTTAAGGCATTGGTAACACATACAGATTGAGAATACAGTTGTTGTTTGGTATTATTATTCTCTTTTTCACTTAAAAAATTGACTGCTGTAATATGGTCAAAGGTTGACAGTATTTAGGAAACTTTTGAAATTTTAGCTTGTCAAGTTGACTGTACCCATCCATTTGTCCTTCTATCCGGACAAGTGCTCCAATCCCTGCTGCAGAGAAATACCCCCATAACAGGACATTACCACCTCCATGCTTTACTGTAGGAATGGTTTTATTTGGATGGTGAGCTGTATTGGACTTCCACCAGACATATCGTTTTGGTGTTGAGGCCAAATAATTCAAATTTTTGTCTCATCTGCCTCAGAATCTTCAAGATGCGTTTTGGCAAAGCTCAGTCGTGACTGCATGTGGCCTCTCTTGAGGAGTGTTTTTTTTCTTGCAACATTCCCATACAAGCCACATCTGTGGAAAATTTGTGATGTTGTCACATGCACACAATGACCACTCTGTCATAAATTCCTGCAACTGCTTCAGAGTTGCTGTAGGCCTCTTGGTAGCCTCTGATCAGTTTCCTCCCGGCTCTTTCATCCAGTTTGGAGTGACGTCCTTATCCAGGGAGGGTCTGTGTTGTACCAAATACCTTCCACTTCTCTAGGCATTGATAAAGCCTTTGAAATTTTTTTTGTATCCATCTCCTGACTTGTGAGATCTTTTGACAGTGCCTTGCCACCTATAGTTGATTGTTTGCTTCACTTGCAGTACCAATGACTGAAATGCTCCAGGAAAGCTCTTTTCATGCTGAGCTAATCAAAGTGACCACAGCTGAAAGTCAAATGGCTTTGTGTGCCACTTGAGAAGGTGATCAGCTACACCTGATTGAGTTTACAAGTCATTTTTTAGGAGGGGTGTGATCCTTCTTCCAACTCAGTTGTTCTGTTTTTTATTTATTTATTTTTTTTTTCTGACATGTTGGTGTTATACCTTTCACTTGGATGTTTTAAGTTGCACTGAGTAAATGCAGCTGGATAAAACAAAAACTGCAAAGCAACAAAATGTGATTATTTTAAGGGGGGGGATTCTCTTCTATACCCAAGTAAAAACAAAGTAAATGTTTCACCATTCAAAAGGTTGAATGAAAAATGTGATAAAAATACAGGAAAAAACCCCCCCAGTAATATTGTGAACTATTATTACAATGTAAACTAATATATTTTATATTTTAAAATATAATTTATTCCTGTGATGGCATTGGCATCTTTCAGAAATCATTCTGATTCTGATTTGATGCTCAATAAACATTTCTTTTTACTTATTCTTTTTGCTTAATATTTTTTTGTGGAAACTACTTGATCAACATGATTCATTAAAATGAATCCAACTTACCAATACTGATGTTTAAATGAACATGTTTGATTTGGACCTCATTTGTCTCCGCTACTGTATAAGCCTCTTTTTGCAAAAATTAGCAATGCAGCATTTTGTCACATTACACTGCTGCTTGTTGGAAAAAGTAGCTTGATACTGAAGAAGTTACATTGTTTTGAACAGAGCTGTCATACTACAAAAAAAATGAACCTAATTTAGTAGCATTGCCACTTTTAGTTAATTGCTCCCTTACACTTGTGTTGTAAACACTTATGAAAAACAAAGCTACGGTAATAGAAAAATAAGTTGTTTTCATGTGCTTTTGTACAATTCTAATACATTTTATTGAATGCATTACTATAACATTTTAAACAGGTCTCTCTCTCTCTCTCTCTTACATTTGAATAAAAATAGTCAGTGTTTCCACAGAGTCAGATAGCAGTGTCTTAGCAGTGAGAACGGGGTGTGTTCAAAAGCATAGACAGCATGTATGTGTATCATACATCTTTCAAACCTACTAGAGACGTAAATACACATATACACACCCAGTTATATTTTGCTTCTTATCTAGTTATAGCAACATCCACTATGTGTATTCAAGCCTATTTTCAGTTGCACTTTGCCTCTGTATAAATACACATACATAGTAGGTATAGAGATGTCCACTAATCATGCTGCGAGCAATCCGCACATGCTGTGCTCTCTCACATTTCCTCTGCTTCCAAAATATGTTTATAGTCAGATGGCCAGATTCCGTGACTAAAATCACCTCCTGTTCTCACTAATGTAGATCACACCACATCTGGCATTCAGTCAAAGTGGTTCAGTGCTGGGTGGAAGGTCCCTTGTACTGTAGGTCATCACGCATTACCTACATGTGCATTGTTTTGTAAAAATAAAATGCATGCTTTATATAGATAGAGTATTTTTATACTTTAAAAATTAGTATGACACAGAAATATTTAAAAATATTGTGCCAATGCACGTTTCCTTCCTTTTGATCTTCCGTTTCCGTCCCCAGTGTCACAGAAGCTTCGATGTCTCAATAATTCCTGTTCAGACTAGTCAGCGTCAGCTAAAGGCAGTTCAGTGGATGACAGCGACGTCAAGTCCGGAAACTAAAAACAACCGAGAGGAACATCTACCGCGTCTGAGAATGTTTCTGCTGATGCGGCTGCAGTGAAAGTTATAGCAGACCAGTAATTTCCATCACTGAAGCTCTGGTGTTCTCATCAGCAGCTGTCCACTGTGGATGGCCAGTGGCAACGTTTTTACTGACTGAGGTCAAAATAAAAAACCACCCAGTACAATTATACTGATGCTGCTGATTGCAGGCGACATGAGCAATAGATTTTTGTGCGGAAAATATGAATAGTCCTTTTGCATTTTGTGGATGGCTGCCAGGGTTGTCTTTTTTTTTTTTTACCAGGGATCCATCAATATCAGAAATTCAGAATAAATTAATATTAAAATAATTATATTTAAAATTATGTTTAATACTGTAAACAGTACTGTTCAAAGTTTGAGGTCGGTAGTAAGATGTTTTTTTTTAAGTCTTATGCTCACAAGGCACATTTTTAAAAATATATAGACATTTTATAAAATATATTTATATATATTATATTTATTATTATTATTACCGTGGTAGTGTAAATGTAAACATAGGGGAAATGATACTGCACAAATAATTTTGATGTGGTTGCTAGTGTTTTCTGGTTGGTTGCTAGGCAGTTGCCTTCCCTTTTGAAATAATTATTACCCACCAAGCAGAAAAATGTAAGTTCAACCACTTGGAAAAATAATTGCATGATCCTGATTATGAATGCAGTGTGTATGTGTGTTTTCCAGACAGTAAGATGGTGCCAGCTGAATATCTCTGTCCTACTGGGACTCATGAAGGCATGGATGAGTGGCATCTGTCAAGCAGCTGCTCTGAGCTTGACCTCCAGGAAGATCTGTCATCCTTCTCAAATTCTCCAAACGCTCTAAACTCAGTGCTGTCACGTCAGCTCAACGATGACTTGCATTTCCACTGTGTCCATGGCAACGGTCTGCGTCTACTGACTGAACACATAGCGGTGCGTTGGTATAACAGACGTGAGGATTGCGCTCTGGCGTTCACTCATCGGCCGTTGCGCTGTGGAGAGTGTGTGTTCCTAAAGGTCTCGTTAAGGTCTTCTGCTCTGAATGGATTTTTGTCTTATGGATTCACTTCCTGTAACCCAGCCCATATTAACCCAAAGCACCTGCCGGTTAATCCAGATGACCTGATGGACCGCAAAGAATTCTGGGCTTTTAGCTGCCTGACTTCACCGCTTGTGGGCGGGGATATCATCGGTTTCCGGGCAACTGCAGAAGGGGAGGTGCTTGTGAGTCATAATGGAGGCAGGGCCTGCAGAGAGATATGTGTGGATAACTCCGCTTCTCTGTGAGATGATCTTCCATTCAGCCACACATCAAAGCAAGTCAGCATACTGGTAAAAAAAAAAAAAAAAAAAAAAGAATTGCTCTGCTAAGGTGATGACGTTTATTCTATTTTTCCAACTTTTCATAAGTGACTTTGATTATTGATTGTAATTAAATTATATATATATATATATATATATTATATTAATATATATATATATATAGATATATATATATTTAATATATTAACTAAGATAAATATTTTAATTGTAAATATTTATTCACCTTTTTAAATTATTGCTATGGACATAATGTGAAGGTGTTTAGATTTGTTTAATTTTTCCTATATCCAATTTTACAATAAGTAACTTTGGTAACCGTCTTTTAAAGGTTGTCCTTGTACACTGTTAGATGGACATACTATTATAATAACAATTATGCATAATTACATGCAAGTAACCCAAATCCTAACCCTAACCATATAATAAGTGTAACCGTAACTGTTAATTGATTTTTGATTATAATTAATTTATAAATATAATGTAATATAATATTATATAATTATTTGTTTACTTTTTGTACTAAACAGCTTAGTAGTTAAATAGTAGTTAAATAGTTGTGTAGGATTAATGCCTTTTTAATTGTTGCTCTGGCATAATGTGAAGATGTTTATGATTGTTTGTTTTTTCCCATATCAAACTTTTTATTAGTGACTTTAATAGATTTTTGATTACAATGAAATTATAATGTAATATCATTTTAATTATTTGTTTATTTATTATTATTTGTGCAGGGTTAATGGATTTTTAATATTTTTTTCAAGGCACTTCCTGTGGTTACTCTCCATCCTGTTCAGAAGTACAGAGGTCCATCTTTAGTGATGCCAGTCATCTCTCAGCCAATCAGATTACCAGTACAGCAGTCAGGGGCTTTACGGACAGCTTTCAGTCCCACTCACAGTATCTCAGCAGTTCTGCAGGTGCGTTCCTGTCTTTCATTCTTTTATTTTCTATTAATTTGTTGATTTATCCAATTCCTTAACTAAAAATATAGTTTCTCATTGCGGTTTTCTCTGTGATTGCTGTGGTCACCAGGGACAACATTCGGTTCACTGTCCTCAGAATCTCCCAGTACCCCATCATGCTGTGCGATTACTAGTGAGGAGTGTTTGATTTGCTGCGAGAGGGTAGTGGACTCAGTGCTGTACACATGCGGACACATGTGCATGTGCTCCGTCTGTGGTGGGAAGCTAATGGAGATGTCAAACCCGTCTTGCCCCATGTGTCGCAGCCCAATCAGAGACGTCATCAAAATATTCCGCAACATGTAACCGGGAAACCACCTCTCCGACAAACAGGATCACAGTACCTGGGTGAATCTGAAGAGGCTCCGTTACAGGTCACTGTCTCATTCCCACAATTCCATTTAAAAGACTGCTTGTTTGAACTCAGCAAGGAAGAGGTACTAAATGACTGCTTAATGTACTAAATGTCTGACCAAAAATGCTGAGAGAACCCAGAAGTAACTGCTTAAGTGAATGGCACAACATCCCAGATACTATAAATCTCTATTGACAAATGGCTAGATGTGCATAATGGGAAATCAAGCTACTATGAGACTAATTCTGATTTTCAGTAAACTAGTAACTTCATACAAAACTGTTCACATGTTTTTAAATGTTTGTTCCCACACTATTCATATTTATCAAGAAATAAATATTTCTTTAACTTGTATATGTTCATTCAATCCAGAATCAGAATCTGAAAACGACATTGCGGATTTGATGTGTTGGTAAATGTATTTTTTTGCAAAATATTAAACAGAAAAACGAAAAAAATGTTTTACATACCAAAGTAGACATTCACAAAATTGTAAGTGCCAATAACTTTTATGTTCAATGTGGAATTAAACTAAAACTCGAATGCTACCCAACAGAAGAGCCTGTATTTATTATTGTAAATATAAAAATATAATTATAGATATTTTTAAGGCTTTTATATTAAGCATTTATCATCTGTATGTACAAACACTTGTTTGTACATACAGATGTACAAACACACAAACGCCATCAAACTATTGGGATTAAGATACAAAATAGCACTTGGCCATTTATTATAAGCTTTGTTTTGAAAATGAAGTGATTTAATAGGAATAGCACAATTTTTAATTACACAAACAAAGAGACATTCATAGATAGATAGATAGATATTTATTCATATTTATGCATATTTATTTAGTTAAAAAAAAGAGACACATTTGAACAGAAACCACCTGCAGCATATTAAGACCAGCTAAGAGCAATAACTAAAAGCCTGTTCAGTGACAATAACATCACATCATCCAGCACAAGCAGGAGTATACAGCATATAAACAAGGTGTCAATCAACAAGAGAATTCACTTGTGACTGACTCTCTTAGTGTTCCCTTTGATTTTGTTAACAGAGATAGCCATGTCTCTTATGAATTAAAAAGGGAACACATTTTTATTGGGTCATGGTCAAGATAGAGAGTATGAGACGTACGGCCGTTTGGTAATTAATTCTGGTAACCCACTAGCTCCTCCTCTCCAGGAAGTTGGAGGGCACCCATCCTTTTCGTGTTTTAGCAGTGTCGAGCACACGGCAGTACCACCATCCATTAGGGTTTCTCTCCAGGACCTCTAGCCTCGTGCCAGCAGGGAAGCTCATGGTCTCTGAGTCACCGTGATAGTCGGCGATAGAAACATACTCCTCGCGTAGGTTGTTGTGGATCAGATGCGGTTTAGGCTTCACCATTGATACCGGTACTTTACGTCTCATGCTCTCGGTATTAACTGCACAGGAAGAAGTGGTTTGATCATTGTAGCTATGACTAGGTAGCGCATCGTTCCTCCGTCCTGCGGGAGTTGTGTGCGTATTAGTGTTGTCCTTGAGGACGTTCTGAGGTCTGACAGCGAGCTGCTTCACACCGACCCGGCAGTTCAGTTGGTTAGATCTGTGTCCGCTCTTCAGGCTTTGGTTAACACGCTGCTCGTTCTTCTCCAAACTTACGCATTTACTCATCTTTCCAACATCTCCCTGAATTGAAATCTCCAACTCAGGAGACGCAGACCAAGACGTCTCAGAATTAACCTTCTCTGTGGTTTTGGCTTCTGTACCGCTTGTTTCTGAGCTTTTGATTGCCTGTAAGTAGTAAGTGGGCGCCCAACCCTCTTCGTTCCCCCAGCGGATGAACCACCAGCCACTCTCCTGCTTCTCCAGAACCTCTACCTGCACTCCCACGGGAAAGCTGAGCTCATACGGCTCTTCCTGCTGGTATGCCGCAGTAGTTTGGTACAAAAAGGAAGGCGGATTAGAGAACGTCTGGAAGTTCTCGGAGTCATTCTCAGAGTCCTCAGATGTCCGGGAGCTCCTGAATTGTATCTGGCCTGGTTGCTCCTGGTTTTGGGGTCTTCTGATGGAACTACAGTCTTGGTTTGCAGGTTTTGGACGCACGGATGGTTTGGATTTCAACTCATCATCCTGCTGTTTGAGTTTAGATTGCTTTGTGTGTGTGTAGAGTGTTGTATTGGTCTCAATGTTGGGCTCGATTGTTGGGGCGTCATATTCCGGTGGATCCCACATTGATGCCCGGTGAGCCGCAGAGGACAAGTATGTGTCCGAGTGACTGTCCTTACACTGTGGTACAGCTCTGAAGCCACCGTTCACATAAACACCCTCATCATCCTCCTCATCCCCTTCACCCAATGTAAAAGAAATGGTACGCTGACTCAAAGGAGGAGGGGCTTTAGTCGGTGCATCTCCTGGAAGAAACTCCTGCTCAGGGTCGAATTCAAGGCCCACTGTTGGAACATCATATTCTGGTTCCTCGTACACTCGTGGACTCGTTAGGCTCACAGCCTCAGACTCAACACATGGAAGCGAGTTCTGCTTTTTGATTGGCGGAGCAGGAGGTGGGACCTTTGGCCGGGTCAGTGTACTGGTTTGGCGGTTCAAGGTGGGTTTCTTGCGTTTGTCGATGTAAGAACACGGGGCCCAACCCTCCTTCTCTCCAATCTGGACATACCACCAGCCTCCAGAGTTCTTGTCAATGACCTGTAAACATTCACAGTTTCCAGACCATTTGTAGAAATACTTATATTTAATGTTATTTGCAGCTAATAGGCAACATTGGGGTGAGTTGGCGCACTTTTTACTGAATATTTTAGATCAGTTTCTGTATAGATACAAACCTTGAAGTTCTATACTGTTTTTTGACCAACAATATAGTTGTTATATAGGCTAAGCCGTCACAATGGAAACCACTTTTTTTGTCACTGATTTAGAAACAGTACCTTTTTTAAAACTATAAAAATATTTTACGAAAAAATTTTTTTTTAAATAAGTCTCTAATGCTCACCAAGTCAACATTTATTTGATCAAAAATCCACAACAGTAATATTGTGAAATTTTACTATAATTTTCTATTAAATAAAATGTCATTTTCATCAGCCATTACTTCCAACTTCATTGTCACACAATCTTTCAGAAATCATTTTATATATGCTTATTTGGTGCTTAATAAACATTATAATTATCAATACTAAAAACCGCTTACATTTGTGGAAACTGTGATAATTATGTTTTCAGGATTCTTTGATAAACAGGAAATTTAAAAGAACAGCATTTATTGGAATAGAAATCTTTTGTAAAATTATAAAATGTCTTTAAAGTCAGTTTTGTTCAGTTTAATGCATCCCTGCTGATTAACAGTACTTTTTTATTATTTTAAATTCCCAAAACCGATTAAACAGTGAAACTGAATAGTTTGTTTTACCTCAGCTTTCTGTCCTCCACTGAAACTGATCCCATCTGTCAAGCAGGACCTGAACTCAGCGATGGTGTAATACTCAGCTTCAACAGTAGGGGGATCTGGGGGCTGCGGTAACTGAAATCCCTGAGAGTGAAGCGAAGAATATGGTGTTCAGCATATTATAAACAACAACATGACCTATTTGGGTGTGTGTGTGCTGTGGTGTGTGTGTGTTGTGTGTGTGTGTGTGTGTGTGTGTGTGTGTGTGTGTGAAGTGTGTGTGTGTGTGTAGTGAGTGTGAGAGAGAGAGAGAGAGAAAGAAAGAGAATGGAAAATGAGAACACACATGACCAGGCTGTTTCTCGACGGGATGGTGGCTTTTGATTGTTTGATGGTGATCCTAGGGAAAACAAATCAGACATCAAAATGTGTTTACTAATCAATAACATGGTTCAAAAACATTTAGATCATGCCTAAGAAAAAAGAAGACCCCCCCCCCCCCCCCGGGAAAATAAAGAGAAAGAAAATTTAAAAAATAAAACAAAAAGAGAAATAAAATGTGAAAATAAAGAAAAGAGAAAGAATCTCACTGGTCTCAACACTGTGGAATCTCTGAGGTGCGACTCGAGCAATGGCAGGAGATGGAGGGACTGTTTTGGTCTTTATTGTGGATGATGTTGAAGACACACTTGCTTCAGAAACAGACGCAGTTACACAAGCATCCGACACTGACACAGACACACTGCTGTCTGAGACAGACAGATGCACACTGGTGTCTGTGTGCTGGGTGTCCTGATCATCAGAGTCTCTCTCTAAACCACTACTGCCTGTATTAGCTGCTGTGCTAATGCTGCTGCTGCGGTTTCTTTCAGTGTGTGTATTGTTACTGTAAGCATCAGTCTGCTCCGCATCGCCGTTGTACTGTGTATATGTGTCAGTCTGTGAGTGCCTGTATGTGTTTGTGTTGCTGTTACGGTGTGCACTGGTGTCAGTTTGTGTGTGTGAGTGTCGTTCATTGGCAGGTTTCTTGTTCAGGAGGTTGCTGATCTCCATAAGGTTTCCGATGATTTCCACCTGACCCTGCACAGCTGGTTTATTGGTCTCTGTTGCCTGGTTACCGGCTATGACACCATCTTGCATTTTCCTCAGGTAGGCAGCTGGAGCCCATCCCTCCTTACCACCATAACTGAGAGGAGAACAGAGAGAGAGATGATTCACATACTCACAATACATAAAACCAACCAAGGGCATTTTCTCAAAACTATATAATTATATGCAATACCATTCATAAGCTTGGGGTTAGTGAGACTTTTTTTTTTTTTTTCATTTTTGAAAGAAATTATTCCTTTTATTCAGCAAAGACGCATTAAATTGCTCAAATAAAAAGTGACAGTAAAGACATGTATAATTTTACAAAAATATTTCAAATAAATACTGTTCCTTTGAACTTTTTATTTATAAAAAAAATACTGAAAAATGTACTGGGGTTCCAGAAAAAAAATATTAAGCAGCATAATTGTTTTCAACATTGATAATAAGAAAATATTCTTGAGCACCAAATCAGCATATTAAAAATTATTTCTAATTAGAAAGCATATTAGAAGGATCTGTTCCTTAGGGTACCATCCAGTGACAACTTTGTACCTTTATTTCTGACTGAGTGAGTGAGAGCGTAAGGTTAGGAGTGACTGGGGGGCTGCCTGTTTGTCATCAATGATTGATCTAATGCAAACTTTACAATTAAATTTTTTTTTCTGCAAAAACCCATTAAATATTGAGACAATTCCAGCTAAAGAAAGCAAAGGATTTTTAAAATGTATTGAAGTAGTTTAAAGAGAAGAATAAACATGAAGATGAGTTTACCGTATGAACCACCAGCCCTCCAGATTCCTCTGGATGACCTCAACAATGACGCCTCTCTCAAAGCCCAGCTCATCCTGACTTGAACTGCTGAAGGACTGAACCGTAATATACCTCTCTGCTACAAACAAAAGAGGAAAGAAAGCACAATGTACACTGTCCTGCTACAAGATACAATGTACATAGACATACAAATGCAAAGCTTAGAAAAAAGAATAGAACAAATATATTGTAAATCTGTGTGTAGCTGTCCTGCATGTGTATACCTGTACAGTATCCTCAAAAATGATTTGGACACTTACATTTAAAAATGTACAGATTTTATTTAATTTGGTGTGAAAATATCAAAATATCAGTGAAAAAACGTTTCTTCATTACTAAGGATACTGAAATTTGTTTTTCTAAAAATGTGTGCTCATGCTATATTTCTTTAAAATACATGCCCTACGATTTGATATTTTTTATCTAATGCAATGAAATTCATACATTTTTAAATGTGCCTTAAGTGTCTAAATACTTTTTGGGCCACTTTAAGTAATGCTTGTGTGATTCGTTTGTTTGCTATTTTGGTGTCGAAGTGGAAAACCCAAATGAAACATGCAGACATTGCAGAATCTCTCCACCACAAGTCACATTCTCTCTCTGTAATATAGGTCAGTGTGCGCTAGACCTGATTGTACAGTAAAAGCTTCTGGACCAGGAGATGGAAAATCTGACATCTTTGCTGGAATTTCCACTCCCAGGCTGTTAAATGCTCCCTGAACTGTGTGTGTGTGTTTGGAGCAAGGGGGTCCCTTGGCTATGATGCAATGCCTGTATGGTTTTCATCCAAGCAAGACTATGTGCTGACATGGCATGAACTTGCGTCCGTAACAGAATTCACCAACAGTTTTCATCCATAAATCTTTTGAAACAAATGAATGGAAACTATTAAGAGTTAAGGGTTGCGCAAGACAAAGAAAAACAGGACATTTGGCCACTGCTTGTGTTTTACACAAGCCAGCCGCTCTGATATCTGTTGTGAAAGATGTGGCTTGTTTGTTCAACGGTTCTTGATTCAGTTTAGTGGCAGCATGGGTGATTAAACGGGTAGTTTAGCAGTGTATCTTTGTCTTACTCTCTCCATTTGGTGCTTTGTGGCTGTCTCGACGTCCTGTGAGAGAGACAAGGTATGTAGCAGGAACCCAGCCTTGTTCTTCAGCTGTTCTTACAAACCACCACCCTGAAGAGAAAGAGTCCGTGAGCACATACCACTGATGTAACTGATTCCAGCTGTTCATTTGAATTTGGGTCACTTCCCTTCTGTCTTCTGTTTAACTAGTCCTGAACACATCAACATAAACAAAAATCAGATCATTAAATAATATTTTTAGGGGAAAAGGATATGGCAAAAAGCATCTGTGATTTCTGTAATGCAATCATTTTCAGGCCAAGGACCCTTTGGTGGATAAAGAGGTGGAGCAAAGACTCCCTGTTACATAGTGTATAAATATGAATGCTGCACGCCTTGGCCTTAATTAGCATGCATATAGTATCATATTATTATTTTATGTTACATTGCAAAGCCATTAAATTATCTGTATTGACATGCAAAGTCTGGTACATTACATGATATTTTAATGGAGGGACAATGAAACATTTAGCTGAACTTTAACTTCAGAAGTTAACAATATCATATATTTCAGTAAGATTTTTTAAACGTTTTTGAAACAAGTCTCTTATGCTTACCAACGCTGCATTTGTTTGATGAAAAACGTTAATATTTCAAAATATTATTACAAATTAAAATAACAGTTTTCTATTTTAATATATTTAAAAACATTAAATTATGTTATGGCAAATCTGAATTTTCAGCAGAAATTACTCCAAACTGCAGAGTCACATGATCTTTCAGAAACAGTTCTAATATAGTTCTGATTTGCTTCTCAGGAAACATTTACTATTATTGTTGTTGTTGTTGAAAACAGTTGTGCTGCTTAATATTTTCATGGAAACCATGATTAAAAAAACTGAAATATTTCATAACATTATAAATGTCTATCACTGTATGTACTATCACTTTTAATCAATTGAATGCACTTGCTGAAAAAAAATTTATTTCTTTAAAAAATCCTGAAAACATTTGAGCAGTAGTGTATTTGACATCAGTTAAATTTTCCAATGAATTTTTAACCCTTATAACTATATACTTCACTAATGTTTTAAAATAGCCTTAAAATTGTAAAAACCACAAAACTGTTTATGCTGAACACAAGCACGCTGTCACTGGTTGCACACACCTGCCATGAGTTAGTGCTTACAGTGTGAGACGCTCATTAGAGCAAACAAACACACGCACTAGGTCGCCAGATTCCCAGTTTATTATGCTCTGTAAAAAAATACCTTTAGGAAAATAAATGGACAGATTGACTCACATAAGTACAGACAGTACATCAGATATCTGCAGTCTTTTTGTTAGCATATATTGCACATGCCTTCATCTGTTTGTGTGTATGCATGTGTTAAAGGACAGAATCAGAACATTCCAAACTAACGTAAGAAAAAGAGATATGATAACAGATATAACAGATAACAGTCACTGATGAGGAAGAGAGAAAAAAAAGAAGAGTTCTTGGAAAGTTAGGAAGGTTGTCTTGGCTTATTAAGCTCATAATGATTTTAACAAAGAGTTCAGCAACACACACTCACACAAGGACACAAACAAATACACATACGCATATGAACACACACTTTTTCTGCTGAGGAAAGATTCTGGCGGATCCATTAAGATGATCTAAAGACCATCACTCAAATATGAGTCTCTGGCTGTGGTGGGCATTTTCCAGACACATACACAAACTCTTCTACTGCTCTAAAACGACTCAGTATCAATGCTTTCCTCAGAACAGATCATTTAATTTACTGTCTTTGCATGTTCAAGTTTTCAAATTTCAAAGCAGTATTTCAGTAAAACAAAAAGTCATTCTGAATTCTCTCCAGACACACTATTTGTTTCAAACCCACAGTGTAGGCTGGAAACTTTCCATTTCTCCAAATGAAATCCAACTGCTGCTTTAAATTCTGGTAAGACATGTAAACCAAACAATATTTACTTATAAAGCTTTACAATAACTCATGTTGTGGTGCAAATTTTCCGACATCCAAATAGATGCAGAATGGTAAATATTGCTGCTTTTTGCTGTGATTGTGAAGGTGATTTATGATGAATGAGTATCTTTGAACCATTTTTTTTTTTTGCATGTCTTTGGAATTAAATAGGTCATTTTGTGGTTGCTATATATCATTATTCAGTCATTTAGCTTCCAAAGAGGCCATAAAAATAATAATTGTGACATCAGAAAAATAAGCACAGTTGCCATCAAAGACAGTTTACAAAAGGTCAAAGTAATGCATTGACAACAAATCCTGAGGACAGCATAAGTTTGTCGCATCGTCACAGTTTGAATGTTTTAAAGAAAATGTTAAGTGCACTTTTAAGAACACATTTTCTTTTATTTGTATTAAAACAAAAAAATAAATTAGGTTTTGATTTATTTTTTTTGAGTGTCTATGTTTGTTAGTATGTTAGTGGATGTTCAAAAGTGTGAGACTACTGAAAATCTAGTATCTAAAATCAAATTTAAGAGTTACTGTATGTTAATAAATATAATAATTTAAAATAAAAAACATTGAAGATTGTGTTCAATTTTAGGTTAATAATCGACATTGATCATGTGACTGTTCAGACAGTCAGATGTTCTTGCTGAAGGACTGGAGGACAAGATGCTCTTTGGATAATCTCAAAACATACTGGAGAACTTTCTGAAATTCATGTTCATTTTTCAAATTAAATAATAAAAAACTGAAAACTCAAATTGTGTTGCTTATTATTTAAGTTGCATTTAAAAATGTTGCATTACATTATAAAAATGCAAAGTACAAGCATTTTTACCAGTGATTTCTGACTTTTGGACCCCACTGTACGTACAAGACTATGTTGTGTGTGTATGGATGTGTGTCACTCACCGCTCTCACTCTTTTCAATCACCTCGACTCTCTCTCCTGCTTTCAGGCTGATTTCTGTATTTTCCTGACGCTGGTAGTCTGCCGTCACCACATACACACACATACACTCCTCTACACCCAGGGCTTCTCCATGATCTCTCCCTGAGGATGATGGAAAAAAACAGGCCGTAAGCCAGCTGCCTCCACGCCCGCGTCCACCTGAACTGCGCCGCGCCATTCACCAAAACCAACACAGCCCCAGCCAATCAGCACGTGGTACCAGATCAATGGCTCATCCAAGAATCAACAACAACACTGGCCCAAAGAGGCTCAGATCTGTGGAGTTAATGTCTCAACAAGCAAAAAGGCTCAGGTACAACAAATCCTACTTTCATCCAGTCTCATCCCACCTTAAAGTTCCAAGGTAAAAGGTTTTGAGCAAGCACAGTTCAACCTGAAGCACATCCTACCGGCCCTGGGCTCAGGGGTCCAACCAACGACAAGACTCATATGGGCTCTGGCATCTCCTCTAAGAGTTTCAGATCCCTTCTGCAGCAGGACACTGGCCTGACTAAATGAAGAAATGGAGCAAAGGGGGAAAAGAAAGACAGAGAGAAAAGGAAAAGGGGTAGCTGACGAAAGGAGTGAAAGATGAGATGAGGAAAATAAACCAAGAGCTATGGGCTCAAGGGGCGGGCAATAGAGAAAGGGGAAACAGATGCCAATCAAATGATGCTCCACCCCTTTAAAACAGTTTAAACAGAAACATATGGCCTATGAAAATAGAGTATACTCACACACTCAGCACATACTCGCATTCTCTCCAACTTTGTTCACATTCTCTGAAACACATCCTACGGCTCTCCGACACAAAAACAGCATGGTCACATTTGAAACACTGATTCTCTATTTTCAAAGAAAAAACAAAGACTACATTAATGGTAGTTTTTAGCATTAGCTTTAGGGCTCAATTCATCTCTATAAAAAACATTATGATGTTTCCGGAATTTATGCTAATTGAAAAGTATTTAATACAGGAAAAATATAATAGTGTAGATGGCCTTGAACCTGCCTTATTGTACATCCGTCCTATGTACATTGTACATTTACAGTCATGCCAGAAGTTGAAAGACTGTTTGTGTGTGTGTGTGTGTGTGTGTGTGTGTATATATATATATATATTTACACGTTCTTTTGGTTCTCAAATCTGATTGGTTGAGAACCTTGCTATATTGTATGAATATATGAATTTGAATATTACTGTTTGGTGCAATCACTTAGCCTTGACCTCTTTCAAAAAAATCTTACCAAACCCAAACTTCTGAACAATAGTGTAACTTTGCACAAAAAGGTTAGTAAGTGATTCTTTCACTCAAGTAATATAGTCTTTGTGGCTATATTTAAAACAATGTGTTTGTGTTAATGTTTATTCTGGTGCAATTATTCTTCTACTGTACACATATTGTTATTGTAATTTTATCACTGAATTTGTTTATTTTATTTTTTAAGGTCGCATCACATGTTGATATTCAAAATCACTCTTGTTGAAATTTTATAAACAGCTTAAAGGGATAGTTCACCCAAAAATGAAAATTCTGTCATCATTTACTCACCCTCATGTCGTTCCAAACTTGTATGAGTTGCTTTCTTATGTTGAACACAAAATAAGATATTTTGAAGATTGCTGGTAATCAAACATTTTGTGGTTGCCATTGACTTCCATAGTATTTTTTCTCCTACTATGGAAGTCAATGGCAACATAGTTTTTGGCTGAACTATCCCTTTAAGTCCTTATCTTCATACATTTGCATTTAAAGCATTTTTACAGATGCTGTTATTTGGAGTGATTATTCTTTAAAGAGTATCCTGAGTATTTCAGCCCTATTTTCCAGTCCTCGTCCTCAAAGCTGCACACACACACAGAGTTTGATAAACTTCAAATTTTCACAGTGTACCAATAAAGGAATGTTTTATTCCCTTTATACAGTCCCTCTTTCTCTGTGTTTTGTTCTTCATTTTTTCTCTTTCCTTCCCTCCCATGGCTCCCCTCTCCTCACTCCTCATTCACCCCATCACACTGAAGCCACTTCCTCTCTGCCACGTCAACGGCCTCCCTCTGAACTGCTTTTTCTTCAAAATCACAGAATCCCTTTCTCTCTTTTTCTGACGCTCCTTTATCCCAATTACTCTCTCTCTCTGTCTCTCTGACCCCGATATCATATTTTACATGGACTGCATGTCGTTGTTGCTTATTTCTGCAGTAGGCCTATGTTTTTCTGCAGGAATTCAGCTGACCTCATGAACAAACAGGCACAATGTACTTTCTTACATTATAAATCTTACATTATAGCTGCACATTCAGTACTGCATACTAAATTACACTTAATCAAGTACATAAATGTGTTACAACTCTGCTTGGTTTGACATGAAAAATTAAATGAGTGATTAAGCTGCGACTACAGCACAAACTCAGGAAAAATATAATAATCTGTGTGCTCTCAGTAGTTTTATGCTGCACACGGTGTTTATGTGTGTTTCTGACCTAGAATAGAGACGAAATTGCTTAAAAATATTCTAGAAGAGAATGCAGGGGTCTCAATATGTCTTTTTTAAGTTTTATTACGTTTAGTTTGATACGCCATCTTAAAATGCAGTGCTCATAGAACCAGTCGCTGAAAAAACAGCAAGACATGATGCAATGGCCAATGACATCAGTCTGTCTCATACATACATAGACCAAGAATTAACATTTCAGACACAATGTTCACAAAAATGTATTTTAATCATCTTCTTTTGGAGGGTTTTCTCAGCAAATTGTAATATTAATAGAGCGCTGCAGCCATGACATCAAAACCCAGAAAACGTCTCAGGTTACTTATGTAACCATGGTTCCCTGAGTAGGGAATGAGACACTGCATCCTCTAGGGGTCGCTATGGGGAACGCCTCGTCGTGACCCGTGTCTGAAGCATACATTGAAAAAACACCAACTCGTTGGCTGGCGACAGCCATGACGTTACTACCGGTGCGACTATAGTATAAATAGACGCCGGGGGGAAGGGGCGGAGCATACATCATTCACTTCTTCGTCTGAAGCTTATGTCCGAAGCATGGCAAGGGAACTAGAGGATGCAGTGTCTTGTTCCCTACTCAGGGAACCATGGTTACATAAGTAACCTGAGACGTTCCCTTTCATGGGAACTTCGAACTGCGTCCTCTAGGGGTCGCTATGGGGAACGGTATACCCACGCCACCATGCTGAGGGGAGTGCATGCCAGAAACATGGCGAGTACTAAGTACCAACTCTACCATATTGCTATGGGATTTGCCCCTGGGACGTTAGACGGCTGTCAGTAACATTATTCCTACTCCCCAAACACATACCCCAAATACTTACCTGTTAGGGTCAGACTCCTGGGCCCGGGGTAGAGCTCAAGGCTTGGAATCAGGATATATTCCTTTAAGGGAATACGACCAAGATCCTAGAATCATACTAGTCTTGGCCTGTCACACAGGGGCTACCGCACGTTTCTCTTTGTATGTGCTGAAGGAACTGTCTCAACAGACCCCTAGTAGCAACACCCTGTTAAAGTAGGTATCCAGAGGATACATAGGAGGAGTGGTGCCCAAGGCGGAACCGGGGTTTTAAACCACTCAAAAAGAGCACGTAGTCTTTGCGCGTAGCTCTTACCATATAGGATTTTAGAAAAGTGGGCAAACGTATAACATGCACACTTACCACTTATGTAGATTTCAGAAAAGTGGGCAAAGCATAAAGTGCACACTTACCAGCTATGTGGCTTTTAGAAAAGTGGGTAAAGCATAACGTGCACACACTTGAATACCTTTCTAGGGGTTCTCGTGGCACCCTGAAAGAGCAGCCCATAGATAGAAATAGCGCATCCCCAAAAACGCTATGTCTACGGCTATAATGCTGGAGTGGCTAGCAGTAAATCTGTAGCTGAGGGAGCAACATCCAGCTCTCAATCGAGAGGGAGCTCAACCTACAGCATTTTCCAATGGTGGAACAGCTAGCAGTTTTTTAGATGTGGGAGCAAACATCCAGCTCTCAGTCGAGAGGGAGCTCGACCTACAGCATGTTCCAAAGCTGGAACAGCTAACAATAATTTACTTAGCTGTGGGAGCAACACACCTAATTCTCAGTCGAGAAGGGGGCTCGACCTACAGCATGTTCCAATGCTGGAACGGCTAGCAGTAGTCTACCTAGGCTGAGGGAGCACAAACCCAGCTCTCAACGAGAGGGGGCTCGACCTGCAGCATGATTGTAAAATCAGAAGGGTAAGCATACTGCAAGCTAGCCAAACACTCAGCACATCAGGGAGGCAGAGGAAGGGCCTAATTCACCTGATGCTGCTGGTTCCAGGTGCTCTGGAGAAACAGAGAACTCAAACTTCTCATGTGAGAGGAGAACTCTGAATTCAGAGGAATGACGTTGCTCATTCCAGGTAACCCTTTTATAAAGGGGAGCACTGCTCAATATTACCATGAGGACAGCCCATGGAGCGAGGAATCCAACTCCTCAGAGAGGATTAACGCTTGAAAGAAAACACCATACTCACAATAAACCTCAATGGTGAGGGGAGCGATGCTTCCAGAGTGTGTCGACAGAGACACACTAGTTGAGTGCAGCCCAAGGTCTAAACCAACTCAGAGAAAGGGAACAAGATCAAAAATGCGTAACCCTTACATACAGGATTTTAGAAAAGTGGGCAAAAAGCATAACGTGCACACTTACCAGCAACGTGGATTTTAGAAAGTGGGCAAAGCATAAACGTGCACACTTACCACTTATGTGGATTTTAGAAAGTGGTCAAAGCATAACGTGCACACTTACCACTTATGTGGATTTTAGAAAAGTGCGCAAAGCTTAACGTGTGCATTCCCTTCCGTGCCTCAGCAGCGGCGGGTCCTGAATCGCGGGAAGCAGATGGCTGCCCCTCTATCCTCGAAAAGAGAGACAAACGAGAGCAGAGTTTTTCCCTTGGAAAAAACGCTCGCAGTGCACGCCGATTGCCCCCTTGGAGGCATCGCGTGCGTGCTCTTCGCCAAACAAATAATGCATAGATCGTGTGTGTCATCAGATGTTAAACACCGTCAACATGGATGCACACATCCTTAAACGCTTTGCTAGTGCTTGCCATAATGAGATAAATGGAGATCGCTCTTACCACAGAAATGCACGCTTCTAACAAAACAGTCAATGAAGACGAAGAAGAGAATGATGTGTAGCTCCCAGCGCCTATTTTATACTATAGTCGCACCGGTAGTGACATCATGGCTGTCGCCGGCCAACAAGTTGGTGTTTTTTCAATGTATGCTTCAGACACGGGTCACGACGAGGCGTTCCCCATAGCGACCTCTAGAGGACGCAGTTCGAAGTTCCCATGAAAGGGAACTAATTTGCCATTGGGTTCCCTCAAGATTTCCCTATGGGTTTTTATAATGTTTTTTTTTTTCAATTCATGAGTAAAATAAGGTCAGTGGTATCACGATACCTGGACGTTTTGTTGTACAATGTAAACTGCACACACTCACACCCCAACCATTCTTATGTAGTTACTTATTACAAACATGTTTTAAAAAAAATAAATAACTGTTTTACATTTCACATTTTCAGTACAAGTGTACATAATTTACGTTGTAGACCAAAACATCCAAGTATAGTCAAGTTTTGTTTACCAAAGGCTTTATTTTATTCATAAATTGAAAAACCCCATTATATAAACCCATAGGAAAATCTTAAGGGAACCCATGGCGAATTAGTCTTCCGGGTTTTGGCATAACGGCTGAAGCACTCTATTAATCTGCATTTCATGTAGTTAATTTGATTATACTTTTAATTGGTTAACAGCCCTAAACTAACATATAAAACATTGTTTTGAAATGATGGGTATAACTTAAAACTTAAAGTGATATTTCAGTACCAAATATAGACAGTTTATGTAGTGCACAGTGAAAACAACAGAACTCATTTTCATTCTCTTTCTTTCCAATAACCCCCAAGGAGGACTTTGTGCTGGCCTACATATCACATCGACACACACATTAGTGTTTCCATTTGACTATGGTGGAGGGAATGCAGAGTTGCATAACTAAGACAGCAGAACTGAGATCTCATTTCAGACACTCAAGAGCAGAAAGAGAAAACGCACACATAATAACATTATTACATTTCCCTCTGTGTTTAGAATATCAAAATTCACCTCTTCCACATGTGTCATATTTAAATGATATCCCTCTTTCTGTTGCCCACACAACCCACACACACACAATGATATTGGGAATTGAAGGCAATGTAAAGGCTGTGATATACTGTAAAAAAAAAAAATGAATCAATAATGCTATTTCACAAGGTAATTGTCTGTATTATCGTACATTATCTTGTAGATGTAACCCACATACATTCACATCAGCAGTCCAGGGGATCTTAACAAGGATATTTCTTCGCAAATGGACTCCTCTACTTTTTTGTTGAAAAGATGCGCTCTCCCATGATGTAATGTTAAAGTAGCTTTTCCTGAGAAAGCACTTTTTGTCAGACATGCAGGACACCTACTGCTAAGTCAACCTGTAAAAAGTTGGTTAGATTTTTAGGGGAAAAAATGGCTTTACATTAATCAGTAAAGTTCAGGACAGATAAACCAGCTAACATCAAGCTAACACAAATAGAAATCACTGTAACCTACAATCAAACAACCTCTGCAAATGCACAAGAGACTCGGCCAATGTTGAATGTTAAGGATTATTTTGGAATTGCCTTAAAACCAGCATGCACCGAAGTGTTTCATACCACTCACCTTTAATTTGATACAATTTACCACTTAATATCCTTACCAAACCTAACTAAACTGCAATCTATGAACAACAGCACAACCTAGTGTACAAAGACTAACTCTGTATGACAAAAATCAGTAGAAAAACGGATAATGTCCTGGCAGAAATTTTCCCTAAAACACAACACAATTACAATTTAAGTTAAACACCTTCATATTAACATGGTATGCTACATTGGGCCATATCCTTTACAGGCTTTTCTTAGATTGTATATTTTAGGTTCAAACTTAAGTAGCAGAATTCAGAAAATATAGAATACAGAAAAAAACAATATCTCCACTGTTTTACAATAAATAATATTATTAATTTTTCTGTTACTTCTTATTACATGCCAAGGAAGCAAACTGTATAGAAATGTACTGAGCTATATGACTGTTAGATCATTGCTTTATTGACAAAAGACTATGGATGAGTACAGCAGAAATAAGCTCTCATTAACAAAAGTGGTTCAAAAATGTAATGTAATATTCACCTTCCCAAATTGAGGTCACAATGTGAAGTCTCACCACTTAATCAAATCACACACTTGCTCTGAGGATTCCTGACCAATGAGTAACTGTGTGAAAGAGAGAAAGAGGGCCAAGTGTTTAGGTTGCTGGAGTGACCACAGAACAGTGCTTCACACTCCACAACTCTCTATTTTGGTTTCTTTAAAACTCAGTATCCGTACTCAGCCAATTTCCGGGGCATTACATTCAGGTACAGCGTGTATAAACTGTAAGTACTGTTATGCAGATGTTCTGTATATTTGTTTCATAATTAATTATTTGTAATTAACTCCATAATTTCTTGTATTAATTCATTTGAGGTTCGATTAAAAAATGTATATGAGTTGTAATGTGATGTAAATTCATTTGGTGTACTTTAAAACATAAGGCGCGAGAATGCGTCACTTTAACGGAAATTACGTGTTTGTTAGTCGCCCTGATGGACTGATGATGAGCGGACGCATCACAAGGCTCTGCTAAGTGAAATACGTTTAGGTTTAAAATCAGTGCTGTCGCAAGCCAAAAGGACAGTAAAGAAGATTTTCATAAACTCAAAGACCTCTTTTCATGACAAGCGGCCAATGAGGTATTTGTTTGTAAAATGTAACGAAAGTGTTCATAATAGCGCTAAGCGCCATTTTGTGTTTGATGTATTTGTACTGTTTTCACTTGTGTACAGTTCTCACGGCGTTGTGGCGTTAAGACGTCAAAGGCGCGAAAGACATAAAGAAGATGACCCTAAGAATAAAACCCCGCCCCCCCCCCCCGGTTTCTAAAGAACCAACCTGGGGTCTGTTTGTCCGGAAAGATAGCTCCATAAACATCCCGACCGTGGGCGGCTTGTTGGTTTTAAAATAGAGGAGGCACACTAATTGTATTGGTCTGGGATCCCCGATTATTGTTATTATTATTTGCTTAACCACTTTAAAGTGGCTTTTTGGTTGCTTTTAGTCAGAAAACGTAAAGAAAACGACATACATACAGCAAGATAATATAATTTCACTTACCTGGCCTATCACTTGAAGCAAACATCCATCCCTTCTTAAAAGTCTGTGTTAAAAGAGAGCTGCTTGTTGCGCCATTTCATTAAGCCGACTGCTGTAACGTTAGTCTATATCCAGCATTGGCTGTTTTCCCTAAATTTGTATATATACTGTTTGAATTACAGCTTGGTAAATCTGTTGGCGATCAAATATTTAATATCACGACTCCTCATAAGTACTTGGTACATTATCAGCGCAGCGGCAGACGTTCAAACTAACATCACGTAATTTACGTCTCTTTGATGATTGGTTGATATCAGAAGGAGACTAGCCTCTTGCGAGGTTTCTTTTCTCAACACTCCTCAGCGCTGAAAGTGAACACTCGATGCTGATTGGCTAATTTCTTTTACCAACAGAGGCACCAGAGCTCAGCTCTTCCCCGGCCTCCCCCTACCCTTCTCTATCACGTAGCGGTTGCAATTACATCAGCAGATTCGGCACATTCGCGATAGAAAAGCGGCGTTTTCCAACTTCAGTAACATGTTATTACAGCTGTGAAATTACAAACAAAAAAATACACATTCTGAGACATGAACTGAAATGAATTGTGAATTCTATTAACATTAAATCGTCCTCCTCCCATTTTCACCTCATAATTATGGGCCGGGCCGCCACTGCATACAGATAAATAATTATAAGAAAGGTCAACAGTAATGAGGGTGCGGTCGGTATCGTTAAAGCAACAAGGGCCCACAACTCACGCAATTGACGCTGTTCTCACCACACATTTTCTCATGCACTGAAAACCCTCAAGCAAAAGCGCCTTCCATTAAAACTAATAATTTGGAGACACAGATACGGCAGCCTCTCAAGTGCGAATTTGTGTTGTGTTCTGGTAAACTTCAAAAGCTTAACATGTTTTTGTAGCGTTGAGCGATGTAGCCAGTCACATATCTGTGGCCATTGCGTTCAAATTACTTAGAATTCACTCAACACTCAACACTTTTATTTATTTATTTTAATTCTGCAAGCTCCCGAATCCTCTCATTATAACAAAGTGTATTCACAATGTAAATAAGGGATCCATTGATTATAGTGGCACCTGCAGGTGTACGGCTGTAGGCACTGTGCATACCATGAGCGCATCTGCTGCCCCTTTGAAGGACAAAACATTTTTTTTCCCCCCCCCCCCCATTTTTTTTTTCTTCCTGCAAAGTTTTGATTTTTACCACCTAATTTGTTTTTTTTTTTTTTTTTTGGTTTTTTAGTCCCGGATTTCTGTCAAATGAACCAGCGATGACAATCATTCGTGATTTAATCATCTTTTGAGTCGTTCTCTCTTTTCGGTGAACTGGCCGAACGCGTTTGGACCTGTTTGATACAGTCTATGGTAGTTAAAGTTGGCAAGATATTCACAGATCTCTCTACCAAAAGAGAATATTATGCTATTTTAACCGACGCTGTTACATAACTAACATTACATCTAAGACATATATTGTTTTCGGTTCTTTAGTTTCCTTAACTTTATATCATGGCTTTTGTGACACTGAGTTGTAATACTGGGGTTTCCCTCTTATGTCACACTCCAGGATTGCTTAATGCTCAATGAACTAATACAGTGATGTAAACAAGACCTCAGATCTCAGTATACACTTTACTGATGATGCTAACTATACCTGAGGGTTAAATACAAGAAAAACATATTAATGTTGCAGTCTTAAGAATTTTTTTTTTAATTTTTTTTATTAGAATTTATTAGTTTATTCAGAAAGGGTGTTAACCTCTCAAAAGTGGACCAGTAAAAAGCCTTTATAATGGTAGCTATGTACAAAGAGTTCTATTGTCAAATAAAAGTTATTTGCTAATCGAGTAATCAAAGAATCCTAACAAAAGTATGGTTTCCACAAAAATGTGTGCAGCTCAACTGTTTTCAACTGATTATAATTTTTTTTAAACTCTTTCTGAGCACCAAATCAGCATATTAAAATGATTTCTTAAGAATCATGTGGCACTGAAAACTGGAGTAATGATGCTGAAAATGCCTTCAATTAATTATATTTTAAAATACATTAAAATAGAAAACAGTTATTTTAAATTATAAATATATTTCACAACATTACAGATTTTACTGTATTTTTGATCAAATAAATGCAGCCTTAGTGAGACTTTATTAAAAACATTTTATAAAAAAAAAAATAACCAACCCCAAACTTTTGACCGGTGGTATATGTTACACTTTTTACCTTAGTGTTTACAAAGTTTTGGATACTGCTCTCATGAAAAACACAATCATTGGCAAAACGTTCATTGTTAGCATCTCAAAAATAGTGAATCTACACAGATCTGCGCCATTACTATGACAACCAATGTGGACATATAGCAGAATCAACTGGAAATGAACAAAATGACAGGGGAAAAAAGATAAGATCTGGCAACATTTTTTAAAAAATCTGTATAAATAAAAGTTCACATTAAATATTCCTTATTTTTCTTTCTGTTCAGTTTTCTTTTCTCCTATATGTTGGCGTTGCATACGGACCATCCCAGCTGTGGTTCCGGATGAATTGAGATGCTAGTTTAACTAGGGTCTAATTAAAACCCAAAATGATCTCTTTCCTGATCCTGATGCTATCTATGTATCATCATCCACATCCACCCTTCCCCCTATTCCACCATCGCTCACGTAGCCACAGGTCCCAAATGAAGTCCCTTAAGATCACTAACTGTGTGGCAATAGTCCTTGTCAACCCATGGGAGCCACTTTTTGTCTCCACAATGAACATTTGTGGGTGGGGGTGACATTTTATGGCTTCTTAAAACCTGGCTCTAATAATGTGAAAAGAAAATGAAAAGGTACGATACAACCACAGCCAGCCACAAGTTTCAACGAAATTCCCCAACCGCGCGATGATCTCTAGCTGACGGCTACAAGAATGACGCCTACACAGTCATTGCATGACATCATAGTGTTGAGTCACAAAGTTTCACATGATGAGCTTTACCACTGAGACAAACTGCAGGCTATCATTTAACTGACTAAGAAAAAATACAAGAAACACAAGTTTGATGTCCTGTGTGTGAGGGAAAGATGGAAGTCTACCACTTGGCAGGACATTAAAGACAGATCTAATTAAATTACACATTACGAGTCGCGTGTTGTACAGTAACACATCAAGATATTAAAAACAGCAGTGTGTCTGACTACCAAAGCAAAAAACTGCGCAGAATTTTGATTATATAGTTTTTCAGCCATTTTGACAGCCCTAATTCTGACAGCGCTGCACGAGCTCGCACCAGGGTTCAAAGTCCAAAGCGCAAGGAAAATCTGCGCTAAAACTGTTACTCGTCAGTTGCTCAGTAACAATTTTGTGAATTTTTTTTCAAAGGCATGTGACAATGCGATACGTGCAACAAAACATCTTCCCAAATTCGTAATGAGAAACATTTCTAAATCTGCATGCTGTTGTCAACAAAAAAAAAAGCACAGAGATCTTCCTGCGGGTTTCTGCCAAAATAAAAACCGAGGGAAAAGCAATCAACTCCATCGGACAAACCATAAATGATCGAAACGTTATAATTTTCTGTTTCATGTAATATATTTATTATAGTTCACACATAGGTTTCAAATGAGATCTGTAATTTCTAATGTTTGAAAAGAAGTTCTGCTGCGTTATTATTCAAGTCTCAAAAAATATTATTTTACTAACTTATTAATTTTATGTTAAATTGTGCTTTGTTGGTGTAATGTCTGCTAGAATGTTAAAAAAATTTCAGTGTTAAGTAAATATTTTTTTAAATTGTTGTTTTGTAATTGATTTCTTCTTTGAACAGCAAGACAAAACGGTAAAAGGCACATTTTGGCTATTTAATATATGCAATGGTGAAAAGAATGGCAAAATAGGCCTACACGGGGGGAAAATGTGAAAAAACGTGTTCGGTATTCAACCCAGTGTTTCATTTTGTTCGGCTTCGGCCTAGAATTTTCATTTCGGTGCATCCCTACTAATTTTACAAGCAAATCACAGTGTCTAATGTCTAATCGATTAAATGTGATCTACAAATAATTAAATAGAGTGTTATTTTGTGTGTGTGTTATCAGGCCATTTAAGTCTATTAACCCTCCCTTACTTATTCTGATCTTAAACACACAGAAAAACTCAACTGAGACACACGTGCCACACTACTATAAAGATGGAGTTTATTAAAGAGGAGAGAGAAGACGTGAAGATTGAAGAAGCTTTCAGAGTCAAACATGAAGATACTGAGGAAAAAACAGGTTGGTTTTCATTCTCAAAGCTGAACTCACTCATTTGGTCCTTATTAAAATGTCCAGCTCTACAGAAATTAGTGATATTTTTGAAGAAAGTCATATAAGTGTCCTAATTAAAGCTCTTTTATTTGTCATGGAGCGGGTCGAGATCACATGACCAGACAAACACTACCTTCTACCTGAGAAGGTCCTGCTTTCACAACTGGACATATTCAATATTTGATGCAGGAGAGATCTAGGCAGACGAAGTCTTTCAGTAAAATTATTATTTAAAAATAAAATCATAAATGGTAACAATTACAGATGAAAATTATAAATAAGTACAATTAATGGAAAATATTCAAATGAATACAAACTCCAAAATGAGTATATTCTGTTAAATTTTCTAAGATAGCAATCTAATCTAAGTATAATAATCTTCAGAAGTCAAAAGACAAGAAGACAAAGGCACCCTTGGAGTATATTCGGACGAGTTTAGTTTTCCAAACGACGTTTGAGTTACAATTCTTATCAGCCGACGCCTGTGATTTCATGTACGGATTCGGACGGGACTAACATCTCCATGTTTATTACCGAGGTAGGAGTGTCTGTGTTTTACTTGTGGGCGTTGCAGAAGATCACGTGTTCAGGATGCGTGGATTGCGTATGGTCATATGACCAATCGTTGGCAAGATGGCGGCGAAAAAGAAAGTGACACGACACTGGAGTTGGGAGGAAACATTAGCTTTAATTTCTGTTTGGAGCGAACCTACGTTTCATTTAACATGATGATTTTATAGAACTGGATTCTTGTAATAAACTCATTTGAATAAAGATGTTTTGACTTATATAATTTGGCTTTACATGCTACAACAATGAGAATTTTTTGGTCTGATCTGTAGACGTCAAATGAATTTATCCATTATGTCACTGTCTATGTCTTTAAAACTGCGTTCTTCCATCTAAATTAACCTGAAGTTCAGGGCTAGGTCAGGTCACGCTGACATGACAATGAGGATGATTATAGATAAGATCAGATACAAAATATAGCTGTGGTTTTACACCTTTCGAGCAGAAACAGCAGATCTTGGCAAATACCAGCTCTTGGAAAAGAATACGTAGTACCATGAAGGCAGAGGACAAATTTAGCAGACATCCTTGCATATAAAAAATATTTTTGCAGAGAGTACGTTTCCAACATCCTATCGAAATATCATAACATGTACTTTCTTATATGTGACCCTGGCGCACAAAAGCAGTCTTAAGGCGCTGGGTGATATTAGTAGCAATAGCCAAAAATATATTGCACGGGTCAAATTATCGATTTTTCTTTTATGCCAAAAAATCATTAGGATATAAGTAAGATCATGTTCCATGAAGATATTTTGTAAATTTTTTTACTGTAAATATATCAAAACTTAATTTGTTTAGTAATATGCATTGCTAAGAACTTCATTGGAACAACTTTAAGACGATTTTCTCAATATTGTGATTTTTTGCACACTCAGTAAATATGACATATTTTAAAATAGTTGTATCTCGGCCAAATATTGTTCTATCGTAACAAACAATGCATCAATGGAAAGATATTTATCAACTTGCGATTATGTTGAAAGCTCAATTTAAAAAATGTACCGATGTTTGTGGTCCAGGCTCACATGTCAAATGAAGAAAAATATACATTAAGTCAAAGGAATATGCATATTAATGGCAATAAAGAGAATAAATGAGTACTGAATAGGCCTAATACTTGAGTAAATGTGTAACATAAAACATTAATATGAGGAATATGAATATAATGCAAAAGAATCATAAAGATAGGGGTATGATTCTAACTTTGGGTGCGAGAGGTCCCGGGTTCATATCCCGGACGAGCCCCCAATTATGTTATGCTTACGAACATAACATAGAGGGGGAGGCAAGCAAAGGCTCGTTTAAAGAGGGGAATATTTATTAAAGAATTAAATTGAACAAAAAGGAGAGGAAAAATCGCAACAAAAACAACTGCCGATTCAGCCCCTGGTCCAGTTTTTCTCTGGATGCCAGCAAAGTCCCGCAACTCCTTCCAGTGTCACAACAGTATTTATACAGCTCAAGGAACACAGGTATATGAAACTGGCACCTAATAAACGAAGACAAAGAACAAAAACTCTCGGCCACTAGGGGCCAGCCGTATCTTTACAAGCCTTCACTTATGAACAGAATAAAATTACATGCATATGTAACAATAACTCATAATGAATATTCTGTATGGATGAATATGTAAAATAAGGAAAATATAACAATATTGATCATTTGCATATATCAATATTACATGTCATGCATTTAATTGCAAGAAATAATACAGAAGTAGCTTAAAACAATTATTTGGTGTAAACCCAATATCAACTTCTCTTTAAAAATTAAAAAAATTGATCAATTATACAACAGTTTGTAACAAAAACATCATTTTGGTCAAAGCATGTCGAACTCTGGTTTTAAACGTCTCTGGCTACAGTGATCTATCACGCCAAATTAAGTGCGCCAAAACGGTATTTAGGGGGCAAGCACGTATTGTATCCATTAGTTTTCTTCTTCTTCTGCTCAGGAAGTCTTTGGCAGCCCAAAGAACCACTTGCGGGAAAGTTATCAAATTTGGCACACAGATAGAGGACAGTCTCAACATTAACCTTAGCAAATTTGGAGTCTATATCTCAAACTCTAGTGCCACCAGTAGGCCAAATGTGCACTCATATTTCTGCTAATAACTTTTGAACCTAAAGGTCGAGAAGCAAAATTCTAGAAGCAAAGAAACTAGAAGCAATTTTTTTCTTCTGATTCCTTGGCTCATGCCGAGTCGAATGCACACCAACATTTACATTTCCACAGGTTAAGATTTTGATTTTTGTGAAAAATCTACTTTCTTGAACTCGTCTTAGACGGCTCAGATCATCTTCAGACAATGCTGGCAAAAAGTTATCAAAACCGTTTACATCACCTTCATAAATTGAATAAAAACAGAAAAAAGCAAAAACACACAATGCACATTCTTTATTCATGATTTTGTAGACATCCATAACTTGTTTCTAGAATGGTTTAACAAGACTACATTCCCTAGTACAATGTAATAAGGTACCTGGTTCCAGCTGGCATTTCCAACATTAATGGTTTTTCATTAGTTTCATCCTGTGAAGTCTTACCGGAGTGTGGTAGTATCTGTGAAGAATCTTATATTGAATGAACTTCCCCCCTGCTTCTTTTATATATTTACCACACCCCACCAATGTCCCTCTGCCATATGGTCTTGATGCTTTACATATCTAAATTATTTTATATCTGTTGTCTTGTGTCATTAAACTGCTGTAAACTTTTCTTTGTTTTTTCACATTAGACCTAATGGCACTGAAAGAGGAGAAAGTAGTACTTGATGAAAATGAAGAGGAAGATCAATATGAGAATCTTCATGATTTCATAACTGGAGAAAAATCTTTTTGTTGCTCAAAGACTACTCTGCCTTTATGAGGAAACCTGGCCCTGACAAATAAGAAAAGTGATTTGAAAAGACCTCACGCGAGAAAAAGAGCTCAGATTCAGAAACTGCAAAGTTATTTACTGCTTACGTTTGGAAAGAGTTTCGGTCAAAGAGTAAACCCTAAAGACCACAAGAGATATTCACACTGGAAAGAAGACTTTCATCTGCCAACAGTGTGGAAACAGTTTCAATCACAGAGGAATCTTACCAGGCACGTGAGAGTTCACACTGGAGAAAAGACTTACACCTGCCCTCAGTGTGGACACAGTTGTGCTCTCCCCCCCCCCAAAAAAGGACACATTAATGTAAATAAGACGTCACACTGGAGGAGAAAAACCTTACGTATGTCTCAGTGGGAAAGAGTATGCTCAACTAGGGAAAACTTTAAAATCCACCTGAGAATCATATGGGATGAGCCTTTTAACCTGCCAACAGTGTGGAAAGAGTTTCACTCGTAAAGAAAGTCTTGACAAGCACATAAGAATTCACACTGGAGAAAAGCATTTCACCTGCCCTCAGTGTGGAAAAAGTTTCGCTCTAAAAGAAAACGTTACCAGGCACATGAGAACTCACACTGGAGAGAAGCCTTACACATGCCAACAGTGTGGAAAGAGTTTCACTCAAAAAGGAAACCTTAAAACTCACATGAGAGTTCACACTGGAGAGAATCCTTACATGTCTAAAGTGTGGGAAAAGGTTCAGGACAACATGGAAACCTACAGCCACATGAGAAGTCACACAGGAGAGAGGCCTTTTACCTGCAAACTGTGTGGGAAGAGTTACTCACGAAAAGAATGTCTTAAGACTCACATGAGAATTCACATTGGAGAGAAGCCTTACACATGCCCTCAGTGTGAAAAGAGTTTTGATCAACATTGGAACCTTAAAGTCCACATGAGAATACACAATGGAGAGAGGCCTTTTTCCTGCCAGCTGTGTGGAAAAAGCTTCGCTCGTAAAATATGTCTTGAAAGGCACATGAGAGTTCACACTGGAGAAAAGCCTTACACATGCAAACAGTGTGGAGTTGGAGAGAGTTTTGCTCAACATGGAAACCTTACAGTCCACATGAGAATCCACAATGGAGAGAGTCCCTTCACGTGCCAACAGTGTGGACAAGGTTTCAATCGTAAAATAAGCCTTAACAGGCACATGAGAATTCACACTGGAGAGAAGCCTTATGGTGTGTTCACACCAGACGCGAAGCAAATATGCACATCGCATCACTCGCTCTAGATTACTCGCGGGATGTTTTTAGTGTCACTCGCGGATTATGGAGAAAAACAAAAAAACATCCCGTGAGTAACCAATCATGGTGAGGATAAATACGATCGCTGCTTTGTACCTGTTGTGGAAGTCCCAAAAACGTCTGAAACATCTTCTCCGGGAACTGCGCCTGGATGACAGCTATATAAGAATTTGAAGTTGTATCATATATTTTGGGTGCCCGCAAACAGATACAATACTGCGCTCCTCCATTTTCTGATTCAACCAGACATGCCAATAAGCTCTTCACTGATTGGCTTGCACGCGAATTTTCCGCTCCAGTTGAAATTTTTGAACTTGCGCGAAAGACGCGATTGAGGCGAATATCTTGCGTTTGCGTCGCCTGGTGTGAATTCGCCTCTCTTCGCGTCTTTGCATTAACTTTGTATGTAATCTACTCGCGCAAATAATTAAATTCACTTTTGGTGTGCACACACTATAACACTGCAACAAGTGGATAGTTTGCTCACATGGAAACTCAAAGGATAGTTCACCCAGAATTGTTTTTTTTTACACTGTTTGATGGGGTAAAAGGCTTTTTGAATCCAATTGGACTTTAAAGGGATTGTTCACCCAAAAATTAAAATTACCCCTTGATTTACTCACCTTCAAGCCATCCTAGGTGTTGGGAAGTTGTGCCTAATGGTTAGAGAGTGGACTCGGGAACACCAAAGGTTGCGGGTGGGTACGTACTGGCAGGGATTGTAGGTGGGGGGATTTAATGTACAGCGCTCTCTCCCACCTTCCAATACCACGACTGAGGTGCCCTGAGCAAGGCACCGAACCCCAACTGCTCCCCGGGGCCGCAGCATAAATGGCTGCCCACTGCTCCGGGTGTGTGTTCACGGTTTGGGTGTGTTCACTGCTGTGTGTGTGCATATAGGATGGGTTATGCAGAGCCCTAATTCATAGTATGGGTAAACATACTGGCCACATGTTCACTTCACACTCATTCTTTCAGACGAAGCAATCGGAGGTTATATAAAAAAAAACGTTGGCAGTGCGTGAGTTTTCTTGTCATGTAGTCCAAACAAAGTCCATAAAGAGGCCATCCATCCATCTAAAAAAGTGTCCCACTGGCGCGGGGGTGAATAAAGGCCTCATTGTTTAGCGAAAATCGCGAGCATTTTGGTAAGAAAAATTATCCAATTAAAACTTTATAAACTGTAGTCTCTAGCTTCCGCTAACTGTCGTACGCGTGTTCATTCCGGCGGATGACGTAGGACGTAGCGTAAGGTCCGGTGAGAAGTGACGAACGCGGAAGTGCATAGGAGAGAGCAAAACAAAACACCGGTTATTAGAAGTACAAAACGAGGAGTTGTAAAGAAAAATGTCGGAGGATTTCAATATAAACCAAGAGGAGACTGGTTTTACTTTGCTAAAGTAAGGAAACTTTGCTTCCTTTGCTCCTGAAAACAAACGTCGGTTCTCGCGAGACGAGCATATTCTCACCGGACCTTATGCTATGCCTACATCATCCGCCGGACTGACAGTTAGCGGAAGCTAGAGATTACGGTTTATAAAGTCTTAAATATGGATATTTTCCTTACACAAACGATATTTGTATGAAATTATAGGTTTGTAATCTTGGGGATATTTAAATTGATTTTAGATACATAAAATATAAACACATTGTCCTAATGTAGGTACATTGGAAGTTGACAAAAATAAATTCAGTATCGTGTGCAAAAACCAAATTATAATGAGTGGGGCGGGGTGCAACGTGGAGACAGTTTGTTCATAACGATTAGACCTATGGTAAGACTAGTGAAGGGTACAAGGGGCAAAACCTAGCCACACAAAAAAAGTACCCATAAACAGAAGGGGAAAAAGGGGCTATAACGAAAAGGAAGAGATGGAAAAGGGAAGTGAAGTGAATGTGCTGTTCAAGAGAGAACCTTTAATTACTTTGCATGGCCCGAGGCTAAGGATTTAGATATTTTTATGTGATGGCCATACAAATAAAAGGGTTGTCTGGTTTCAAAAATTGTTGTGGGGGTCTGGCCGGATGCGTGTGAGATTTCCCAGGCCTGTAGGGGTGGCCCAGTCCGGCCCGTGGATGGATGCACTTTATTGGATTTCTATTGGACTATTGAATCTCAACAGCCATTCACTGCCATTGTAAAGCTTGGAAGAGCCAGGATATTTTTGTAATACAACTCCAATTGGATTCGTCTGAAAGAAAAAAAAGTCAGGTACACTTAGGATGGCTTGATGGTGAGTAAATCATGGAGTAATTTTCATATTTGGATGAACTAACCCTTTAAAGTCCACATGAGAATTCAGAAAAGCCTTTCACATGCAAACGGTGTAAAAAATGATTCAGCTGAAAAGGAAACCTTAAGTAGCACATGACGATTCCTTCAAGAGAGAACTATTTTAAATGTCATCAATGTGGATTTTTTTTTACAGGCAAGTAGAACATCTGTACAGTAGCTTTAAAGCTGAATCACATCTTTGCAACATTGACACTGGATGAATTGGATCAACACTGAAAACGGAATAACCACTATTTGGTGCTTTTATAGAACTTTTTGTCCGCTGATTGGCCTTCTTTGTTTAAATTGGATTGACATTACCACTGTTATTGACCCGAACGGACTTGAACTAAATAATGACACTACTGTCTTTTAGAGCTGCTTTACAGCAGAATCTGAATTGTTTCCATAGAGTTTCCACAATTGATTCTGCAATTTTCTTTTATTTCCAGCTCCATAGAAATAAAGGCGACTTGACTGTCTTGACTTGACTTTTCAAACAACCTCCTGTTGTCAATATAATAAGGTTGCCAAAAGTACCAACATCGGTACCAAGTCTGTACTGAAATCTTAAAAATGTGACGATGCCAGCGCTAGTTTGCGCTAGCATTTTGAGCGCTGTTGAGTAGATTCTGAAACATCTCTGATTGGCCATTGTGTTCACGCGTTCAACAGATATGTCTGTGATTGGCTACAGTGATCATCGCTTCAAAAACGTGTTGTAAATGCACATCTTCACCGAGCGCTTACACAGATACACACGGGAGCGTTTGAAAGCAAACAGCGGATCCGTTCTATCAGCAGATGCGTCTATGTTTTTCAGCCTAACATGAACTTAAAAGCAATTTAAATAACATTTTTTGATAAACCTATACTCTTTTATTTTTTTATTTTTTTTGTTTATTTATTTATATTTTTTCATGATACAATCAGGCTTAAAACAGAATTCTAAATATCAATGTAAAAGGAAATCAATTAGTTTGAATGAAAAGGGTTAAAGTACACATGAAATCAAAGTTGACTATATTAATTTTGTTATCGCACATTGCTATTTTTGTGGAGAACAATTCATCCGTGCAAGTCAATCCACCAAAAAAAATTTGTTTGCTTTCGTAATCTTTAATCCAAATCTGAAAATGCACCTCACCTCTGAAATGACGGACCTTCTCTGATGACGTCAGTTTGACGGCTTAGGCATGAGCATAATATCCTTAACCACGCCCATCCAACTGTGAGCTTTGACAATGCGCGAAGGAAAAACTGCGTAACAAACACACAGAAATGGCGAGGAGGTGCGTTTTAGGTTGTGGTTCTCCCGAAACCCTATTTCCAATCCCCAAAACACCCTGGTTGCGGTCACAATGGCTCGATGTTTTGCATTTCGAGGAAGGAGGGATATCAGAGAGGTCGCGGTTGTGTTCGAAGCACTTCACACGCGAATGCATCAAGAATCGGACACAACACGAAATGGGGTTTGTCAAATATCTGTCATTACAGATACGGCTGTCCCATCAGTCTACACCGTTGGCTCCTCACAAAGTTTGAAGGTAAGTGCAACTACCTAGCAACCAAGCTTTTTCAGACGTTAAACATGATACAGGGCTGCCAGCAGAAATTCTTGTCATAGTGCGTAACTTACAATAAATTAAATGATTTTTGGCGCGTGACTGCGCCAGCGACAACAGCACTAGTTTAGTAGTGAGATTCATCATAAGGATAATCTCTTACTCTTTACTACTGGTTATAACACTAAAGTGCAAATGAATGAACATCAGAAGGTATGTTGAAGAATACAGTACAGCTTATTGAAATGTATAATCGATCAATCAGTCAATCGGTCTTTCAACCGCAAGAAAGACTTGCGAATAATTCTTAGTTTAATTCAAAAGCTGGCAGTCCTGTCAAATGATATATTTTTGCATTGCACTCATATCATACTGTGATGCAATTCCTGTTATACAGCCCCTAACAAGAGATGTGGCATGTCAGTGTGATGCACCATATTTGAAGAGTGTGTCGATCCAAACAATAACACAAAAGCTGAAAAAATTAACTGGGAATAGTTTTCGTGTTGTGTTTCATGGGTTTGATTGTCATATGTGTGTGTTGAAATGATTCAAGCCTTTTTAGATACTCTGTTGGCATCTCTTGTTCTGAGAGTGTTGGCACAAGTCTCGAACCTCCATGTTTCACATCAACACCAATTAAAAGGCCACGTGTGGAAGACACCACAATCAATGACGGCTCAACCTGTACCTCAAAGCAATTGTCAGATGTCACCTATGAGCTTGATATCACGCAAGAAGGCGGTGAAAAGTAAGTGTAGTTTTACTTTGTATACACAGGTTAGATGTCAGGGCACCTATGGCAGATTTGAGATTCGCTTTAAGTAATTAATGGAAAGCAAGTTAAATTGAAATAATTTTCTTTTCTTGCTGATCCGAAAAAATTATCCGATCCGTGGGTCAAAAACCGTAATGTGATCTGAACCGTGAGATTTGTGATCCGTTGAACCACTATTTATTTTACATAAGCACAATGTTTAATTCTTGTAAGGTACATGTTATTTTATGTAATTGCTGCTTAGGTCTCTCCAAGAAGCTGGGTGCACTAGAGCGTAGTTTTGGAGAGGTTCTGGCCTGGAGGAAAAGTGTCATAAACCACCTGTACTGGTGTGCATCATCCTCCAAAACCGGTGAAGAAGCCGTGGAAAAGTGGAAGTCTGTTACTAACCATGTGCACCATCATGACAGCGACTTATTCCCTGTCTGCACCCACCCACCCATCGAGATGCGGGCTTGGCTGAAACCGAGCAAGGATTTTGTTAGCACTACATGATTAGCCTAGTTTGGTAACAACCATGAAAAATTAGGGACTCTGGATTACTCTGATTTTATTGTTGATGATTTGGCACGATCCATTTCTTCAAAGCTAATTTAAGCCAAGTCAGTTATGTATTAAGGGATTAAGATAAAACTTTAAAATAATGTTGTCACACATAACAAATCTGACTCACAAGTAAAATTTTATTAATTGCTAATTACAATACTCTTGACATTTTAAAAAAATGTAAATGGTGAAAAATAATTGCTAGTTGTGAAAGTGTTGAATTGCTAGTAGTGTTGAAATGTCATTTCTGTTCATAAATAATTCTATATGTGCATCTGTCACACTGTCCTGTATTGGAAAATACACCATTTATCACACTTTACCTAAACAAATGTTCTTATTTCCATATTTTAATTTAGCTATGTAGGTTGCTGCTTGCTGCTCTCCACTACAATGAAAATGCCAATCCTCAGTATGCATGCAATGAGAGAGCTGTGGACCATCGGTCAGAGTCAAATGGCCAAAATACAAGAAAGGGGAACATTCCCTTTTCTACATAAAAACAGCACCAACCTACAGTAAGTACATAAGGACAATGTAACCATCAAATAAATATATTCAGTTAATATGCATGTTCCATTATGTTGCATATGGTAAATGTCGTTTGATTGCCCACAGTGAATGATCCTTGTGGTGGAAAATGTCTACTTAAAAATGGCCATGTTCATTGTATTTTTCTTATTATATAGACTATGTGGAGGCTCTGCTCAGACTGCTTTGTGAGGAGGTGGTCTTCAATCCCAGCCCATACCAACAGCAGATTCATGAACTGAACTTTCCAGACCACCTGTGTGCTGCCTTTGACAGGCCCGACCTGCAGGGAGCTGTAGTCAGGCCCTGGTCACGTTTTTCTGAGATAAACTGATAGAATATGTGTATTTTTTGGTGTAAATAGTCACATTTATGTAACTATAGTATAAATAGTTAAATTCTTAAAAAAATGTAGTAAATAAGAAATTAAGTGTACAATAATAGTTCTTTAACATTGTTTATTAAAACAAGACATGCACACTACTGTGGATGTAGTGAAGGTAGCTTGAACCCTTGGTATCTATCTGATGGGAATGTAGATCTTATCTTCTCCACAACACGTGATGGGAGGACAACATTTATTTTTCTTCCCAAGTAGCCCCAGCACCATCTCACAAAGGTCCTAAAGGCAGTGTGACGGTATCACCAAAAGTCCAAAAGTTTCAAATTTAATGAAATATAAGGTGTCTTTAATCCACCGAGAGTGTGATGGGGGATGAGAGTTTTTCCAGTTAAAAGTCTGAATTAACTGTGAGAAAGATGCAAAAATATCATCAATATATAATTCCGCAAAAGAGACAAGACCGCACTTCTTCCAAGAGGCAAAAGCTTCATCCATGGTTGAAGGGGAAAATAAAGGATTTGAGTATATGTGAGAAGACAAGGGAATGTTCTGAATCCCAAAATGACGTGAAAACTGGTCCAGATCTTAAGGCTATTAGTCACTAGCATATCTGTGTAATATTTTGAAAGTGTGGTCGGGAGACAGAGGAGTGCAGACAAGGAAGAGAGCTATAGAAGAGGAGTTTCAAGCAGAGCAAGATGGGACGGCACAGACCCATCTGTGTGAAACCACCGGGAGCATAGACCGCATATTTGCTGCCAATAACGGATATCAAGTTTTTTTTTGTACTGTCTATGTTTAATTTGGAGTTTGGTTTGCAGTTGCTCAGTTAAGTTGTTCACGCTGCGCTGGTAGAGATTGGCCGCGACCGTCAATTCCTCAGTCACTGCAGCGGAGAGTGAGGCAATTATAAGTCAAGCTACATTTCTCTAGTTAAGGGTCCGGGGAAAGTCGGTCCTGGGAGCGCAGCCCTGCAGAGTTTAGCTTGAACCCTAATTAAACACACCTGAGCAAGCTAATCAAGGTCTGAAGGGTTACTAGAAAGCTACAGGCAGGTGTGTTTTAATTAGGGTTGGAGCTGTACTCTGCAGGGGTGCGGCTCTCCAGGACTGGAGTTCACAAACCCTTGCTCTAGTGTTACTTTTTTAAGGATGGCCTGTGCCACCAAAATAGGGCAGCCAGTTTGCCACACCATAATATGCCTGCTCTCCTAACCAGTAAGGGTCAACTTTAACTAACCCACACAGTCTGGCAAAACCCTTGAAGATTCTTTACTGTGCTCACAGATACCCTCATAAAGGTGAACAAATTCTTATAATCACCAAATCTTCATGCTACATATTACAATTTGTCTGATTGATATAGAATGATAAGGAGTAATGATTTACTAGGGGGCTCGGAAAGCGCATCTCATGCCAAGTGGCTAGTGAGAACCGGCTTATCAGGCATGGCCTACATACTTAAAAACTGTTGAACAATCCGTTTTTGATAAGTCCTTTTCAGGCAAGTCATTTCACTCGGCGGACATCTTTGAAATGCCTTTTTTCTTTCTGGTCGCCAGCAAATACAGTCGCCTATCTCTTTGGAATGGGGAAACATAAAATTCCCAAAAACTGTTCGCCAAGCTTACGATTCATTTTCATATTTGAACTCAATGAAATCCGACCATAACTGCCTCATAAAAGTTGTTTCTTATGCTCCACGGTAGCAGTGGCAATCTGGATGCTCAAGGGAATGGTGCTGCTGGAAAAACAAGCCAAGGTTTTGCATTATAGTTTTGCATGGCATTTACACAAATAAACTACTTCCGACTATGGTCCATCTGGATGATCGTGCCATTGTAGTTTACACTCAGTGATTAAAAAAAAACGTAACTATACCCCAATACAGCTGTCAATATGCAAACTAAAATATTATATTACTGTTACAAAGTTGTTACTTTTGGACCAGTTTTAAAGTTTTATTCATTTTTGTTCCTGAAATCCCACCCTTCTGAGGGGATCAGAATAATCCAGCTTTTTTTTGATCAAAAAGTATAACATCTTACAAACCGTTTTAAACGACCCAACGGAGGATTTAATCCAGATCAAACCAAGAAGCAGAATCCTGTATCTCTTTTTTGAACAAATCCATTTCAAGATTTGATCCATTGATGGCCAAAATTCAAATCAGATTACTTTTGAACAACTGGCTGCCCAGAGCTTATAACGAAAGCTTGCAGTGATTTGCGATTAATTTATCATTACATTTAGTCATTTAGCAGGACACTTTACCCAAAGCGACTTACACATGAAGACAATTTAAAGCTAGTAAAAAAAAAAAAAAAAAAGGGAGCAACCAATACAGAGTGCAAATGACAAGTCTCGGTTAGCCTAACGCAGTACAGTAGCAAGGTGTATATATACATATAATAGCTATATATTATGGATGTAATGATTCACTCGATGCACGATTTTTTTTTTTTACAAAATGAGTTTTAAGACAAATTATAAATTAAATGTGTGCTTTTATTATTGCTTGGACAAAATACGGTACATTTCTTTGTGAAATTGAAATAACACTATAATAATAATAATATACTATGCATATTATAGCTCTTTTTTGGTTTGATGTTTCTTCTGTCTCATTTGTTAAGTCACTTTGGATTAAAAGGTTTGCTAAATAACTAAAGTAAATTGTGAAAACAAACCCAAATCAAATAAAAACACATAATAATAACTACTTCTATATAAACAAACTAAGGGACGTGTGCTTTCCATTAAAATATTAGAGGCAACCACTGCGTTTTAATACATGACCAAACAAAGATTTGTTTACAACATGAGCAGTTTTTAATTTAATAGATTGTTAATTCGAAATTTGAAGCAAAAAACAGGGAATGGTTAACCTCAGTTTTGTGAAACTCTGCTAAAAAAACTTCGCATGCAACAGAAAAGAGCGGACGGAGCTGAACGAGACGCAGATTCACTCTCTGACAGCAGGTGGCGTTTAAAGTGTTTCCTTGGTTTCCACTGTAAGCAAAGCAGCACTGAACTTATGAACTTTAATATGCATTATACAGAGGCAAGAAGAAAAGAAAAAATACCATCGAAAGACAGTAAGTTCCCTTCAGACATACATTCATATAAACTCCTAACTCTAAATCGCATTTTACACGGCTTGTGGTAATCGTACATCCCTATTATATAATATATATATATATATATATATAATTATTATCACACCACCACCCACTACACACACACACAAAGAATATAATAAGTAGATAGAATATTAAAATCGAAATAGAAAGTGCTAGAGTTAGAGGGTCAAATAAAGGTGGAACAGATGTTTTTTTAGTCGTTTCTTGAAGATGGTTACGGACTCAGCTGCTTGGATTGATTTGGGCAGGTCATTCAACCAGGAGGGAATAGTTAATGAAAAAGTATGTGAAAGTGATTTTGTGCATCTTTGAGAAGGTGCAATAATGCACTTGCAGAACGCAAGCTTCTAGAGAACACATAACTCTGAAGTAAGGAATTTAGGTAAATGGGTGCAGAGCCAGTGGGGGTTTTGTAGGAAAACATTAATGCCATGAATTTAATGCGAGCAGCTACTGGTAGCCAGTTCAAATTGATGAACAGAGGTGTGACATTTGTTTTTTTCGGCTCATTAAAGATTAATCTTGAAGTGGTATTTTGGATTAATTGTTGAGGTTTGATAGAAGTGGCTGGAAGACCTGCCAAGGGAGCATTGCAATAGTCCAGCCTGCATGGAACAAGAGCTTGAACAAGGAGTTGTTGCATGTTCTGAAAGAAAGGGCCTGATCTTCCTAATGTTGTATAAAGCAAATCTGCAGGACCGGGCAGTTTTAGCAATGTGGTCTGTGAAGTTCAGCTGATCATCAATCACAACTCCAAGATTTCTAACTGTTTTTGTAGGAGTTATGGTTGATGAGCCTAACTAGATGGTGAAATTTTGATAAAGTGATGACTTTGTTGAAACCACAAGCAGTTCTGTCTTAACCAGGTTGAGTTGAAGGTGATGGTCCGTAATCCAACAAGAAATGTCTGTTAGACATGCTGAAATGCGAGCAACTATCATCAGATCATCAGGATGGAATGAAACGTAGAGTTGAGTGTCATCAGCATAGCAATGATATGAAAAGCCATGTTTCTGAATGACAGAACCTAGTGATGCCATGTAGACAGAGAAGAGAAGTGGTCCAAGAACTGAGCCCTGAGGCACCCAGTAGTTAGATGTTGTGACTTGGAAACCTCACCTCTCCAAGATAACTTGAAAGACCTATCTGAGAGGTAAGACTCAAAACACTGGCGTGCGGTTCCTGAGATGCCATTTTCAAATAGGGTTGAAAGGAGAATCTGGTGGTTCACCGTATCAAAAGCAGCAGACAGATTTAGCAAAATAAGTATAGAAGATTTGGATCTTGCCAGTCTTTGGGCTTCAACAACTGAAAGCAAGGCAGAGTCGCGGTCGAATGTCCACTTATGACGCCAGATTGGGTGCGGTTCAGGAGGGGTTATGTGTGAGAAGGCAGAGCCTGGGTTGTACACAAACTCGTTCAAGTGTGTTGCAATGAAAGGTAGCCAAGGAAAATGGTCTGTGGTCTCTTTAAAAGAGTTGGGTTAAGAGTGCGTTTTCTTAAGTAGTGGGGGTTAAATGCCTGTTTAATGGTGAGGGGAAAACACAGTGTTGAAAGGGATGTGTTAACGAGGTGAGTGAGTGCAGGTACAACGGCAGGAGAAATGGCTTGAAGGAGATGAGATGAATAGGATCAAGCGGACAAGTAGTAAGATGATTAGAAAGGATGAGTTTGGAGACTGCTTTTTTTGTGCCCTCAGAGAGTGGAAGGAAGGATTGAAAATGGAGTGTGTTTTGCGGTAAGGTGCTGCAGTGGTGTTGTGGCAAATTGTGCATGAGGTTGGTAATTTTATTAATGAAGAATGTGGCAAAGTCGTCAGCTATTATAGAAGTGGTAGGAGGTGGTGGAGGAGGACAGAGGAGGGCGGAAGGAATATTTAATTGTTTTAAAGATGCGAGAGTTAGGCGAATTGTTAATTTTGTTGTGATAGTATGTTCTTTTAGCAGTGGAGACATTAGCAGAGAAGGAAGAGAGGAGTGACCGTTACATATTAAGGTCAGTAGGATTTTTTTATTTGTACCATACCCTTTTAGCAGCCCTGAGCTTAGAACGATGTTCGCAGAGAACATCAGATAGCCAAGAGGCAGAAGAGGTGGTACAAGCTGGCCTGGAAGACAAGGGGCAGACAGTGTCTAAACAAGACGTAAGAGTGGAGCAGAAAGTATCAGTAGCACGGTTAACATCAAGAGATGATAACTGTTCAGGGGAAGGAAGCAAAGATGAAACTATAGCAGATAGCCGGGAGGGTGAGAGAGAGCATAGGTTACGACGAAAAGTGACATGTGTAGGGTTTTGTGTTGTGTCAGGAACCATGTTGAGGGTAAGAGTGTGGAGGAAGTGATCCGAGGTGTGCAGTGTAGTAACGAGCACATGATCAGTGGAGCGTGTCGTGTGTAAATAAAGTCCAGTTGCTTGCCTGATTTGTGTGTAGCCGTAGTTAATACTCACTTGAGATCAAAAGAAGCAAGCAGAGTGTGGAAGTCTGCAGCCTGAGGTTTATCTAGGTGGATGTTGAAGTCTCCAAGCATAAATAGGGGAGTACCATCCTCAGGAAAGTTTGAGAGCAGCACATCTAATTCTTCCACGAAGTTACCTAGTGGTCCTGGGGGTCGATAAACAACTATAAATGGATTTTAAGAGGGTGGGTAATAGAGGCTGAATGTGATTCAAAGGAGCTGTCGATACTCTGAGATGGTAAATGATTCAATTTCCAATCATTAGAGATAAGCAGACCACCTCTTCCAGTCAGATGGGGGGAGTGGGGGAGGGGAAAAAGAGGAAAGTATTTGGGTGTGCTGCAGGGTGGGTAAGCATTGTCCTCTGGTTGATCCACGTCTGTCTGTCAGGGCCTGAGGTTTAGTCTTTTTAATGATTTTAATAGAAGTACTTAAAATCTGCTTGTTTACAGCAGACTGGCAATTCCAGAGACCAATAGAAAGAAAGTAGTGTATTAGCAGACATAGGCAAAGTGCGCAGGTTTTTAGGATTGCGCTGCCTACAGTGTGTGATGCATGGTTCTCGAGTGGTAGTGATAGTAAGGATCTGGAACACATAGTAAGATTTGGTTATAAAAACTGAAAACAGAAGGGAAACAAGTAGTAGGAAAGAGAATGATTTAGAAGCGATACTTATGTCCCTTGCCGGTGTCCCTGCTCGGTGGAGTCGAACGGTAGAGTCGATGGTCTTTACACTCTTCGGTCTTCACACAAGGGCTGCCGCGATATACTTAGCTTTTTATATTCGTCTAACAAAACTCTAATTGAATTCAGCTGGGGGACACACTTCTGTTTATCACAACAAATGGCCAAGCAAAGCGCACGACACTGACGAGGTACGCGATACAGTACGAGACCAAATGCATTATCACTCAGTGATTGGCTCTTGTACTTAGAAGGTGGGACTTATTCACCATATTGCATGTTTCACTTTCTCCCATTCATAGTAATACAAGTGTACATCAAAATACATCAAATAAAAATGAAAGAATTGGCTTGTTTATAAAAAAGTAAGTTAGTCAAATTGATTTCGTAAACATGACTGCTGTGCCTTTTAAACATAATCTCATATCAGTTGTTACACACATTATTGTTAGCACATCATCAAACAATGTGTTTAAATATCGATTTCACATGTTTTACTATTTGTGGACGTATTTTGTCTGTAAATTTTGATGCACTTTTGTGATTTGGCCGCAGTGTGTAAACAGGACTTTTATTTTGGAGTGTCGATGTGACATCATAAAGTTGCGCCGCACTCCTGCATCTGTTGTGATTTGGCTGAAGAAAGGTTTGTTTTTAAGCATTTAAAGTATTTAAATTGATGCTAATTGTTATTTTAGTTTTACAAGTGATGCTAAAAACATTATTATTATTGAATATGTAATGCTTGATCTTTCATTAATGAATGTTCTTTTTATTTTTTGTTAAATGCATCCACACAAATAACAATAGGTGCTCCTCTTTCCGCTCCCTACATCTTGAATCAGTTGTAGCACCACAAATAACAATAATTAATCGTATTAATTATTGGTTTTGCATGTTTTGTTTCTTGGGAATGCACATATGCATAATTCAAAGACATTTGAATTGACAACACCAGTATAGCTTGAGATGCAGATGTACAATAAAGTTATTTTCATTAACAACAACTTTAACGTCTGTACTGGGTAAAATCGAAATATTGTGACTGAGTTTGAACTACAATATTTAATAATTTTTTCTTTCCGTTAATTATTCTGATCTTAAACAGGACAAAGTGTCCAAACACACAGGAAAAACTCCTGCTGAAGCGACTGAGAGACACTATTATAAAGATGGAGTTTATTAAAGAGGAGAGTGAAGACGTGAAGATTGAAGAAACATTCAGAGTCAAACATGAAGATACTGAGGAACAAACAGGTTGGTCTTTCTGTGGCTCCAGTTCCACCAACAACTCCTGTTTCCATCATTTACTGCCTGATGGTCCTTTAAATGACATAAATGCATTTACACATCAGTTACAATTACATACATAATGCTGTGAGTTTAATGTGTAAATGTAACTTTTTTTAATATAGAAATTTAAAATAACTAATATAGGCTTTGAGCTGACTTTAAAAAGAAATCACTCCCTCTTACTGTTAAAAGTAAAAAAATATAGACTGTACCAATAGCCTCATGGGCAGCGACATGTAGCGCCGCTGTACTTTGGGCGTCCCGAGTTAAGGTTTCAGCGGTACACACTTGAATCCCTAAATATATATTCTTAATGTAACATTTGGTTGCTAACCTATTATTTCTTCAGTAAACAAAGCTTTGTGCTTCACTCATGTCCCAATATCCATATAAAACGGCAACTTTCACATTTGCACACGTTGATCAGCACAGACTTTCTAGGAAATCTAACAGCTGCTAGAAACACTGACGTAAATATTCATAGCTGTGAAAATCATACACGATCTTAATGAGTCTCGTGTGGGTGATCTGGCAGGTTTTGAATATTGCCTTAATATAGTTTTAGTTAAAAGAGGTCTGACTAATGCACCATAACTGATTTAAATAAATTTCTTTACAGGTATGCTGGGTTGAGAAGGTGTATCTTTAGTCCATCCCATTAATACACTCTGCTAACTGCAGTTGTGCCATTTTGTCAGGTTGTGAGGAAATTTAAAAGTATCATCTGCATACCATAGTGAAATCTAATAATAATGTCCCTCAGGAGAAGCTTACACAAGAAGAAAGTCAGAGGACCTAATACTGAGCCCTGTGGCACTCCATACTTGTGTTTGATGAGATATCTCTTCATTTACACAAAGTGGTAGCAGTTGGATATATAGATTAAACTTTACTGATGATTGCCACAATGACAAAACATACTTCTCAGCAATCCACAAATGTTGGGTCTATATCTGTTGCTCAAGATATTACAGCAATAGATACTGAAAACTTAATGGTTACGCTGCAAAACTAAAAGGACACTTTCTTAGTGGAAAGGACACTATCTTTGTAATAATTTAGACATAAATAGCAGATATTTTTAAAAGATTTATTTTAGGAGATAAACTGTAGCTTGACAGGAAACTATATATGGAGAGCGAAGAGGGGGTGGGATCGGGGAAAGGTCTACGAGCCAGGACTCAAACTCAGGACGCATCCGTGCCATATGTCGGCGTGTTGCCCATGAGGCTATTGGCGCCAACAAAATAGTAGGTTTTACATGTCAATAATTAACCCGTTTTCCGGGGTCAAGCCCTTTTTTTATGGTAAATGTTTGTGTCCATTGATTTGTGCGATTAAACTGGTGTTAACTTGTATTTATCTTTTTCACCTTAGACCTGATGGCGCTGAAAGAAGAGAGTCAAGAATTGAATGAATTGGAAGAGAAATATCATGATTTCATAACTGTTGAAAAATCTTTTAATTGCTCATAGACACATTATTTCACCTGCTTTCAGTGTGGAATGAGTTTCACTACAAAAGGAAGTCTTAAAATCCACAAGCGAATTCACACTGGAGAGAAGCCTTACACCTGCCAACAGTGTGGAATAAGTTTCAATCAAAAGTAGAACGCTTAAATCCACAGCGAATTCACCACCTGGAGGAAGCCCTTTTACCCTGCCAACATTGTGGTAAAAGTTTCACTCAAAAAGGAAGCCTTAAGAGCCACATGAGAACTCACAGTGGACAGAAGCCTTTTAAATGCCTTCAGTGTGAACAGAGTTTTACACATAAGCCAACCCTTAATGCTCACATTTAGAATCACTCGGAGAACTCTTACACCCTGCAACTGTGTGGAATAATGTTTTCCATCCGAAAAGGAAACCTTAAAGTTCACATGAGAATTCACACTAGAGAGAACCTCTACACCTGCCAAGAATGTGGAAAAAGTTTCATTCAAAAAGAAAGCCTTAAAAGCCACATGAGAATTCACACTGGAGAAAGGCATTGTACCTGCCAACAGTGTGGAAAAAGTTTTAACACATCCCAACCACTATCTCTCTTTTCCTGCTGTTCTACACCCTCCTGCCCACAGAGACCATCTTCACACTGGAGAGAAGTCCTTCACCTGTGATCAGTGTGGAAAGAGTTTCAGATCTAAAATATCCCTTTATAACCACGTGAGGGTTCACCTGAGAGAGAACTGGTTTTTATGTCATCAGTGTGGAATGAGCTTCACGAGCAGGAAACTTCTCCCAAGATCTATGTTACAATAATTTCATAATCAAAAAAAAAAAAAAACAGTGAGAGAAGCCTTTCCATTCTTGCCATCCACTGCTTTGAGAAAGATCTCTCTGTTCACAAACTAGCCACATTCCTTGGTGTTCACATGAGAATTCACACGGGAGAGAAGCCTTTTACATGTCTTCAGTGTGAGAAGATTTTCATGTATCAAAGAGATCTAAATCGTCATTTGCAAACTCATTCTGGAAAGAAACTGTAGTGTTCCTCAGAGGGGCAAGAGGTTTAGCAGTTTCAGATAGTGAGGCTGGGCAAACTCACATCCAGCACCCGTACGATCAGCACTGGAGTTCCTCAGGGTTGTGTTCTCTCCCCACGGCTCTTCTCCCTGTACACCAAGACTGCACTTCAAAGGACCCATCTTTCAAGCTCCTGAAGTTTGTGGACGACACTACAGTCATCAGCCTCATCAACGACGGAGACGAGTCTGCTTACAGACAGTAGTTAATGGGTCACTTAGATTAACATCCGCACCCAGTGCTTCCCACAGGTTTGAAATATACTTGCAGTGGTAGCCGGGTGGAAAATCCTCCTATTACCCCCAAAAATGGTCTACTAGATGTGACAAATAACAAATAATGTGATTTTTAACAATATTTTTATTTATTGAAATTTATTTTAATAACGTAGGCTACTATTACCATTTAATCAGATCTCGGATCATGCACTGTAATTATTGCTAAAGTCAGCATTTTAAATGTCTAGAGTTGTCCTTGCTTTATCTATAAACAACAAAACAAAAAGAGAAATATCTCTCTCGGTGAATGGGACACAGATTTTACTGATACTGGTCAAATCTATATATTGAATAATATGTGACAAATAATGTTCTTTGACTTTTCCAGCATCCCAGCCAGAAACTACAATACTTTACTATGAATTAAATGGAAATTAAATTAAATACAATTTATTGTGTAACCAAAATACCAATAATGCCCAGTGGCCTGTTGCACAAAGCGAGATGAACAAACTCATAGTTGCAGAGTAGGGCTGAAACGATTCCTCGAATACCTCGAGTAACTCGAATTCAAAAAAATCGAGTCAAATTATTTGCCTTGAGGCTTCGTTTAGTCCATTTACTGTAACTACACATGGAACACTGTGTTTCCTCACGGACCGTTATTACTGACGCACAACCCAAAATGTCTTATTCTAATTGACTGATTAAATGTAAGAATCTGACTCAAAAGATGATGTACAAAGGCTTTATAAAGGTAAAAATGCCCATAAAATGTAAAAATCAAAACTTAACCTGATTGGGACAGAAATTTCTATCCACTGCTTTGACTGACCCACCACAGAATATGAAGGGTATATCAAAAACAAGTTTTGACACACACACACACACACACACACACACACACACACACACACACCAGTACGTAAAGGGACATTTAAGAGGGTTTATTCTCCAAATAACACTAATTTCATGTTGTAGAAAAATGTGTTTAAAAATTGTGTATGGTCTTTTGTACTTGTTCCAAGTTACCTTCCTGTCCACTGATTTTTGCCTCTCACAAAGCCTTCCAAGAAGACAGTAAAGGCTTATGTTATGCTTGAGCTTTAGTTAGGCTGAAACTAGAAAGTTAAGTTGCACGGCATAAATGCAATGTTTAAGTATTATTATTATTTGTATTACTATCTTGATTTATGCCTTAGTTTTAGTTTTGTACTGTTTACCTTTTTTAAAGTAATGTGAAATTGATTTGTATTTTTTTTATATATTTTTTTTTTTTATAATGTCTTTTGGCAATTAAATGCATTAAATGGGTTTCGTTTTCACGGTTTTAATCTGTGCAATTTCAGCAATAAAAATTTAAAATATTTCTAAAAAGAAAACAAATTAGTTGTTTATTTTAAGAGATCTATCTTATTATCTCTTGCGTATTTAGTATTGCTCTTTAATAAAGAAAACTGACTACCGTACTCATGGATAATCTGTAGAATACTCGATTACTAAAATAATCGATAGCTACAGCCCTATTGCAGAGTGAGTTTTGAGTTGACAAAACCCTATAAAGCCAACCTGGTTAAGATCAGGTTCACTGGGCTCACAAAGCTCGATATAAACGTTCTCTGTCAACACAGAGTTTGAACCAGAGTTTGTGATTGACTCTGGAGCGCGTGCACCTGAAAGTGTGGCACGTGCAGCAAACAGCCAATCACACGGAACGTGTGGAGAGCATCAGCAAAGCGTCATTTGGATGCACTTCTCGCGAGAGTCAGCGCAATTCACGTTTCTGCTGAAGATTAAGAGATGTCGTTATTAAAAATGTAATACATTTAAATGCATTTACAAGGCAGGAATAAACTTCTGCTGCAGCAAGTTTGGCAGCAGAAAGAAAATATATGTCTATGCATTTTAAAAGTTGGATATATTAAAGCTTATCTATGTGTATATTTGTGAGTGTGTGTGTGTGTATATATATACGAAGTACCCACTAAATTACTGCAAGAGTTGTTACCTGTAGCAGAAGAACCACTTCTCAATATTATTAACTCGTCGTTGTCTTTAGGTCACGTCCCAAAACCATTCAAGCTGGCGGTCATTAAGCTTCTTATTAAGAAACCACAACTAGATCCTTGTGAACTTGCTAATTACAGACCCATCTCAAATCTTCCTTTTATGTCTAAAATTTTAGAAAAAGTTGTGTCTGCTCCCTCCTGCAAAAAAATGATCTCTATGAAGAATTTCAGTCAGGCTTCAGGCCCCACCATAGCACAGAAACTGCACTTGTTAAAATTACAAATGACTTGCTTCTTGCGTCAGACCAAGGCTGTGTCTCATTGCTAGTTTTACTTGATCTTAGTGCTGCGTTCCACACTATAGACCAGGGGTCGGGAGCCACACCTGACTCTTTGACAAAACATTGGCTCGACCCAGATCTCTCACCCTTTACCAACAAATGATCTATTACAAAAATTATACATCACTAGAGATTAGCAATTCATTGGTTGTAGAGACTACATAAGCTGATAAAAGGTTTAAAATAATAATACATTTTTTTGTACCGAAAAGTGCGCGTTCAGTGCTGTTCGCGAGAGTCATGACAGCAAACTGATAACGTAGAGCTAATAAACTCAGATTCAAGCTGCTACGTAGCTTGTTTGTGGTAATAGAGAAAAGAAAGTTTTTTTTTGACAGCAGAAAAAGTGTAAAAGTATGTAAAAAAGTGACAGGACTGATTGACTGAAACATATACTTTGTTTTATAGAAGATGGTGTTCTCCTATGCCAAGAGCCAGTATGAAACATTTAGCCAGTTACTTCCGCTTTTTTCCGCGCAGCTTTCAGCGTGTGGGACTGTTAGCGTTATTAATAAAGGAATGTGAATGAATGAGACAGTAAAGAGCGGGACATTCTTGAAGGCAGACAGTATTAAAAACTTAAAGCCGCGAAATGGAACTTAATCCGCTTCTGACTGCATGTTTTCGGTCAAAACACGGAGTGTCAAAATGCCTGCACTGGTGTGTATTCACATAAATACGGTCAACATGCACTGTGCATTATTCTTCACTCACTCGAGTCTCTCTCTCTCTCTCTCTACTCTCTCTCTCTCTCCTCACACACACACACACACACAAACAAAAAACAAACAGAAGAGAGAGAGAGAACTCTGAAGATAATTCATCCCCCTGTAAATCAACCTCACAGTAAAAGCCATGCACAATTTTTGACGGTTAGTCGCATATTTGTGTATTTTAGTTTCCATGGTCCTAAAATTTACTATTATTAAAATGTTATTGAAAAAAACATGCATTTTATATAATATTAGGCTATATATATATTTATAGAGAGAGAGAGGCTCTTTTGGAAAAATGCATTAACCAAAAATAAAAAATTGGCTCTTTGGTCAAAAAAGGTTCCCGACCCCTGCTCTAGGCCATATTCCTCATAGATGGATTACAAAACTATACAGGTATTCAAGAGCAGGTTTTTAAGATGGTTTAGATCCTACCTGTCCTATCGCTACCACATTGTTCATTTAAATTGGGAGTCATCTCAATTATCACTTTAAAATATGGAGTGCCACAAGGATCTGTTTTAGGTCCTCTGCTATTTTCAATATACAGGTTGCCCCTTAGTAATATTATTAGAAAATACAGGATTAATTTCCACTGTTATGCCGATGAAAGTCAACTATATATCTCAACAAGACCAGAAACTTCTAAATTATCTAAGCTAACAGTATGTGTTAAAAATGTAAAAGATGACCAATAATTTTGTCTATTAAATTCGAATAAGACGATTACCTACAAGGCCCTTAATGGGTTAGTTCCTGCGTACCTAACTAGTCTTGTACCACGCTACAATCCATCACGCTCCCTAAGGTCGCAAAATTCTGGACTTTTGGTAGTACCTAGGATAGCAAATTCCACTAAAGGAGGTAGAGCTTTTTCCCAAACTCTGGAATAGCCTTCCTGTTACCGTTCGGGGTTCAGACACACTCTCCCCCCCCCCCCCCCCTCCCTGTTTAAATCTAGATTAAAGACACATCTCTTGGCCAAACATTCAAATAATGCATCTCATAATCTTGTACTGCAGTCATATCTGATCAAATGCACATTATTATTCTTTAGTTTGGGTTAAACAAATCAATTTTACTTGGTTGGAACAGCAGCTACCCTAATTATGTCTCTATTTGTTTCTCTGTTTTTGCTGGGATTTACATCCCGTGGTAACTAGATTTACACAAGCTTCAGTCTGGATCAGAACACCTGAGAAGAGATGATGCCATCCCCTCAGAGGACCTCAGATGATGCCAACCCTGAAACAACTTACAGAACTACCACATTTTGCTATAAGTTTGATTGCATCATATAATAATTGCTGTTAATAGTGCTCATCGTCTGTTTTAATATGTCTTTAACTGAATTTTACTGTACATTTCTGCCAAATGTACATCAATTTGACGTAGTCACCACTGACACTGACACAGAAACTTAATTTCCTGTAAAGCTGCTTTGCAGCGATTTGTATATCGTGAAAAGCGCTATACAAATAAACTTGAATTGAAAAAATTGAATTGAATTATAATTACATGCTGTAATAGACAGAGAAGCTTCTCTCGGTTTATGGACCATTTTTACCGTTTTATGCCATTCATCTTTGCGCAAGACATTTTCTGCAAAATCTGACCCAACAGCTCAAATAATAAATAATTATCACTGATGTGAATCGGCCTAAAATGAGGTGACAGTTTTATGTACTTGCTCAATAATTTAATTTTGTTCAATTTTAACAACAACAAGCTCCCTTTTAAAAACAAGGCAAGCCAGAGACTGTTCCCTAACAAAATATACTATATTAAATGGACCAATACCAGAGCTGAAAACTGTCCATATCTTGAAGAATGCATAGGATTTACAAAACAGTTTGCCCATTCCTGATCAAAAGGATACACTGAGTACACATTTAAGGTCTCTCTCCAGTGTGAAGCTTAAGGTTTCCTTTACGTTTGCAACTCTTTCCACACATTGGGTCTCATGTGAGTCTGAAGGGATGCTTTCAATTTGAAACTCTGTCCACACTCAAGGCAGGCGAAAGGCCTCTCTCCTGTGTGAATTATCATGTGAACCTTAAGAGTTCTTTTGTTTGAGAAACCCTTTCCGGGGGGGGGGGGAGGTGAGCGCACTCAGGCTTCTCTCCCCGTGAGTTATTACGTGATTCTTAAGGTGATTTGCGTCTGTGAAACTCCTTCCACACTGACGACATATGAAACGCTCCTGTCTCGAATGAATCTTCTTGTGATTTTTAATGGTTGCTTTATGTCTGAAGCGCTTTCCACACTGTGATCCCATGAAAATGGCTTTTCACCAGTGTAACTGTTCATGTGATAGTCAAGGTTTAGTTGTGCTGAGAAGCTCTTTCCGCACAGTTCACAGCTGTAAGGCTTCTCTCTGGTGTGAACTCTCATGTGTCTAACAAAGCTTCCCTGCTGAGTGAAACTGTTTCCACACTGAGAGCAGGTGAAAGGCTTCTCTCCGGTGTGAACCCTCATGTGGACAGCAAGGTTTCTTTGATTGCTTATCCACTTTCCACACTCTGAGCAGATGACACGTTTTCTAATTCGAGTCTTTTGAGGGGTTTTTTGCGACAAAGTCTCTTCAGTCTGTGAACAACTAAAAGATTTTTCTTCAGTACTGAAATCATGATTCTTATACCGATCTTTACTCTCCTCTATCAGCGCCATCAGGTCTTGGATGAAAAGAGACAAATACAAGTTAAACCCTGTTTAAAAGCAACAGAAGAAAAGAGAGCAACAATGACGCTGCCATTTATTAAGAAGTGTCAAACTCCGCATGTGGAGGGACACAGTCCTGCAAAGTTTAGATCCAATCTGCTTGTAGTTTTCAAGTAATTTTGAAGACATTGATTCAATTAGAGTTGGAGCTAAACTATGCAGATTTGTGACATCCCTGGTCTAAAATATTTTTTAAAAGATTGTCCTTTCAACAATGCTGAAAAATTGTATTTGTGAACAATACCAGTCAGGATCTAAGCCCCATTGTAAAACAGAAACAGTACTCACTAAAGTTATATTTTTCCAAAGCTATGCATAGATCACAACATTCTCATGGATAGCTTGAGAGTTACATAGGCTTTTGTGTACAAGAAATTAATATGGTTTATGTCCTAATATGTTTATGACCACTTTGTTTGTGTAAAAATTACAATGAAATATCTGATTACCTTTTCAAATAAGTTACTTTGTTTTCGCATTTATTCACCGATACACAAAGGGCCTTTACAGTTACTAAAAATATACAAAAAAATAAAATAATCCAGCCCAGGTGACAAAAAGTACCACAAAAGTAACGTAATCCATAAAAAGTAATCAAATTACTTGTTTTTCTTTTAAAGAGTAATGCAGTGTTGTCATGAATTACTTTTAAAAGTAACTTTCCCCAACACTGTCCAGCTGTGTTACAAAGCAACGAAAGGACCTTTCAGAAATGTTTGCAATACTTTTGTGATTAAAGTATTACACAAATAAGCTAAAGTTGAAAAATCTCATGCATGTGACGGATACTAACCCAAGTTAGATACTAAAGAAATGCAATCTGTTGCTCATTCCCATCGTGCTAGTAACTAAGTTACTTACTAAATACATTTCATTTTTATTAGTGCTGGGAAAAGATCAATCACCATTAATCGCATTCAAAAAAATAGTTTACTAATATATATGTGTGTGTACTGTGTATATTTATTACGTATATATAAATACACACACGTACAGTATTTATTTTGAAAATGTGTACATATTTTATTCATATAAATTAGATACAATAATATATTTTTCCTTATAATTACTGTATCTTGTTTGTTATGTGAATAGATACATAATAAATATAACAGTCAACGCACATATTATGTAAAACAAAACTTATTTGGATGCGATTCAATCCACGATTAATAATTTTAATTTGTAGTTTCCTATATTTTAACAGCACATGATTCGGTGACATGAATTTTAACATATAGATAGATATATAGTAACAAGAATAACTTGTTTCATAAATGTTATTATTTACATTATTTGTGTGTCATTTTCTGATTTTAGAGATCAGCGTGTGAATGGGACTTTTATTTTGGTTTTGTGGTGTGACATCATAGGGCTGCACCAGGCTCCTGCATCTGATGTGATTCTGGTGAAGAAAGGTTAGTGAGTTTAAAGCATTTAAATGGTTTAAATAGATATGACTCATTCAGTCCATTTGGTTGTTTTTACAGCAACGGGTAAACGATGAGTTGTTTATTGAATGGAGCAGTGTAAAATGCTTTCTCTAACATGTTGTACTTGTACAGTGCATCCATTCACAAGCAACAGGAAAGGCGAGTCTCATTTGGGTATCTTTACCGTGAACCAGTTGATCATAAACACTCAATAAGTCACTGGCGAGTAGTGATGATGGAGAAACGGCGAGTCAACTGAATCAATCGCTTCTTGAAATGACTCAGTGAGTCGAATCGCTCGAATCACCGCTCTCTGATGACACCCGGGGCCCTTTCTTCGTATTTTGGTTGCTATTAGGTAATGTTGTAGTTCAACATTTTTAAAAATGTTTTTAAAAATCTGTAAAAAAAACAAACCTGGTATGAATTACGTATCCAAAAAAAACTGTAGTACAAAACAAACCTAGAGCAAACTGCACTATAGTTCACAAAAGTCTGGGTGATGCTGGATCTGGGGCCCGTTCTTCGTACGTGGCTAACTCCGTTAGCTGGATGTGATTGTTGATGATCTTCCCCGCGACCACCCTAATTTAGTACAGAGATCCTACTAATCCAGGGAAATTTAAAATAATATTAATTGGAAAAATTAATTTGAAAATAATATTATAATGTTGTGTAATCTTTAATACTATAGACACAGCCGGGTTTACTCACTGAAAGATTTATTCGTGATAAAATAATAACTTTATAATTGTATTGTAGTCTTACACACATGCTAGAGTCGTGCATTAATTTGAGTGCTGACAGATATTATGGGAGTTGCTTGATGGAGCGCAGGAGATGCAGATAACATAATTAATTAATGCTGTCACATAACAAATCTGCTTCAAAGATAAAATGACATGAATTGCTAATTACAACGTTGAAATAAAAATGTAAAGCCTGTACAAAAATTAGAAATCGTGAATTTAAATAATTGGGAATCATGTAAAAAATATAAAATAAAAACAGTGCACATTTCATTGATCTATTATAACATTTATGTTGTTTTGTTTGCTTGGCTGTTTCCTTATAAAGGTCCTTAATTTGTCAAGTTTTTCGTCAGGTGTCTTTTTTAATTATATGATGTCATTACGTTGCTGTCTTGCCGCCAGCCAATAGCTGCATTGCTGATCGTGGTTCGAGTATCGATACATCTGCCCTTTACAGGGAACACGAGAACACGCAGTAATCTTAGACAACTTAATCCAGATATTTCAATCAAATCGGCAAATTCGTTTGAAGAACCAAATTAGCCAGAGATCAGTTATCACGATTTAGGGCTGCACGATTAATCGAATGCGATTGTCTTGCGCTTTTTGTTAGTAAAGCCGGTTCTGTAATCATCAGGAAATCATCATCACGTGCTTTCATATGGAGCACATTTACATACTACACAGAGCCGTAAGTTCACTGACAGTCACTTGGAAAAAAAATCGCAGACGATTAATTGCGTCGATTCTGAAAATCGTTGGCGTAATGCCAGATGTTTGCGTGCTTTGAGTGAATCTACGGCTCTGTGTAGTAAAGGCGGCTTCCATCTGAAAGCACTGAAATAGGGTGCACTTGGTTTAATACTCCAAACTCACTTCATAATTCAGTCGAGTGTTTGAAATAAATCCTTCTGTGAGATTGTGGCTTCTTACACAGAATAAGGCATGTAACATATTTCATAGTATTTAAGCATTGATAAAGGCATTGCATTATAAATATACTTTATTTTAATGAAAATTATAATAATAAGAACTCAGATAAACCGTATATTGCCGTAGTCGTGTGTTTGAATCTTCTGTTTATTCAGCTGCAGCGATAGCCATTTTGTGGGTTTCTTCTGTGAGGCGTATTTGGGGTTTCTCTGGCCTTCGGATGGAGATTTACTGCTGATCACAGAACCGTGCTTCACTGAAAGATACGCATGACCATCGCAGCTTCTGTCGAATCGCGATTTCCATTTAATTTCGATTTATCGTGCAGCCCTAATTAGAAGATCTGGCATCTTTCAGATCATCTCAGATGTATTAAGCGAGGTATGAAGAACGGGCCCCTGTGCTCAAAACATGTAACGCCAAACAACTTTTACAAACAATAGAAAAAAAAAAAAAAAAAAAAAAAAAAAAAAAAAAAAAAAAAAAAACAAAAAACACAAAAACAAATATTGTCATGAAAGTTTAATCTATGAAACGTAATCTACAAATCAGTATACAGAATGTAAATCATAAATGCCTTCATTTGTTTTGTTTTATTCATTTGTAGCTAGTTTAGAGTGTTTTGGGCTAATCAGGTCATTTAAGGCCATTAGCGCTGACTACTGAACTCGGGAGCTGATTGAGACACACCCAGAGATTTAGTTTGGGTTTATTTTTCTTTCTGTTAATTATTCTGATCTTAAACACACAGATAAACTCCTGCTGAAGCGACGGAGATCCTCGAGACACTGTTATAAAGATGGCGTTTATTAAAGAGGAGAGTGAAGACATGAGGATTGAAGAAACATTCAGAGTCAAGCATGAAGATACTGAGGAACAAACAGGTTGGTTTTCATTCTCAAAGCTTAACGCACTCATTTGATCCTTATTAAAATCTCCAGCTCGACAGAAATGAATGATATTTTTGAAGAATGTCATATGAGTGTCCCAGATATCCCACCCTGCAAAAACTCAATTCAGGGAGGTATCACAAGCAACAAATCGTAAAATGCCGTTGAATATGTTTTCAGCTTTGGCATCATTGCAAACTGGCATGTCTACAAATCCAACCCTTACCCGATCCTGTGTTGTATTATAGTACTTGGCTAAAATGGCGTATTCCTTCTCACACATGATATCATTGCTTTTGTTGGCTTCATAAGAAGACAAATTACTTAGTATTGTTTATTGTACCAAAAGTCATTTAAATTTCACTTGAAAAAATTCCGTAATTTTCCATAAAAAGTCAAGTTACCTTCCCCTTTATCGTGTCCCATGCTCTTTTGTGAAACTCATAATTCTTTGTTGAAATTGGTGCATAATCGCTTCTATCATTCTACTTTCCCCGCCCATCATTGATTACGTTTACATGAACATCAGTAATCTAATTATTTACCTTATTATTATTCTGAATAAGACAATATTACGATTAAGGTGTTTACATTGTTGCTTTTAGAATATTCCTTTCATGTTCCTGTTTTACATGTTATAGTACATAGAGCGATTAAAGGCACACGTCATTACGTCCCCACATGACGAAACGTCCCCTCCAGAATTTCACCATTTTTTTTTCTTTTTTAATTTTCCGAAAGCTTGAAGTGCAGTTAATTATTTGTCATGCTATATGTGCAAACAGATGACGACAGATAAAAATTCATGCTCTTTTGTTTGCCGTCAAACGGTTGACCACTGCAAGTCGCAAAAATATCAATTCAGAACTGCTCTGTCCACGAAACCACACAAGAAAAAAATTCTGAACATTTGAACATTCCAACTAGTCTTTATTTTGAACAATTCTAATAACAGTGAAACAAAAACAGATTTGATCAGTGATCATTTTAAAACTAATGAACAAACAAAACATGCAAAATATTTTTTTTTACAACATTTGTAACTGTAACAGTTTTTCGTTCAAGTAAGTCTAAAACAGTAAACTGCTAATTATGATAATTATCCAGTTACTGAAAAACTAAAGCAACTTTTACAAAGTATAGGAAGACACTCGAGGCAGTCACTAAGAAGGTTTGTCCTCTAACCGACTGGAAAACAAAGCCACTGAAAGACGGGAAAGTGGGAAAGTATGGAAGCAGAACAAATCAAATTTCCACCCAATTGGGGTATACACGTGTCGTCGTGTGTGCATGTGTGGGGTATTTTATGTGTGTGAAAACTAACCTATACCGTCTCATGCCAGCCTGTCACACTTGCTTCAACTGCGCCGACTCAGAAGACACCCACTGCAGATAAGAGGGAAAAAGAGAGCAAAAAGTGTGTAAGGAAATTAGAATAAATTAAAGCTATGGGTTTCAAGCCTAGGAAATCTTGTTTTCTAATGTGTGCATTAGATGGAACACAAAAGCTCCCTATAACAGAAAGAATCAGGATCAAAACTTACTGGTCATGCATCCCTCGCTGTTACAGTCTCACGCCAGCAATGGCTTCCCTCCCTTCATCTCCCTCCTCCGAACTATTTTTCAGGGTCTGATGTATCATCTAAACTTGGAAACATTTCTGGAACAACTATTACATTTGAACAATGTAACATGTAAACTAAAAACAGTTCACGCATGATAAAAAAAAAACAATTAATATTTCCCACCCTGCTCATGCCAGTCATTGTAACAGTCCTGTTTTGGTAAAAAACACAGTGGCACCTCACAGGTTGCACACACGACTGGTGTCTTCTGATGGCAAAGCATGCACTTTCGCCGTCCAGCAGTGCTGTCATCTGTGACGTGCTTCGGATTGTGGCAATCCACTTTTGAAGCCTGAGGAGCAGCTGCTCTGGCCAGATGCTGATGCAAAATTAAGGCATTGACAACAGCAATATCTACAAAGTGGTAAAAGAAGGTCCTATACCACTTCTGTGTCTTGTGGAGCACTTTGTAGTATCCAATGAGGGCATCGGACAGGTCCACTCCCCCCATGAACCTGTTGTAGTCCAGCACAGCACCTGGAATAGGCACATGCACTTGAGACCACTGCCCATCATTGTTCTTCACCCTCCTTTGCACTGTGTCACCTTCATATGCTTTGTGGGATGTAGAACACATCAGTACTTCCCGGGTGTCTTTCCATTCCACAAACAGCAGCTCATCCTCTCTGAGCCATCGCATGGACCCTCGTGGAGATTTCCATGGCAGTCTGTTGGTGGTTGTCTTTGGGAAACCGATCCTGTTTGGACGAATGGTGCTTCATGCCCAAATCCTCTTAGAGAGGAGGTCTCTGAAAAGCATGGGACTGGTGTAAAAGTTGGCAACGTACAGCTTGTAACCAGTGCCCAACATCTTTTCATCTATGAGTGAGATGACAGACTCATAGCTCAGCCCATTCTGAGATGGCATGCACAAAGAACTCATAGGTGTAACCACTTAGTGAGTCTGCCAAGACAAAAAGCTTGTAGCCCCATTTAGTGGGTTTGTTCTTCATGTATTGCTTGAGTCCAGACCTCGCCTTTGATGCCACCATCCTCTCATCGATGGAGATGTTCTGATTTGGATGAAAAAATGTTCTGCAGGCATCCCTCATGTTGTCATAGAGAGGCTTGATCTTCCCCAAGCGGTCGTAGGCTGCTATTCCCTTCTTCTTTTAATTTTCTTCATCATCCTGAGGATCGCTAAGATGAAGAGCGTTTGTGATGTTCAGAAACTTCCCACAGGACATGATCTTAGCAGGAAGGGGAACACTATAGATTTGAGACCTCCTCCAATAATCAGTCACAGCAGAGACCTTCACAAGACCCATGTACACAACAAGTGCCAGGTAAGACTTCAAGTCTTCTACAGAGATGTTATGCCATGGCTTGTCTCTTCCCTGCTGATTTTTGGATCCATAGGCATTTGTGTGCTGAATGATGGTTTGCAGCACAAATGAAGAAAAGAAAAGCTGAAACAACTGCAGTGCTGTGTATGATGCAGTTGTCACCAAATGTGGCCCAAGTTCACGAGCAGGCCTAAACACAGGCTTGGGAAGCCCAATGTCATCCTCATCCACATTATGCCATCTTTTCTGTGAGGTGCTAGGGGACACAGCAGGGACTGACTGGCTCCTTCTCCTTCAACGCTGGAATACGAATTAGAATCGATATTTCTTTGAAAATGAATGTTATCGACCAACTATAACTCGAATCGCTCATGTAAACAAAGGAGGATCTTTCGTTTTCCCCCCTATTTTTTCATTGTTTTGGATTAAAAAGTGGGATGCATTTTGAAGAGTGGACCCTTACCTTGAAATGTGTGCTGGTGTTTCTTGGAATAGTCAGAGCTGGCCAGAACTATAGGCGATGAAACGTAAGGACTGCCGTTCACTTTGTACATGTTTAAATGGCCAGTCCTTCAGCATTTATGTTAATACTTTCCTACATCTTTAACAATGCACCGTTTATATGCAGAACGCAAGCCTCCGGAGGGCACATAAGTCTGAAGTAGTGAGTTTAGGTTTGGGGTGCAAAGCCAGTGGTTGTTCTGTAGGCAAACATCAGTCCCTTGAATTTGATGCGACTAGTTATTGGCAACCATTGCAAAGTGATGAACAGACATGTGATGTGCACTCTTTTTGGCTCATTAAAGACCTCTCTCATTGCCGCATTCTGGATTAGTTGCAGAGGTTTGATAGAATTGGCATGGAAGACCTGTCCAGAGAGCATTGCAATAGTCCAGCCTAGATAGAACAAGGAGTTGTGTAGCATGTTCTGACAGGAAGGGCCTGATCTTCCTAATGTTGTATTAAGGCAAATCTGCTGCATCAGGCAGTTCTAGCAGTGTGGTCTGTTAAGTTCAACTGATCATTAATCACAACTCCAAGGTTCCTGGCTGTCTTGGAATGAGTTATAATGTATGGTGAAGTTGTGATGAAACGTTGGGTTGGCCAAAATCACAAGCAATTCTGTCTTGGCGGGGTTAAGTGAAAGTGATGGTCCTTCTCCAACAGAAGCTAGGGCACACACGCGAATGAGAGGTAGAGCTGAGTATCATTAGCATAGCAGTGATAAGAATAGCTATGTTTCTGAGTGACAGATCTTAGTGATGATGTGCAGATGGAGAAGATAAGAGGTCCAAGCACTGAGCCTTGAGGCACCCATGTTAGTTAGCTGTTGCGACATTGGACACTACCCTCCAAGACAACCTGGAAGCATTCTACCTCAGAGGAGGTTAAGACTTGAACCTTGAAATGTGGTTACTAAAATGCCCTTGCCATGAAGGTGACAGGAGATTGATAGTAAAACAGTGTAAAATCAGGGACAGATTCTGGAGTGGACTGCATGCCAAATGACATGCTGTGGCTACAGGACACTAATGGTCTTATTTTTGGCTGAATGATAATTTGATTACATTACTGATTACTAATTACTTTACTTTCAAGTTACTTTCAAGTTTATCTTACTTTTCAAGTTATCAAACCTAAACAACACACTACAATGTGAAACTCATAGTTCTTTCAGTAATTTGATATTGACTGAAAAATGACACAAGTATCAAAACAGTAACTTGAACGATCACTTGCATTTTTTTTCTTAAATATATCTAAAGAAAACTTGAAGTGTCTATTTTTAAATGAACCAATTCATATCGAAAACAAATATTCTCTGTTAAAATAATCCGTATGAAACCAACACGAGGTACAGTCTTTCCCGTCTGAGCTCACCTATAATGTCATCATGCACATCGCGTGCCATCATCCATGCGAAACCAGGCTTAAGATGCGCAAATATATTAGCATCCACATCACCTCCGTAAACAAAGCATGAACATTCAAGTTCATCTCGGCTACTTTTCGTTTTTGGAAGAAGATGCCCTGTAAGGAATAAGCTCTGGATTACCTCAGAAAAAGAAGAAGATGCGACGCGGCTTAGTCCAGCTGAGGAGTCATTTATTTTTACTTATATTAGTGTTATTGTGACATAACCTTGTACACATTCACAAACTATAATGCCAGACTAAAATGCAAGTGTAACATTTTGAAATATGATGCTTTCATTGCATCTAAATGTTGAAGGACTCATCTGCATTTTAGCTCTCATTCTCCGGTGATTTATAATAGGGCATACATGATTTTTACTTTGTGTTTTTTTAACACTGCATTTGTTACTATGTAACGCGTTATACCCAACTCTGACTATTACTAATGTTGTTTGTGTGTGTGTGAGGCACCTGTGCAATCAGATAGATTAAATCAAATAGAAATATAAAGAAAATAAATAAAATGCATTAAGAGTGACACAAAAACGAGCGTAGCCTATACTTGTTGCACAGTTTTTTTTCCCTTTTGTTAATCTGTTAATTATATTATAGCCTATTATATGTTTTGTGTGGTCCTATTTGTTTTATTCCTTTTATAGACTTAATTTCTGTTTTCTCCGTTCACAGAAGCGCTGCACGCAAGTTCAGGCTAGAAAAAACATGCGTACACGAGCTGAGACCAGACGTGAGATTTGATCGTAGCCACCACTCACGTCCATATTGATAAATTCCAAGTTTTGCTTTGAAACGACCGTACGCTCAATTTTCTGTCGTACGTCCGTTTCGTAAATGAGGCCCAGTGTCTTATAAGCTCTCTAGCCACTGTATTTTAAACAAACTAGAACTTATTTGTTGACCCTGCAGCATTTCTAGCATGTAAGAAGGCTGTTCTACAAAACCAGAATTGAGAATTAAAAATTTTCCATAGAAATAATTAATTGCAAGTAAATTACTAGCCATCTCACATTTTATATTTTCAATACACCCTGTTAACTTGGAGAATTGTGTTGTTTCTTCAGGTTGTGAAGAAATAATAAAACTGTGACTGGCATGATAGTGAAATCTAATGATAATGTCTCTCAGAGGACCTATATATACATGAGAAACAGAAGACCTAATACTGAGCCCTGTGGCACTCCATACTTGTTTTTGATGAGATGTTCTTTTTTTTGTTTGTTTTTGTTTGTTTACACAAAGTGGTAGCAGTCGAAGAGATAGGACATATATCATACTAATTCTTGTCCACAAGTGCCTACAAAATTCTCAAGCTATCCAAGTGAATGCTGTGGTCTATGTTTTTGAAGATATTACAGCTCTAGGAGAGAGCAAAGCTTCCATGTTAAAATTGGGCTTAAATCCTTACGGATATTGTTTACAAATATAGTTTCTCTGCAAAACTAAAATATTGTCCTTTCAACAATGTTCGATGTTTTAGACCAGGAATGTCAAACTCGCAGCCCTGCAGAGTTTAGTTTCAACTCTAACTGAACACCTGAATTAAGATCTTCTACCTTTTGTTTTCAAGTACTGGTGTTGGTAAGCGTTGGAGCAGGTTGAAGTTAAACTACGCAGGACTGTGACCCTCCACATGCTGAGTTTGACAGCCCAGTTTTAGACATGAATGGCAGATTCAGCCATTGTTGCTTACTGTTGCTTTTAAACAGGGGTTAACTTGCATCTGTCTCTTTTCATCCTAGACGTGATGACGCTGAAAGAGGAAAGTGAAGAACTGAATGAAATGCAAGATACAGATCAGTATAAGAAACATGATTTCATAACTGGACAAACATCATTTAGTTGCCCACAGACTGGAAAGACTTCCTCACAAAAAAAAGCTCAAAAGACTGGAACTAGAAGTCTTTTCACTTGCCAAGAGTGTGGACAGAGTTTTGATCAACGAGGAAACCTTAAAATCCACATGAGGATTCACACTGGAGAGAGGCCATACATCTGCAAACTGTGTGGAAATAGTTTCAATCGAAAAGAAAGCCTTACCAGGCACATGAAAATTCACACTGGAGAGAAGTCATACATCTGCAAACTGTGTGGAAATAGTTTCATTCGAATAGGAGACCTTAAAAGCCACATGAGAATTCACACTGGAGAGAAGTCATACACCTGCAAACTGTGTGGAAATAGATTCATTCGAAAAGGAGACCTTAAAAGCCACATGAGAATTCACACTGGAGAGCAGTCTTACATCTGCCCTCATTGTGGAAGGAGTTTTACACACAGACAAACTCTTAATGTCCATATAAGAATTCACACAGGAGAGAAGCCTTTCACCTGCCAACAGTGTGGAAAGAGTTTCACTCAACATGGAAACCTTAAAGTCCACATGAGGATTCATGATGGAGAGAAGCCTTTCGTTTGCCAGCGGTGTGGAAAATGTTTCATTGAACATGGAAACCTTAAAGTCCACATGAGGATTCACACGGGAGAGAAGCCTTTCAACTGTCAACAGTGTGGAAAATGTTTTTCAGTAAAAGGAACCCTTAAAAGCCACATGAGCATCCACACTGGCGAGAAGCCTTACGCATGCTCTCAGTGTGGAATCAGTTTCACTCAGCAAGGAAGCTTTAACAGGCACATGAGAATTCACACCAGAGAGAAGCCATACACCTGCTAAACTGTGTAGAAAGAGCTTCACAACAAAACTAATCATGAACTGTCTGGTGAGAAGACGTTTATGTGGTTGACGATGGTTTCTCATGAAGTACCATCTCACGGCTCTAATGTCGCACACATTCAGCAGAGGTTTCCTGTAAATACATTTTGATACATTTTAGTGGTATAACAATGCTTTGAGTGACATTGCTGAATTAAAAGTACGTAATTAATGAAACAAAGTTGTTCTTTGTCATTATTTTTACCAGCAAGTAATAGCTGGTTACAAAAAAAGGTCCTAAGCTTTGCCAAAAAAGAGCAAGCAAAACTGAGGCATATCAAAAGTGTGGCGTGGATAGAAAACTTGTTGATACGGCTGTCATCACTGAGTTGGAAGCCTATGTTCTGTTTCAAAAAAGGCAAAAACTGTCTGACTTTGGTGACCGCTGCAGCTGTTGTTTACACAGGAACCAGTTTTAGCACAAATGAAAAAGAGAAGAGAAATGGCATGTTAATAGACATTTTGTAAAAGAGTAAATCATTTTATTCCAGAAGTGTGTGCTACATGCTAGTAGGGCTCCAGCCGTAGAGGCGGGGGCCGGGGCCGCTCCCTCGGAGGCTGCTCTGCCATGGCCTCTTGAACTGTCTGCTCCGCCATGGCCTCCTGGTCTGCCTAATCCGCCATGGCCCCCTGAACTGTCTGATCCGCCATGGCCCCCTGAACTGTCTGATCCGCCATGGCCTCCTGAACTGTCTGATCCGCCATGGCTCCCCGAGCTGCCTGCTCTGCCATGGCCTCCTGAACTGTCTGATCCGCCATGGCCCCCCGAACTGTCTGCTCTGCCATGGCCTCCTGAACTGCCTGATCCGCCCTGGAGGCCTTCCTTGTCCCTGTCCTGCACCAGCCTCCAGGGCGCCCACCCCCCTCCCCGGTGGAATTGTTACGGCTCGGGACGTGCCTTTCGGGAGGGGGGAGTAATGTCACATGTTCAGTTTGTTTTGTCAAAGTTTTCTTTGTGTTTCCCGTTTGGTTCTTGTTATTCCTTATTTGGTCATGTTCCTGTGTTCATTATTTCCCTTGCTCATTGTTTAATTATTAGTTTACCTGTATCACTTGTGTCTAGTTAATTACCCTCGTTTGTCTTGTATTTAAGCCCCAGTCTGTTCAGTGTTTGTTTGTCCGGTCACAGTTACTCTACATTGTGTTTCCCATTGTCTTTCTGCCTTTTGTTATTAAACTGAGAGTTTGGTTTGCACCAATTGTCTCCTTCACCTTCCTCCTGACACAACCATGACATTGTTTAATTTTAGAGATTATGTTTGGTTTTATTTTATGATTCAATGGAAATGTTTTAGTGTTTGGTTTTATTTTATGATTCAATGGAAATGTTTTAGTGCTTGCATTAAAAAAGTTAGACCCAATCACTGCTGTTGTTTTATGTTATATATAGTTCTTGCATTGTGATGAGGTAACGCTTGAGTAATTAATGTAAAGTTACCATGTTTTTTACTTTAAAATAAAGATCCAGATCAGTTCTGCAAGAAAGACTTGGAGACAGAATAATGAAGTACAGTATTCATCACTTGAAGTGGATCAAAAAAGTTCATCAAAGTTGTATTAATACAAGAACGGGTATTGTTTTGGTTTTAGGACAATTTTGATGAAAGGTTTTAATCCACTTCAAATGTTGACTACTGTGCATACAAATTTTCTTAATTTAACTGAAACATGATAAAACAAGGTTCTTGGCACATGTCCCTGCCTGAGCGGTTGGAAGAAGGAAGACGGAGAGCCACAGTCTACTGGGAGAGGATGAGATAAGGATGTCATATGTAATTTCCTTGCAGGACAGGGACTTAAACTGGTGGGCATTGGGGTGGTGGTAAGAAGCTACTGCCTAACCAAACTGCTGTCGTGAGGAAACACGATTGAGGGGTAAACATGTTTTTATATAAATAATGTATAACATAATGGACTAGATCAGGGTGCCTAAACCTGTTCCTGGAGTGCCACTGAAGAAGTCATAAAGAGCTTTATTGCCAAGTATGCTTGCACATACAAGGAATTTGTTTTAGTGACAAAAGCTCCACAGTGCAACAGAATGACAAGACAGGACACAGATAATAAAAAAGAGTTAAAATACACATATGTATGTAAAAAAAAGTATAAATATGTACAGGTGTGCTATAGATAAAATAGGATATAAATAGAATAAAAAGTAAAGTTGTAGGGATATACTAGAATGTAGGGTGATACGTATAAGCTTATTGCACATATTTTATTGCACAATGGGAGAACATTTAACTGTTCATGAGGTAGACTGCCTGGGGAAAGAAACTGTTCTTGTGCCTGGCTGTCCTAGTGCCGACCATATGGCAAAAGTTCAAAAAGGAGATGGATTGGATGTGATGGATCCAGAGTGATTCCTCACTCTGGATGTATACAGTTCCTGAAGGGTGGGCAGGGACACGCAATAGCCCTTCCGAGTCTTAACTTTACTGTATTCTTCCTGATGGTCGATTGGTAGCTGACCAAACCAGACGTTATTGAAGTGCACAGGACAACTCAATGACAGCCGAGTAGAACTGTTTTCACATCTCCTGAGGCAGGTTGAATTTCCTCAGCTGGCGAAGGAAGTACAACCTTTGTTGGGCCTTTTTAACAATGGCCAATGGTCATTAGTCAATGTGAGTGTCCCACTTCAGGTTCCTGAGAGATGGTGGTGCCCGGACCCGATGACTCCAGCTCCTCCACATTGCCGTCCAGGTTGGTGCGTGGGTGGGATTGGCAGGGGGGTTTCTCCTGAGTCTACGATCCTCGTCCACTGTTTTGAGAGCATGTTGAGCCCAGGTTGTTGTGCGCTGGGGCAACAGACGACAGCTCTTTAACCTCTTGTCTGTAAGCAGACTGGTCTCCGTCCTGGTTGAGACCGATGACTAGTGTTGTTCGCAAACTTCAGGAGCTTGACAGAGGGGTCTTTAGAGTTGCAGTCGTTGGTGTAGAGGGTGAAGAGCAGTGAGGAGGGAACACATCCCTGAGGGGCACCAGTGCTGGTGGTGCGGCTATTGGATGTGAGTTTTCCCAGCCTCAATAGCTGCTGCCTGTCTGTCAGAAAGCTTGTGATCCACTGACAGATGGAGGTGGGCACAGAGAGCTGAGTTAGTTTGGGCAGTAGGAGGTTTGGGATGATGGTGTTAAAGGCCGATCTGAAGTCCACGAACAGGATCCTCACTTAAGTCCCTGGTCTGTCTAGATGTTGCAGGATGTAGTGCAGTCCCATGTTGACTGCATCATCCACAGACCTGTAAGCAAACTGCAGTGGGTCCAGTAAGGGTCAGGTGATGTCCTTCAAATAAGCCAACATCAACCTCTCAAATCTCTTCATGACCACAGACGTTAAAGCAACAAGTCTGTAGTCATTAAGTCCTCTTACCTTGGGTTTCTTTGGGACGGGGATGATGGTGGAGCATTTGAAGCAGGCAGGGACACTGGAGACTTCAACTATCTGTTGAAGATCTGTGAGAAGATGGGGGCAAGCTGGTCAGCGCAGGTTTTCAGAATGCGGTTGTCACAACGGTCTGGGCCTGGGCCTTTTTCTCCTGTTTCTTTCTGAAGACCTGGCGCACATCAGCTTCACTGATCTGAAGCATAGGCCTTTCCACACCGATGCAGGGTCGTTGGCAGAAAACTGATGTTCTAGCTTTTAAGCGTAGTTCCCCTTAGCCACTCTAATCTCCTTATTCAGTGTGTTTCTGGCCTGATTGTGTAAGACTCTGTCCCCCTTTTTTTAGGCACCCTCTTTGGCCTGATGAAGATGACGAAGTTTTGCTGTAAACTGTGGTTTATCATTGTTGAATGTTAAATGAGTCTTGGTAGGGATGCACATGTCTTCACAGTAACTGATATATGAAGTAACAGTCTCTGTGAGCTCATCCAGATCGTTGGTTGCTGCTTCAAAAACACTCCAATCAGTTCAGTCGAAACAGGCTTGTAATGCCCACTCGGTTTCGTTGGTCCATCTCTTTACAACTGGTTTAGCAGATTTAAGTTTTTGCCTGTAAGTCGGTATAAGATGAACCAGGCAGTAGTCAGAGAGTCCTACAGCTGATCTGGGGACCGAGCGATATGCATCCTTTATTGTGGAGTAACAATGGTCCAGTATATTACTGTCTCTGGTGGGACATGTTATGTGCTGTCTGTATTTTGGCAGTTCATGGTAGAGATTTGCTTTATTAAAGTCCCCGCGAATGATTAAAACATAGTCCGGGTGTTGTTGTTCTGTGTCTGTGATCAGATCAGCGAGTTTCTGTAAGGCGGAGCTCACGTGCGCTTGCGGAGGACTGTAAAAACTTACGAGAATGAACGAGGAAAACTCACGTGGCGAGTAGAATGGCTTACAGTTAATGAAGAGCACATCTTCTTTAACACTATTATGTCTGTACATCACCTCTCTGTTTTGATGTAAAAACATGTCCCACCGCCACGCGATTTTCCCATTGATTCTGTGTCCCGATCCTCTCTGAACAGCTGAAAGCCTCTAACTCGCTGTCTGGAGTGGCGTCATTCAGCCATGTTTCCGTGAAACACAGAGCAGCAAAGTGTGAAAAATCCTTATTTGTCCGGGAGAGCAGAAGAAGTTTGTTCGTTTTGTTGGGTAAAGAGCAGAGGTTCGCCAGATGGACGCTAGGCAGCGCCGTTCTGAATCCACGCTGTCTAAGCTTCACGAGCGCACCAACACGGTTCCGCCGTCTGCGCATCCTAAAGTGCTTGATCAGCACCGCTGCTCCGCCTACTACAACGTTCAGCAAAACTTCCGAATAAACAAAATCCAGTAGAAGATTGTGTGGTGTGTTCTGCTGAATGTTCAGCAGTTCATCCCTGGTAAAACTGATCGTGTTTGAGAAACAAACAACAGGAAAAACTAACAAAAACAGTACAAACACTGGAGAGCCAAACACAGAGGATGCCGTCTGCGGCGCCATCTTGTGAGAAACAATTTTCTTGCAGAGTTTAGCTCCTACCCTAATTGGACACACTTTAGGTGAATTATTGTTCAGACTCGCTAGAAACTTCTAGGCAAGTGTGCTGAAGCTGGTTGGAGCTAAAGTCTGTGGTATGATGGCCCTCCAGGAGAATTGGACACCCATGGTCTAGATCATTGGTTCCCAGCACAGCCCCACGACTTTGTGAACATTGATGCGCAATCCTGTCTCATGCATCGACCACTAAGAAATGTCAGTTTTGTAATGTTTCTGTTAATTCTCAATAAGAACCTTTGTAGACATATGAAAGAAAGCCAAACTGGTTTGTTAAGTTACAAGTTAAACTGGTAATGCTGGTGAGATCTTGAGAGATTTAATGCTTTCTTAATAAACGGCCGCATCTGAGGCAAGTGCATAGCATTATATGCTTTCATCAACTTTTGCAGGCTATATAACGTTTATTGTTGCTATATTGGTGCTTAGTTATTCTTGTTGTTTAATACACTTGGCCAAAATCGCATGATATAAACGATTAAGCGCTTATGCACAGGATAAAACATACAAAAGTATACAGCAAATAACCTACTTCTCTGCTCTTCAAACACAAAAAAACATTAGCCTTTACAGACATAGTGTTTGAGTAAAGAAAACGCTGTACTATTCAGACATCAGTTATTTATTTACCCTTGCATTGCGAACAAGCAGAGATCTGTCTCCTCCAGGATTTGCGCGGCATTTCAATCTGAATGGAGACGGGGTGACGTTACGAGGTTTCGCTGAGAGCTTGAGGATCCAATGGCGTTACGAAGTTTTACTGACAAGCTCTTTGTAATACTTATCATTGGTTAAATATTTGTAAAACCCTCTGATTTAAAATAATAATAACGAATTATAATAGAGATATGAAGTTTGATAATAATTTTTCACGGCACACCTGACTGGGCTAGGGTATGGCAACTGCCATACGGAAACGCCACCCCTGTATTGGATAAAGGCATAATAATCTTACTGGTTACAAGTCCTCTTTGCATCGTTTTGGAATGATCTGATGCATTTTTTGATATGTAAAGACAGTCTCTGTGGGTTCGAGAGAAGATTCCAGCCATGCAAGCATGGAAGAGGTCAAAAGGTCTCAAGAGGGAGTTCTGGTTTTCGGACAATATACACTAATACCAAGGTCTCTAGAGTGTGTTAAAGTGGTATTTATGTTTTCTGCTTGGAGTCCGAGCAACGGCCTCTTCCACTAGCTGAGCTGACCTTCGTTGTAGCCTGGTTTCCGCTTAAACATGAAGGCTGTGGATGCTGAACTCCTGAAACACAGAGAAGATCCTTGCTCTGGAAGACTCCTGAAGAGAAGATTCTGAAGATGGTTCTGGGGGGCACTAAGCTTTGGTTGTTTTTCCATTGCTGTTTCCAAACTCCCCAAATTTGGCTCTTTGAGCACTTCATTGTTAGAGGTGGCCAACCTGCCAGCATGTAAATCAGTGACCATGACAATTTCTAGCCAATCAAAACTACATTTGCCTTTCTCATGTGTCTCTCAAGACTTTCTCTCCGTGGGAAGCTCCTTCCACATTGTTGGCAGCTGTAAGGCTTCTCCGGTGTGAATTATTATGCGTCTTGAGAGTATCTTTATGAGTGAAACTATGTCCACAATGAGAGCAGATGTAAGGTTTTACTCCACTGTGAATTTTCATGTGAATCTTTAGACTTTTTACACTGTTGGCAGTTGTCTTAAGATTTCCTTTTCAACGTTTTTCCACAAAGCTTACAGGTGTAAGTCTTCTCTCCAGCGTGAAGACTCTTGTGGTTATTAAGGCTTTCTTTATGTGCAAAACCCTTTCCACACTGATCACATGTGAATGGCTTCTCTCCAGTGTGACTGCTCATGTGGGAATCAAGATTTTTGTGTGTGTGTGAAATTCTTTCCACACTGATCACATGTGAATGGCTTCTCCCAGTGTGATGCTCATGTGGGATCTCAAGATTTTTGTGTGTGTGTGAAATCCTTTCCACAATGATAAAATGTGAAAGGGTTCTCTCCAGAGTGAACTCTCATCTGGACTTTAAGGTTCCCATTTCTATTGAAACTCTTTTCACATTGTTGGCAGGTGAAATGACTTGTAGTTCCAGTCTTCCAAGCTTTTTTTTTGTGAGGCGAGTCTTTTTAGTCTGTGAACAACTAAAAGATTCTTCTCCAGTAATGAAATCATGATGATTCTAACGCAGATATTTCTGTTCTGTTTCATTCAGATCTTGACTCTCCTCTTTCAGCACAATACTGTCTAAGGTAAAAAAAGATAAATACATTTATTTACAACCCTGGTGTAATGGCACAAAGCAAGAGACATCAAAACATTTAGACATTTAAGCATCATACACCAACAGTATACACTTCCTGCTGCCAACTGGTGGTGATATGAATTTGATGTTAACCAAACAATACACTTAGAAGTGTGCAGAATTGCATGAAATATTTAAAGCATGCTAAGAGTCTCAAAAACACCCCCAAAAAGTATTAAAGTATGATAAGTTACCACAGCAACTCTATTCAAAATATTAAGAACCTCTTCACAGTTTTACATTATTCTAAGTCTGAAGCAATTTGGTTAATTATACGAGGATTATTTCAAAGCCTGTTGTACGTGCCATCTCATCACAGTTACATCTATCTTCAAGTGCCTTTAGATCTTTCAACAACATAGCTTGAGGATTATGTTGGCATTTGTGCACAAGCATTAGCATGGTTATATGTCCCATCTATCAATCTGACTGCTACCACTCATGTTTCATGAGACATCTCTTCATTTATACAAAGTATGGAGTGCCACAGGGCTTGGTATTAGGTCCTCTGCTTTTCTCCTGTATATGTTTCCCCTGAGGGACATTAGCATTCATTTTCACTGTTATGCCGATGATACTGAGCTTTATGTGTACTCACAACCTGAAAACATTGCAAAGCTTAACTAATTGTTATTAAGGTGTATTAGAGCTGCATCAACTACTCAATAAAATAGCTAAGAAAATAATTACAAATTAATTTGTGTATTGATCAATTGTGAAAACATCTACCACTTTACAATAGTGAAAAAAACACATTTTAATGGACAAAATGCATCTGAAGAACTTTAGATAGTGACAGTATGAAAATTGATGATTATCATACTGTGTAAATCTGCTTATCTACGGTATTTAAAGTCAGTGTAAACCAATTATTAATTATGTTCCGAGTTTGTCACACCACAGAAAAATGTTTTATTAACCACCCAGCCAAATTTGAATGATAAAAAAGCCAAGTAAATAAAATAAGTTAAAATCTTGAACAAATAAGCAGTATTCTCTGCTCTCAAACGCTGGTGCAACTGATGCTAATGCGCACTAGTTAATATAGTGTTAGGTGAGGGGCCATGCTCAGTGGCTCCAGTGCGTCATCGAGACATTATTTAAGGCCCACCCAAAAAATCCTGAACACAAGAAACAGTGATAAACTGTCTATTTGTCTAACATCACAATTCTGCACTACATAGCTCACAGTCTTTGTAACGTGTTTTCAACAATACATTTCTAACATTTATAATCATGCAATTCTCTGAATTGCCTTTACAGACTTAAAACAAATAAAAGAAAAAAATTAATAAACTAACATTTTGATTCGACTTGCTGTCAGCTAGAAAAAGAAAAAAAAATCTCTGGAAGAGATTATAACCTTAACCAAGTAATAATTAGTATAGTATAAAAGTATATTTGAATATGTCATTAAGACAAGTAGAGGAAAAGCTTTGAGAATGAAAACCAACCTGTTTGTTCCTCAGTATCTTCATGTTTGATGATGAGAATAAATTCATGATGAGATAAAGAAAACAATTATAAATAGAAAGGTTAAGGATGAATTGCAGAGCTATCAAAAGCCTAAAGCTATAATACCGATGAGCTTTATATCTAGTTTTAAGTCTAAATGAAAGCAACTAAACTGCTTTCAATTGATGATAAACTACAGAGCATTTGTGATCTTCTCAATCAAGGATAAACTCCAGTATCTTGATCTTCAGACTACAGGATTGGAAATAACTAATGAATATTTCAAACTCAAAAGAATTTGTGGTTGCAGATTTTATTTTATTAACTGAAACGGAATCATTATGTCAAAGTATTCATCTTATTCCATCTCAGTTTCTCCCCAGAACGTAAAGCCAGTAAATCAAATGTCAGCTTTATTTGGTTAAAGTGGATTTCATTAACGGTCCACAACAGTAAAGGATTACATTGAACGTGGGTTTAAAACAGTCGAATTTGACAGTCTGAATGAAAATCTTTAATTAAAATGGTTCAAATCTCATATCACATCGGAAAGGCATTTATTTTCAATAAAAATTAAGGAAATAATCAAAAAGTTGAAAATAAAGTATTGGGAAGGGTTAGGGTAGGTGTAGGGAGGGCTTTATTGTCCCAACAAGGTGGCATCCATTTAATAATTAAAATTATAATTTACACTCAATACGTTAAGTAGTATAAATAGCAGAAAATCGTGCTATTTTACCATAGTGTAAATAGAATCCATCACTATTTAGCACTTAGGTAAATAGCATCTATGCTAAGAAAATAGGCTATTTTCACTTAGTGCAAATAGCCACTGCCTATAATGAATTTACACGGCAGGAATAAACACTGCTGCTGCAGCAAAAGTTTGAGGAGGCAGCAGAATGAAAATATATGACTACGCACATTAATCGACTAAATTTAACAATTGAAATACATTCACAAAGTGTTCAAAAGAAAACACATAAGTTTAGTCGTTTTAAAAGCTGTATATACTAAAACCTATTTATATGTATATATTTAAATTAAAGTTTAATATTAAGTGACAGTCAATAAACTAAGTATTGCAATATATTATGATTTAGAAATCATCATTCATGTAATATGAATGTAAGCAGCGAAAGACTGCTAAGTAAAATTCTTTGACTGTAAACTACTTTAATTTGAAGAGAGAGATATGAGGGAGTTGCTTCATTGGATCAGATATATGTCAGTTTGCTCACAGCTGATTGGTCCAGTTCAGGGTTTGTGGACTCTAACCAGGAATAAAACCTGCTCTGGAGCAAGGTAGCCGTGTAAACCGGCTTCATGCAACAAGCAAGGTTCATACAACTCTAAATACCCTTTCATGATACAAAATTGAACATTGATCCTTTTGGGCATGTTGTTAAAACAGACAAGTCTTTACTTTTTCCCCTCCATAAATTTCTTAAGAAAACTGTAGTAATGTAAATCGGCTTCTTGTTTACTTATTTTTTGTCTTGCCATATCGTTTATTGTTCGCTACTGTGTTGCTCTTCTAGTCTGGCCGTTTCCTGAAGAAGAAAATATCCGATCTATATGATCTATTTTTTGTTTACCCAAAGTTTAATGGTGTTGTTCTCTTATTAAATTATAAATGATAGAACTAAACAAATTAATAAATATTTAGGTAAAGCTGTGCGCTTGAATTTGTCATCGCATCATCCTATGCAATGTGGTGAATCAATATGGCTCATTATTGTCTATATAGGCTATTTTAGTCATTTAAATAGCATGGGTTATCTTAATATATTGATTAATGACATTGTATTATAATATTACACCACCCAAATATTTAGGCTACTACCTTCTATTTTCTGTTGTCAGTGCAGGCTTTTTTTTTTTTTAGCTTAGGCTACTGACCATTATGGATTAGTTTAGCCTGCATTAAAAAGTTTTGAACATAAAACAACAGGATAAAAATATATTTGATGACTAGACATAATCATTTCATGACACTTTTTTGTGAAGACAGTGGCATATTACAGTGAAATAATATGTTTAGCCATATAAATACAGTTGTCATGTGCGTGGGTAAAATTTCCCCGCTGGCGCTTTTAGGTATACAGCGCCCCCTGGCGGTTCTAGTGTTAAAGAGATCATATGACGAATATCACACAATGGACAAACCTGCCACTCTGTGGAGTTCCTCTTTAATAACTAGGGCCTTTCGCACCGCTTTAGTTCCAAAACTAAATGTACTTACAAAAAAAAATGGTACTAACGTACTGGGACGATTTTGCGCAAACTATTTTCCAGTACCATTTAAAGGGTTGCATTCGCACCGACAGTGTGTACTAAGTGACGTAAGCTGGTCGACAGCGTCGTCATTTGTGCGCGGCGTTCAACAAAAGAAACAAAGAAGAACAACATTAACAACAGGAGGATGGAGGACGCTTTGATCGGAGCTGTGTTTTTGTTGTGTCTCGCGGGTTTCACAATAATGGACATGGAAAGTCGACGTATACGTAAAGCGATTGAAAGAACGGAAAGGAGGACTAACGACAACTGGCAGTGCTACATTTGCTTCAAGTGCCTGCACTTCAGCGTCCGTCCATCTATCGCTGTTCTCCATACTTGCGAAATAAGTTGACACAATGTTTACACGGTGTTTTAAATCATGGCGGGTGAGGGCGTTTTCATACGCGTTTGGCCAATCAATGTCTACTTACGTCACGCTTAGTACAGTTGGGCTGGTTAGACCCTGCTCCGGAGTAGGAGCTAGTTTGGTTCTCGAAAAAGGCAGTCTGGTACTAAAATCGCTCCCAGTTCCGGCGGTGCGGAAACGCCAAAAAGTGGGTAGTTCCACAATTAGTTCTGGTACTATGAAAAGGTTCCCGCGGTGCGAAAGGCCCTACTGTTAGGCCAGGTTTGAGGCCAGGAAACTACCCTACACGCAGTAGCCCTTCCCACATGTTCTGCATTATTTTAAATGGCAGTATATGTACTGTATATATTGTAATGTTTAATAATGCAATCATGGCCGCAACTAGGGTTTGAGAATTAGTGAGGTCTGGGTTGGGGACAGTTTTTAATGGACAAATCAAAATGGAAAAATGAAATAAACGTAAGACGTCTTCTTAAATGTTGTGTTTTGATATGTTTAACCCTAAACTGCAACTTCCCACTTTATTAACTTCCTAAAGTGTCAAAATAGGTGAAAAAGGCAAGTCGAAAGATGCATATAATAGCTGGATGTGGCAACGCCCTCTTTCACAACACTCTCACTCCGCCAGCGTCTCGCAGCAACATGAATCTTTCACAATTTTCGCACAACGGACACTAAAGATTCTAGCAAACTGTCTAGAATCATACATGCATAGACACTCTTTTTTTCACTCAAAAACTGAGGTGCATAGGCTCTGATTAGTGAGGCCTACAATCAATCAGTTCCAAAAACAAATACAAAACCTGTGCTTCTTGAAAGAAAACAAGCTGGCAATCTTTGGTGATAATATAGCATAACGAGATTTACCAGCATTTTTTAAAAGGCTGGTCATTTTTGACCCAGGAACACCAAAGGTGCTATATACGGGTTTCCAACACAGCACAAGGCTTAATAAACAGTTTCCTGGTTCTGTGTTTGAGTGATGTGGGGAAAACAGGCTCGGCTAGTAGATTTCTCGTTCCTGGAGAGCAACATTCCTGCAGAGTTTATTCTTGTGCTCCGAATACCAGAAATTCAATTTCTTTAATAATAATAATTTCTTTAATAATAAAAGGAATATCTAATATCAGTTCTAATGCCTTTTCTGTGCTTTAAGAAACATGCCGCTGAAACATGCCTCTGGAACAAAGAAAACAAATATTCTAGTTTGTTTTATCAGTGATGTTTATTAGTAACTTTATATATTTTATGTGCTATGTGCATTTTTAATGTAGACTTTTAATCATTATGACAAATGGCACTTTGATGAAAACATTGAAAACATGCTTAGCCAAAAGTCATGCGCGTAATTATATGCACATGCAAACAAAGAATGCCGTTTGGCCAGTCAAATTTTCTCCCCTATTTAAAGTCACACACCGCCTCGTACTTGTGTAGACGGTAAAGTGACAATAAAGTGAGTCGAGCTGGACACACATACTTGGACCAGGATGAAGGTTTTAGTTGTCCACGTCTGGCTTCTCCTACTGCTCCTGAACCAAAGAAACAGTAACCTGGCTTCAGGTAAGACAGATAAAACTCCCCAGATAACCTGTGACAAGCTACACAAAAAAAGAAAATCAGAACATAAAAACAAGTGCTGCATTGTTTTCTGTCTACAACCACGGTAAAACCTGTGTCTGTGAAGAAGCAACTGTGATTATTTACTTATCGTTTATTTATTTATTGCCATTGACACATAAATGCATTGTTACAGTGTTACAGTGAATATTCGATACTTGAGTAAGGCTTTACCTAACTACATGAAACATAGTAAGATGTGACATCAAATCTGGGTGAAGTTAAACTAGTATGTCCTTTTCCATTTTGTGTCTTTATAAAAATAGTTTGAGAATTACTAAACATATGAGATAACATATTCTAGCTAAGGAAAACCCTAAAACTGAGTCATTGTCTTGCTCTGAAAACCGCCGGATTTCGCAATTATTCCATGTCACAGAAGCTGATCTGCCCAACAACAGTAATGCTATTTAACCACTAGAGGGCAGGACAATGTATGGGATGACAAAGTGTACAAAAGCACTGCCCTGTGTCCCAGTGCTCATACTATCCATCCTAAACAGAGATTAGAATAAGTGTGTCCCAAAGCATAGTATGTTGAAAAGAGTGTGCCACCCCACAAAAAAAGCAAGTCCCAAGATGGTTACAATTCAGGAGATCGAAGTGTGGATCTGTGCACACTCTAATGGCTAATATTAGCCACAATCCATTGCACTTTGGAGAAGGGTTCAATTCAGAACTACAAACATGAATGAAAGCATTTTTAAAAAACTACAAACATGGTGTCTGTGCGCAACCTACGGTTAAGTAGAGAGGTTTAAATAAAGGGGATTGAGTTACTAATAATCAACATTTAACTTGGTAAAAATATTTATAATTACTATTTATTTAATGTTATCTGTGTTATATTTCATCTGCAACAACAATGTGAACTTCTATAAACATCCGTTTGGCCATTAACTTTTAAATGCTTCATTATGCAAAAAATATGAGCTGAGTTCTCCACATAAAGACCCACGGCTGGCAGATCAATAAGCTACTTCTTTTCTCTCCAATATGGTAGGAAGTTCAATTAAATGAAATGTGGAGGATGTTATCTGTGACGAGATGATTGACAGGCCAGTTTACAGTGGCAGGGTGCGTGTAAATGCGACAGCGGTGTGTTTAACTGTGCGTACCAAACGGGACATATCGCCCTCCGAAGGAAACTTCGGAGTGAAAACAATCATGGCCGCCATATTGAAGAGTCGTTCCAAACCGAGGTGCTCAAAACTGGCCACTTCAAAGGACCCTTCAGAATGAAGGATTTCGAAGGGTACAACTGATGGACACTTCGGGCCCCCATGATCCTTTGCACAGGGAAGTTGTTTGACTTGTTCAGCAGGGATAATGGTAACACCACTAATGAACACGCAGTAAGGTTAAAATGTGGTGGACTCTTGGCAAACGAAATGAATACATTACGCTAGTAAAACGAACAAATAATTTGATTAAATACGCATGACAAATAATTTAGAGCTACATGGCATGAATTATGCATAGGCAAAATGTATACATTTAAAACCAATTGCTTATGAAGTAATAGCCATTGGTCTTGGTCCAATAAACCAAGAATAAATACATAAATAAAAAATAAACTTAACGTTAAACAAAAGGCGCAGCTTGTACAATCTACTCTTTTGTACAATCTACTCATCGTTCCAAGCGTGTTTTTGGGGGGCCAACCAGCATACAAATGTGCGACGAAGGAGCCTCCTTGATCGTCTCGTTAAGATGACGCAGAAGTGCGTTCCAAAACAAACAGGAGTGTTTTTTTGTCCCCTACACCCTTCATCCATTCGAAGCTCTCACTCCGGAGGGTAAACCTTTTGAAGGGATTAGGGTGTAGGGATGAGCCCCTCCGAATGGAAACAGGGAGTATGTCCCAAAGCTTGCCTACTCTTCTACTACACACTCAAAAGTGTGTACTTCTTCTTCACCAAAAAAGTACATACTTTAAGGGCATAGTATAAGTATGCAATTTGGGTAGCAGCATTGGTGTTTAGATTTTGTAGCTAAAATAAGATGCATTGACAAGTGTTTTGTACAGTGGCACATGCAAAAACCGCACCAACAAATTAAGAAAACATCTTAATCAGTTTGACAATACGTGCTGCAAATATTCAAAATACAGAAACGTGCTGCAAATGTTTGTAACACAATCAAATACAGAAACACGCTGCAAATACAAAAATGCTCTGCAAATACAGAAACAAGCTGCAAATTCTCACAACACAAACAAAAACAGAAACACGCTGCAAATACACACAACACAACCAAATAAAGAAACGTGCTGCAAATACTCGCAACACATTCAAATAGAGAAATGTGATGCAAATACTCGCAACACAATCAAATAGAGAAACGTGCTGCAAATACTCGCAACACATTCAAATAGAGAAATGTGATGCAAATACTCACAACACACCCAAATACAGAAACACGCTGCAAATAATCACAACACAAACAAACAAAGAAACGCACTGCAAATACTCACAACACAATCAAAAACAGAGAAATGTGCTGCAAATACAGAAACGCACTGCAAATACAGAAACGTGCTGCAAATGCTCACATCACAACCAAATACAGAAACCTGCTGCAAATACTCGCAACACATTCAAATAGAGGAAATGTGAGTCCATACTCACAAACACAACCAAATACAGAAACGGGCTGCAAATACTCGCAACACAACTAAATACAGAAACACGCTGCAAATACTCACAACAACCAAATACAGAAACGTGCTGCAAATACTCACAACACAACCAAATACAGAAACGCGCTGCAAATACTCGCAACATAACCAAATACAGATACATGATGCAAATACTCACAACACACCCAAATACAGAAACATGATGCAAATACTCACAACACACCCAAATACAGAAACGCGCTGCAAATACTCGCAACACAACCAAATACAGAAACACGCTGCAAATACTCGCAACACAACCAAATACAGAAACATGATGCAAATACTCGCAACACATTCAAATAGAGAAATGTGATGCAAATACTCGCAACACATTCAAATAGAGAAATGTGATGCAAATACTCGCAACACATTCAAATAGAGAAATGTGATGCAAATACTCACAACACAACCAAATACAGAAAAGCATTGCAAGTAGCACAGACCACTATGGAAATGTTTCAAGGGGATCCGAACAACCCTTACTAACCGTGGTTTTATTACAGTAAAAGTGTTAACCATGTTTTTTTTTAATAGTGAAACCATGGTTAATTTTCGTAAGAGAAGTTGTCAAAGTATTTGCAGCACGCTTTTTGTATTTGGTTGGTAGTATTTGCAGCGCGTCTTTGTATACCATGGGTGTTTTTGTGATGAGTTCTGCATGATAAGTGGGACTGCTGTCCTGACTACAATCTCAACAAAAAACATGCCAGGAAATCTGAAAAATCTTTTAAAAATGTTAAAAATCACAACACTTTTCACAGAAGCTAATTCTACGTCATCAGCAAATTAACAGCCTTTATCACCATTAACAGCGTTACCATCAACTTTACCATCATTTCCAACATCATCAGCATGGACCACACCAGACTCACCGAATCTGGGACTATCTTCATCATCCTCTTCATCTTCACGAACCTCCGCACCATCATTATCTTCACCATCGCCAACATCTTCATCATCAATAACCTCATCATCAGGTATCTATTTTGATTATTTTAATAATTAAAGCTGCAGTCCGTAACTTTTTTGGTTAAAAATGATCTGGATATTGAGAAGCACCCAATGAGTCCCGGCTAGTAGGCTATATGGCATGTGAGGATGCTGGAGGTGGCGGATCATTTGTGATCCATGCTGGCAAAATAAGTCACAATGCGCATGGGCAAATTTAGAGCACACGCAAAAAAAAAAAGTGGAAAATTTAGATTTTAGCAGAATTGTTTTTAGAATAGTTTTCACAAAAATAAGTTCATCAAGCCCTCGTCTAGCGATCCCAATGCTCCAAATAGTAATTAAGCATTAATAATTATCTTTATTTGTATGTTTTCTGAGAGGAGTACCTTTTCTCCACTCGTAAGCACCCGCATGAAGGCGCCTCCGACAGCGCAATCCCGATAAATATAAACATATACAAAGAATTACAGTATTTAAGTATTCACGCAAACATAATCTTTTATGTCTTAAGTGAACATTTGGGGAACTTGGGGGAAAACATTTGATGTGTAACATTATATTAAATCAGTTTATTACAGCAGGTCTTAATATATAGGCCGTCTGTCGCATTAATGTTAATCTAACAATAAAATAAAAGATGGAATCGCTTGCTGCTCTTGATTGAGATGCTTTTGTAGTTTTAATAATCAATTTATTTGTAATGAACACACTAAAGGGATTTTTAAATTTGATTATTTGTTTTTCTTGAGTGCTTTTGTTTAGATGTAAAATGAAAAAAGTAATGCATTATTTGTTTTTTTTATTTGTTCTTTTTTTTTGCATCTGTTCTTATTTATAATTAACAAAGATAAACTAAAAATAGCTATATTGTGATTATTAAGATAGTAATTATTATGAAAAGAACTGGAGGAAAAGATGCAACATTACTCGGTGATTTTGCTTTGGAAGCTTCAGAAAACTTTAACTTGATTTTTCTCAAAATTGACTTTGCTGACTCTATCGACTTCAAACGGGTGTAGCGCAGTCATTGTTCGTCCGATTCCAACAAATCATAATGGATTTTTAAATGGAGAATGTTAACTCATTTTTGAAAATTTGCTCATTGTGACTCATTTTGCCAGCACAGTTCACATTTAGCCTTTTTTGACAGCAGCTGGAATAGTTAAACTTGTCATTTTGATGGCGGATTGTAATCCAGAAAGGATTATGTGTTAATGAAATGCATGTAAGTGACTAAAATTAGATGTCCGTGTATCATCCAATCATTCAATTATTCCATTCAATCTGGCAAACGAAAAAAAAACGGAAAAACATGAAAATGACTGTAACTATGCACCTTTTAGTCCGACTGACTTGAAATTTGGCATGCAGAGTCTTTATCCAAGGTGCCACCCATATCTATAAGGGCATTGTGTGTCTTGAAAAATATGGCCGCCACCAGCCAATGAATTTTGAGCACCTATTAGAAAAGGTTAACGGAGGCTGACCGGAACGAATTTTGGGGAGCCCATTTGACTCATGGCCTTAGAGGTCTGTGAGAAATTTGAAATTGTTTTATGCCTTGTATATCACAAAATGTTTCACACATACACACAATATTAATATCATATGTTAGATCTCTTCATTCTGAACAACCATGCCTCTAGAATCACTGCTGTCAATCAAATGTTTTGTGAAATATTGTCCATAATGTAAAAAACCTACTTATGTCCTAGACAGTTCATTCAATTTTCACCAAAATTGATACAGACCATCTTTGGATGGCCCTAACAAAAAGTTATCAAAAGCTTTTTGATAGACCCAACCGTTATTGAATAACACACAAATCTAATGAATTTGATGAGGCTTTATCTTCTCAATGCCTTATCGTTTTCAGACCAGACTTCGACCAAACTTTGTTATGACAAATGTTCTGAGGTTACCTGCACAATTTCAGCACAGTGCCACCTAGTGGTCAGGAGATATGAAAAATGCAATTCTTTGGCATATTAGCACCAAACTATGTGTGTTATTGTCACCCCTAGTTAACTACACCACATCAATTTGGGAGCAGTGACACCTATTGGCCAAAAGTCATACATTTTGGTTGCACTTTATTTTACAGTACGTGTACTTTCATGTACTTACAGTGTACCTACCTAAGAAAGTTCTGGTAATATAAGGTAACTACATGGGGTCAGGTTAGGTTTAGGGTTAGTACCTAGTTATTGTAATTACTATAATAAATACATAGTATGTACATAAGGAACAGGACTGTAAAATAAAGTGCTACCATTATATTACTAGTAATTTTATTTATGAATTTTCAGCCATTTTGAATAAAATCTACTTAAAATGTCTATAATTACTCAGAGGTCTTAAAGTGCTTGAATTGCTGCTTACAGCAATATTTTTTATTTGTTTGTTTTTGTTGTTGTTTTGTCCAAAGAGGTGGACTTGCAAAAAAAAGCACACATGGAATTAGCTGGTTTTGCAGCAAAAGACAATCACATTTGTTAAATACCAGTTAACTGACTAAAGTGACATTTTTGACAATAAGGCATTTCAATAATAATAACCTTTGCATTGCCATTAGAGTGAAATTACTGAACATAAATATAGGAAACTGTCTCAAGTCTCAAAATACTTTTAAAAGAAAAACAAAATCAGACTTTCATCAGGGAGGTTTTTGCATCTGCAGTCTTCGTCTGTATGTGTATATACTGTGTGTTTTTGTAATAAATCTTTTAAATATGTCTATCTTTTGAGTTGATAGCCCCACGGGCATTGCTCTGACATGTAGTGTGCTTGCGACCCGAGTTTGAGTCCTGAGTCGAGGACCTTTCCTGATCCCATCCCCCTCTCTCCACAACTTCTACAACTAAAAATTCTATCTTTTACTTATTTATTTACATAATATCATCCTGTAGCCATTTAGATCTATTGATATACTTCAACGCATAGGTCAGGATCCAAATCACTGCATGCTTCTTTGTGCAATGGTCATCTTCTTTTCTGTTTTAGTTTGTAATACTTGCACTGAAAATGAGGTCTGTGAAGAGAGAGATGGTGTCTATGGCTGTGGTTGCTTGCAAGGACAAAGACCAAATCCTGAAATCTTTGGTAAGTATCGTGCATTCATACATTAAAAACATTTTTTTTCATTAACTCACATTACAGATTCACGTACCCCACAGGGTAATGATTTATAGTGACAGTACATAAATAATAATATAATAATACCTTAATTAACACTTACTACAACATGAACTCATGATTAGTGATATCTAGGGGTGTGATGAGATCTTGTGCCACGAGATCTCGCTATATTAAAATGAGATGAGATTTCTCGTTGAAGTGAAAAGCTGTTACTGTTATCACCATGATGGAGTGTGAGGGTGAAATTAGCATAAAATATGCCACCGCTACATTTACATTACATTGTCTCTACTGTTGTTTTGCTTTTTTATGGAAATAAAAACCATTTAATTTAGTTGCATAACAGTTGCTTCAATTCTAAACTCTGCTCTGCTCTGCTCATCCAGCACAAGCTGCAGAGTTGCACACAGTGCAGCAGGAATCAGAGTTCACTGAGCACGTGACGAGAGTAATGCCGGGTTCACACTGCATGATTTTAGCCCACAATTTTCACTTGCCGACAATTTTGTGGAAATTGCCGACAAATGCTGAAATCGGAGGAAAATTGGTGCTGTTAACAAAAGTGACAATCGTGTAGTGCTGGGGTTCTCAACTCTGGCCCTCGAGGTCTAGTTTCTTGTAGAGTTTAGCTCTAACCCTTATCAAACACACCTGAATAAGCTAATCAAGGTTTTCAGGATTATTAGAAAGTTAAGGCAGGTGAGTTTGATCAAGGTTGGTGCTAAGCGCTGCAGGAAGTGAACTGAGAGACAGGAGGGAGAAACCCCTGGCATAGTGTGTGTTATCAAAGATTATTTAGCATGCTAAATATCTGGATCTGTCGGCAACTCGCAGTCATGCAGTGTGAAATGTGTTTTGATTGGAAATGACACCGGCGACAACCTACAGCCAATGAGAGAGCAGACATAGGGCAGCGGGAAATTCGGGGAGGAGTTATAGACCTGCAACTTCCTATAGAAAAGTTGTGTAATGTGTGATCCCCCGTCGCCAATCTGTCGTGTAGTGTGCACACAACAGCAACTAGATGGTACCCCAGACAGTCGTGTAGTGTGAGAACTGCAGCGATCTGACAACTTTGAAAATCTTGCAGTGTGAACCTGGCACAAGGCGAGATGACTGTCAAGACCATGGCTGAGGATTCGTTGCGCAAGAGCCTAAAGCCACCTTTCCACTATCTTTCACAAACGACAAGCGATTGAACGGAAGTCATTCATTTCCAATGGAGAGTAGTGTGGGAGCTGCATGGAACTCCGATCATATGCGTATGTGGAAGTTTCGGATCCAATTTGGGTTTTCGGATGCGTTAAAATATTTGAACTTCTGTGGCTAGACCGTCCTGTAAGCACCATTTCAGTAAAATAGTGGTTTAAAATAATTATGGCATATATATAGTCATTTGTTTTGTGTGGTGTCATGTCTGGTTTTGGATTTTGTTTCATGTTCTTGTTTTCAAGTCTTTTATTTTGTAGATTTGCCGCAGTCATTGGTTTCTGTCAAGTTATGTGATTCCCTGTTCCCTCACGTGTGTTGTTTCTATTGGTTGTCTAGTTCATTTGTCATGTTTTCATTGGTTGGTTTTTGTCATGTGACTCCTATTGTTTGATATAAGTAGTCACGTGTTTGTGTGCAAAAACTAAGCTTCGGACATCACTGTGAGATGTCTCGTTTTTTTTTATGCAAGCTTTGAAGCCTCGGTGCCGAACGTCACATCACTAGTTCGGAGCGCGTATCGAAATGCCAAAGTCACGTGATTTCAGTAAACGAGGCTTCGTTACGTCATAACTGTTTTGAAACGTTTCGAAATTTCAGTGGTTTGAGGTTGGGGGGCGATCTCTGTGAACCTGTGAAATATGCGAGTTCACTGAGATTGCCTCCCAGCGGTGAACCGTTGAACCAGCGTCTATGGTTTTTACCTGATCTCGAATCAGTTTTATCAATTTGTTGACGTTCTTAACAAGACATTTGCTATGTGAACACACACACACACACACACACACACACAACATGCCATGGACATGATAGCATTGGAAATGAATGGGAAGCGAATTTCATCTAGCAAAAATATTTGGTAATGCTCCCAAAACAAAATCTTACTGAATGCTAATTTTTTGAATTATAAACCTCAAAATTGTATTATATTCTCAAAAAGTGGTTAACAGGTAATAAACGGATCGCAAAAGTAATTTAACAGCATAAACATACAAAATACTAAATAAAAACATTTTCAAACTAAAATATAGTATATTCATATCATTAAAAAAAGAAGAAGTTTAAACATGCTCCACGAGAGTAGGTAAGTACTCATTCTTTCTTTTTAAAATTAAAAGTCAGATTTAAAATGGTCATAATTAAAAATTTTGAGACATAAATAACTGGACATAAATTACTGCATGATTTGGCCATTAATTACATAGATTCATCTAACCAAACATGGAAAAACAGACAATTAGCAATAATTAACCAAAACAATAATTGGCACTAATACTGTGATCTCAACCTCTTTCCCTTCATAGACATCCTTCTGTGACTTGTACACAGATAAACACCATCCGTTTAAACTGGCCACAGGGATGAAACTGCAGTCATACATAGCCTCTTGGGGAAATCTGAAGACTGTGTAAAAATATGAGGGAAAATTAGGAATGAACTGCTGGTGATAACACAACACAGATATTGCAGTCACCCACTTTCACAATAAAATTTCATTTCGCAATTATATTGTGAAAGTGACCAACACATACTGTCTGATCTTGCATAAATCAAGGCAATAACACCAAAAATAATTTGACATAACTTAGAAATTCTTTATCTGCTCAGATGCTGTGGAGTCTTGTGCCAGCAGCACTGGCTCCATGTCTCTATCCCGCTGCCAGCTCTTTGAATCTGGTTTTCGTTCTGAGAACCTGCACCTAAATGACCCAGGCTGCAGAGGAACCCTTGAGAATGGCAGACTTGTGTTTCATTTTGACAATGAAGACCACATATGTGGTACCACTCTGATGGTAATGACCTTTCCAGTTCTGTTTCATCACTAGAGCTTCTAACGAGGTACCTGTCCATACATATGTGTAATGATTAATAAGTTGTAGCTGGGGTCCTTTAAAATAGCAAACCATGATTCGGTTCCAAGACCCCGGCTTGGTTCTATCCGAGCCGTGATACATAATGGCTACAGAAGTGCATCAAAACAACAGAGCAGTACACTAAGTAATCACAAGTGCTCAGCATTTTTTTCCTGGCAATATACAATGGAAGCCCATTTCAGCCACTGAATAGAAAATAAAAAAGGTAATTGCGACTTTTTATCTCACAATTCTGACATTTTTTGTTATAAACTCGCAAGTCTGAGAAATAAAGTCAGAATTGTGAGATATGAACTCGCAATTCTGAGAAATAGTCAGTCTTTTTTTCCCATCAGAATTGAATTGCGAGTGTATATCTCACAATTCTGAGAAAAAAAGTCAGAATTGCAAAATACAACCTCGCATTTGTGAGAAAAAGTCAGAATGGCGAGTTATTATCTGAATATTATAATATTATGTACATTGTTGTTTGTTTTTTAGCAGATACTTATGCTAAGTAATATAAAAATGCATGGTCCAAAATCTTTTCTCAGAGTGAAGTGGCCCTCTGCCATACATAGATATTTAAATGTAAAAATAACAATAACCTGATCTTATCTTTGAATATTCGTATCCCATTGGGCTCAACTAAAGAAATATGTTCTATATTTTTGTAGAAAAGTCCTCAGACACTACTGCTTTGGCTCTTGGGGCCCAATGTCCTCATCTTTGATGACTATTTTTAATGTATAGGATTTTTTTTATTTTACAAAGTAATACCGCTGCTCGGATGGAAATTTATAACTATTCCAAAAAATGTATTGCCCCGGACCTGCGCCGGGAAGGAAATATTGAGACCGGACCTCTTGGAAGTTTAATTGAATACCCCTGTCCTATAGCTCGAGATTGACATTTGTTCACCTCCTCTTAGAGCAACAGGACTCACTTCATCTACCAAAACGCCATTCAGTGTACTCCGAGAAACACTGACCAGAGCATCATTACGAGAGAGAGATGGATGAACATTACATTCTCGTGTGTGTACCCTCTGATCCAGAACCTGTCTATGAGCAATGTTATCCAAGCTGAAGGCGGGAGGTAAGGCTAATCAGTGTCTTCTGAATACAAGCATGTAATATTCAGACAATCTATAGTTTCTTGGCAAGGCAGTGTATATTCCAATATCACTCTTGATATAGGGCAATATATGTCATGTCATGTATGGGGCACGAGCTATCACCATAACCATTTACTTAAGTCTTTGTTTGATATTTTTGCCCACAGTGAGATAAGCGAGGAGCCTCCTGCCGGCCAGGGCACATACCAGATACGCATGATTCCCTACCATGATGCACAGATTACTAGCCCATATGATGGGGAGGTGGAAATACAGGTGAACCAGCAGATGTATGTGGCGGTTGAGGTGGAAGGAGTGGATCGAAATCAAATCGCAACAGTTCTGGACAACTGCTGGGCCACACCTGTTAATGATATTGACTATCATCTTCGCAGGGATCTAATTATTGGAGAGTGAGTGACTTGATGTTTAAATGGTTAAATGATTACATTTGTTGTAATCTCAGAAATTGATCATCTTATAGGGAAATTGTTGTTCCGTATGCTTGCTCTTGAACAAATACTTGGTGCCTAGTTAGCCTATGCCTAGAAACGGTCCTGCTGACAAAGTACATCATAAGCAAGACATTTAAAACTCGCCATGCTCTAGTTTTCTAAAACTCTTCTCCCCTCCTAGATGCCCGAACCCTGAAGATGGCACAGTGGAAGTTCTTCAGAATGGTATTGATACAGCGAGCCTCTTCTCCTTCAGGATTTTAACCTTCTCAGGAATCTCTGACCACATCTTCCTGCACTGTCAGGTTCATCTTTGCCTTGTGCAGAGTGGCAGATGTGCAACGGTATGTTTGGACAGTAAATTATAACTGCATTGCTTTGATCTCAAAGTAAATTATGAATCTTTTATGACAAGCCTCTCTGAAAGAAAACACATTAAACAGCCTTTACGGTTTTTGTTTTTTGTGTGTCTGTCATCTTCAGTCATGCGACCATGCATACAGACGTAGAAGGCGGCGCAGATCTCTGGACTTCCACCACTCGGCAGCGATCACCGTGGGTCTCATGAGGGGTCTCAGTAACCCCGCTGAATGAAAGATTTTGCATTTATCATCAAAAAATGAAATTTAAATATGATTTGAAAGCACTTCCTTATCTTGAAACGACTACATTTAAAACAGAGAGATATTTTAAATAAACACACCACTTATAAAAACTAACTGCTAGCTGAAAAACAATTAAAAAAGTTAACCCAGGCATTACAAATTAATTTCTGTTTTTCTGTGCATTATTTCAAATAAATTAATGCACAGAAAAATAGATATCTCTGTAATAACTCTCTGTATGCATTGTTTTATTGCTGTAGAAGAAGTGTTATTGAAACAGTATATACAAAACTAAGTTCTTTGTTGGGTGGATATAACTAAAATGTACTATATATGGAATTAAATGAGAGAATTACTGGTTTTCCGCTTGTTCAAGGAGTAATCTTGGAACACAATACACCAGACTAACCTTGAATAAAAGCCTGCTTAGCAATAAAGATTACAATTTTTCTTGAATTATAGTTTAATGTGTTTGAAGTGAATTATATATTTGTTGAGTGCTATTGCAGTAGTAAGTAGTATTGCAGAATAGAATGAACATGCCACTCAGAGGTAATGCATCCCCCCTTGTAATAATACACAAATTCATCCCTTGCTGTTTTTTATTTGACTAGTGTGTTCGCATAGAGGTATTTTTATGGGGCAATGCGTATGCATAAATCTTTACAATTCAAAGAGACAAGGTCATCTATTTGTAATCTAAATGTGACCTGGGGCCTGTTGTGCAAAAGTAATCTGATCGGATTTTGGCCATCGGATTGGATCAAATCTTGAAAATGGGTTGTTTAAAAGAAATTCTGAATTCGGTTTAGATCACAAAACCCAATCCTGGTTTTGATCTGGATTAAATCCTCAATTTGTGTTGTTCAATATGTTTTAGTAAGATTGGGATACTTTTGATCCCAGCAGAAGGGTTGATTTCAGGAACAATAATTTTATAAAACTTTAAAACTGGTCCAAAAACTACATTTGTAACATGCAATATATCCCCGAATTTCCAAACAGCTGTCAATATCAAACAAAAATATTACATTTAATTTAAAGTAGTTGTTTTTTTAAATCACTGATTGTAAACTACATTGGCACAATCATCAGAGATGGACCAGTCAGAAGTAATTGTGTAAATGCAATGCAAAACATTGGGGTTTTTTCCATCAAATTTTTCCCCCATCAATATGTCCCTTTAGGGTCTCCGTAGAGCACTAGTAATCCAGATTTGGAAAGCTGAAAAAGTGTGTATCTGGATCAGGGTGAGTAAGATGGGTTTCCTGATTCTGGATAGCAAAACATGGGATTTCCAAATCCAGATCATTCTGATCCAGATTAAACTTTTTGAACAACTGGCCCCTGATGTTTCCATGACAGTTCATCACTCGCACATCCTACGCGCACTTGCTCATACGCGTACTATATCCAACATTCAGAGAAACCCCAATGAGCTCAAAGTGGCAAAAAATCATCAGTGCAAGAAAACCTTCACTCCTTTTTCATGATCGAGTCAACCAGTGTAAATTGCCTTGGCATGTGACATCCAAATTGTGTTGCACAATGATGAATAATTTTAAACTCTGCCTATTTCTCTTGAGGAATAACTATCAAGCTTTGATAGCAATTAAAATATTTGCTACCTGCACAACGATGCTTATATTTGTTTCAGCATGTTTTTGGAACCAAAGAACCTCTCTCTCTCTCTCTCTCTCTCTCTCGAGAGAGAGAGAGAGAGAGGGGAGGAACACGTTCTATGGCCTCCTTCCCAAAGGAAAGTGCACTTCTTGTTCCATAACCAGAGCCTGCTCACGGCCCACCAGTGTGAAAACCCCCCTTGAATAGAGGCGGACGAAAACCGAACTGCATTCTGTACCCTCTTTCTACAGTGTGCATTACCCATTGTGACGCGTTTGGCAGAAGTTTCCACGCTGCCAGATGGCCTACTAAGGGAATCAGTCTCTTTAGACTGACCTCTGGTGTTCTTTGAACGGTTAGACCTGCAGGGAGTGACCGAACTAGCTGTTCTGATAATCCTTTTAGAGGACGTGAGCTTACCAGAGCCGCTACATTTCTGGGTGGACACTGAGAGCTGTGCTCGCTGGAGACCACTGTGCCCTGAAACACTGGCAGGGTTAACAGATCGATCTCTCAAGGGCACTGAGGAGAGACGGGCACCGTGTGGTGAGGTGTACACCGCTCTTCCCCAGAGGGGCCTGCCCTCAGAAGTCCTGGGCCATAGGCGTCAGGACCTTTTGGCTGAAGACTTCCTAGCGAGAATGACGGTCCGCAGATCCACCTTCTGCTTAGAAGCCTTTGGCCAGGAGCGCGGGGGAGTACGAGAAGCGACGCTCCATTTCTGGACCTCCCTGTATGAGGAGCTGGTACACGGCTGGGGCTGCTCCCTCCCAGCAGCCCCATGAGCATGAGAGCGACGAGGAAGGAACCGCTGGAATGCCACTCCCTGTCGCCTGGCCTCCTGGAACCTGTGGACGACAGTACCTACTGCGTTGCCGAATAGGTCAGAAGGCGCCAGCAGGACATTCTGCAGAAAGGCCCTGTCCTTCTCTTTGATGTTTGACAGGGTCAACCACAGATGCCACTCCATTGCTGCCATAGACCGCCCAATAGCTCTGGCGTCTCCTTGGTGGTATGGAGGGACAGATCTGCGGCCCAATGTAGTTCTTGGATATTGTCGATTTTCACTTCCTTGCCCTCATCAAGCTGTTTTAGCAGGACTGTGGCCCGAGGACTGAGTTTGGAAACCGCTGCACTAGACAATCAATACTGAGCAGTGTGTGTATGGAAGCGTGTGACCTAAATAGTGTCCTGACAGGAAACAGGTGTGTCAGTGATGGTTCCTATGTGAGAGGCATGATGGGTAATGTAGTTCGGGATGAAGTGCAACAGTTAGTGTCCTTGTGGAGGAAATTATGATATCTGGTGGTGAGCGGACGGAAGAGCAGGGAGCAGATTCGTGACAACATCATATGTGAAAATTTGGCAGCTGTGCACGTCGATTCAGAGTCGGCGCCATCTGAAGTCCTCGCAGGAGTCCTCCTCATCTCTTCACAGGTGTCGGGTCATCTGAAACTTATTTCACACTTTGATTCAAAACGTGACAACGGAACTTTCCCCCCATTTGTTTATTGAACTTTATTTACTCCTGGATTTCTTTTCTTTACTAAATGTATTTTACTTCTTTGCTCATTTTCCTTTTTTTCGCTCTCTGGGTAAAGTTTTCAACACGACACGCTGAAAACGAGACATCATGGGGGAAACAAGCTTTGCAGCTCTTTTGCGGGTCCTCATAGTTCATGTTTAACCTCCTCGATCCGTCGCGTAGCCTATCAGCTCGGGCTCATCGGCACCACTTCGGATATCTTTGGGGAGTTAAAAAACAAAAGAGATGTGGTTAGGGTCTCCGAAACCTGAATGCATCAAAAATGGCAATAGATTCACGGCGGAAAGTAATGGATCTTGTATTCAGCTCCTGCCAAAACAGACGCTTCAGGAGCGATATGTACTCTTCATCACACTCGGGGGGTGGGGTGGCGGTGGGATATTTCCCCTGCAATGCGACCCAAAAAGACAAAAAGTGTTAGGTTTTGTACAAAAATATGACGTCTGCATCGCTCCGTGAAAACCCTTTACCATCTCCGGGCCTCGGGCATTGCCTCCCTCCCTTTCTAGGTCGTGCTTGAAACCCGGGCACACCTGATGAGGGCTTTCTGCGAAAAATGCAAAAGAACACCGATATAACGGCACGCCCTGAGTGCCAAAACAGCCCAACAACAACACACAACGACTGTCAACGCAGCAGCTCGGGTAATTTCACAAACACCACCGCTTACCTCGTTGTCTGTTGGTGGCTTCTGGTATACAAAGAGGGGAGTCAGAGAAGGGCTGCAGCCTTGCGACGTTGAAGCCCGGGATTGCGACCATTTGTTTCAGTGAGATTTCAGTAAGTTTGCTAGGTGCGCCCACTGTGCTTGAAAATGGACGGTGAGCAAGCTACACTTCAAGACTGCAGCTTGGGTGGGGAGACTACTAGAGCAGCGAAAATGTACATTTCTATTTAATTTATGCTTCTCACATTATTACAGTCTTTATGAAATGAATATTATGTTATCACAAATTGCTAAATAAATTACCTTTTGTTGGATAAATGCTTTGAAATGGGAATTTTTAAACGTCAATTGTGGGCGATGACCACTTCACTGAGACAGACAGAAGATGCTGTTTGCCCGTCATCCTGCGCACAGTGATGATGTTTATATTCAAAAAGGATCAATTAAGTTAGCGTTAACTTACATTAATTCAATGTTTTAATGCCAAATTTTCATGAAATTATTTAACTTAACATTAACTTAAAGTTGATAGAATATTTGTTGTTATTTAATAAGATTTCATACATCAACTTTGTGAATATAAACAATTTTATAATCAATCATTTGAAGTTAAGGTTAACTTGATTAACATATAATATAATATTTCAAAGGAAAGTCAGTAAAGCAAAAGAGAGATGTTAGGAAAGAAAAAAACAGTACTCAAAGGAGAAGTTAAAGGAGGCAGTTGAGGAAGTAAAGGCAGGAGCAAGTTTAAGGGCAACAGTAAAAAAAAATTGGCATTCCCCACACCACTCTACAGGACTATAAAAAAATAAATTTGTCCACAACCCTCATCCTAATTCGGCCCTGACACCTGGAGAGGAAGAGGCTCTCCTTTCCTTTATATTCTGGATGGCAGACCATGGCTTCCCAGTGACAAGATCCCTAGTGAAAGTACTGGCTGTTGGGATCATCAAGGAGAGTGGCAGAACTGAGACCACTACTGTAAATCTGGAGAAGGGCCAAGTGATGTCTAGTGGTCCAGGTTCAAGGCCGGCCATCCAGAATTGGCCTCAAGGACGGCAGATTCCCTGGACATAGCCAGAGTCCATGGTGCTACACCAGAGGCCATTGAAGCATTCTTCAAACTGTATGATGCCCTTTACGTGAAGCACAAGCCACATCTCATCTATAATTGCAATGAGACCGGCTTTGGAGACAAGCCTCAGTCCAGGGAGAAGGTCCTGTGCCAGACTGGGAGGAAACACGTCTATCAGCATCAGCAGACGACCAGGGAGCACATCACGGTGCACTGCTGTGTGAATGCAGCCAGGGGTAGCATACCACCCTTCATCATTTACCCCGGCTGCCTCCCAAGTAATGCCTACAGGCTGGATGGGCCCTCCAAAGCCCTCTATGGCATCCAGGAGAAGGGCTACATGGACTCAGAGCTCCTCCTGAAATGGCTCCGTCATTTTATTAGATATGTTCCTGAGTAGAGACCACTAATTTTAATCATGGACCAACACGAGACACAAGTCTCAAAAGACGTAATCATGTTCTGCAGAGAAAACAATATTGAAATTCTCTGCCTACACCACACACATACTTCAGCCCCTGGATATTGCGGTCTTCAACCCACCGAAGACTGCTTTCTCCACCATGGCTTCCAGGATGGGCCTGGTGCGAGGGGACATTGTTGTGGGGGAAGAAGCAGTTTTCAGCTCTCCTCAAACACGTTTACCCCACTGCTGTCACAGCCCAAAACATCAAGGCTGGGTTCAGCAAGTCTGGCATATTTCCTCTGTCCAGGGCTGCTGTGGACACAACCCAGGTAATTTTAATAGTAATACAATGATAATTCATCCTCTAAGCTACTTGCATTTCTTTTCAAGTGTGTTAATGAGTTTTACATATGTTTTATTTTATTTTATTTTCTGCGCACTCGCAGCACGCAACCTACTGACACATCAACCATCACTCGAACACCTTGCCCCACCTGTAACATTAATAGAGTGGCTCCCAAAAATGACCTGGTGGCAGCAGGTGTAATCCCAGAGAGTCTGGCTAACGTCCTCACGAGTCCAGCCCTGGAGAGGAAGGAGAAGGTGAGAAGTCCAGCTCGTGTCATCACCAGCGACGAGTACTTCGACCTGCTGGTAGAAAAAGAAACTGAGGAGAAAGAGAAGGAAGAAAAGAAGAGGAAGGCAAGGAAGAAATTGCAAAGAAGAAGGAGAAAAAAAGACAAGCCCAGGAGGCCAAAAGATAAATGTCTGTTTTGCTTACATACATCTACACATGTACTTTTTAAGATTAAAACAAAAGATGTGGACTGTGCAATGGGTATTCTCCCAGGGAATGATCACACAAACTTGCTTGTCTGGCTTTCAACAACGGAGGAGTGGTTGCTGGCGTGAAGGGCGAAAAGTGTACGGAACATGGTTAGTCTGTTACTCATGTGCGGAATGCGCTTTTCTCACTTTATCTAACGTTAATGCATGATATTTTGTGTATTACAATGTTACATTCAATAATAATGAAGCCATTTTATATCGCTTGCAAAACCTATAACATTTCGTAAACGGATTACATTAATTTAAACGCTTAAAATCACAACCCTTTCTTTAGTCAAATCACAACAAACGCCGGAGCGCAGCGCAGCCTTGTGACGTCACGGTGCCAAACCAGAATAAAAGTCCTGTTTACGCGAGGACAAAAATAGAGGAATTTAGGGTTGAATTATAGGTGAAATACATACTTAAATAATGTCGTTCAGTCGTGTGCTGAAATTTAGGAAGAAATTGTGTGAGATTGTGTCTAAAGGGCAAAAAATATAATGAAATGTAACATTTATACTAGATATCTAATGCAATATCCCAGCAAACAGGGGACATCCCCCGGATGTTCAGAACGTCCGTTTAGGTCCGCAGTACATCCGCTTTGTAACGTTTACGGGAGGACGTTCGGATTTGGTCCGCTGTGTGACGTTCGCTGGCGGACGTTTTGAGGACGTCCACTTACGTCCGCATTTGGTCCTCTTTTTTTTCCCTATTTCGTCCCTCATCTGCCATTTCCATTACAACACTTGAAAAATCCAGTCGCCCATGCATGGGCTTTTATCATCAGACCTGACCCTTGTTTGCAACTCAGACAAAGAGAGTTGACAAAATTAAACTAAAATTATAAACCTATATTGAATTTTAAGGTATTATTCCTTTTATAATAGAATTCCCTTGATATAAATGCAAAAAAAAAAAAAGGGTTTGTTTGCCGTTTGTATTAATTATTTTTACTATAGTATAATAGATTTTAATTAGGCATGGGCCGATTACCTGTTTCAAGGTATACCGCTATTTGAAAATTCAGTCACGTGTGTGTAGGACGGTCGAACTTAAGGAGCTTCCCCTGGAACTTACGCGATCAGCAACTGGACGTTTTTTGTCTTATTGCAAGCAGCTCGTCTCTGTTCTGGACTTGCACAAACTGCATTGCAATGCAATCGTTTTGCAAAATGTAATTTATGTGAAAATATAAGGTCTGTAATCGCTCGTTAACACAGGCCAGAGACGCTGAAAACGGACGCACAGAGAAAAATATTGTAGCAGGCAGATCACTCACTGTTCACGATGCACGAACTATTGGAAGAAAATCCTCAATATTTATTTGGGGGTTTATATGAATGTGTTTCTGAGGGGAACTGACTGTCTTCAGAAAACTTTAATATGAACTATACAGAGACCAGATGAAAAGAAAATACCATGTAAAGCAGTGTTTCAGCACAGTGCTGTGGTGTTTACGGCGGTAACCAATGAAACACTGTATCTGCTGCTCCATGAGCGCCTCCTGCTGTCAGAGAATGAATCTGCATCTCATTCAGAGCTCCTGCTATTTGCTTCGTTCAGGCATGTAGTATAATTTCACAAAGCTCTTCAGAACATTCTGTTTTTGCTTCAAAATGGGTTTATTAAATCAATTATTCATATGAAATTATATCACTATGTATATGAAATTATATAAATGATATGTATATGAATTATATAACTGTAATTACAGATTTAGGTTAAATAAAGATGTCAGTCATGAAGTTAATGTTAAATTAATAATTTTCATTTCTGGAAAAAGAAAATAGGAGTAACTTCTGTAATTAAAAATGGCATCAAATCAGGAGTCTGTTTTCAGCATTTAAACATCAAAATCATGATACCCTTCAATAATATAATTGAACATATAGGCTACAATTAGGCAAGAGCAATTAAATCTGAAGTAGATGTACACGGGTGGACCCCAAGTGTTCAAATGAGAAACTAATCCAATCAGAGTAAGTAAGAAATGCATCCCAGGAGCTCTACAAGAATGTTTTAGAGTGATGAATGCAGCCAAGGAAAACATGAAGAAAAGAAAGTGGAAAATAACACAGGTAAGACAAATAAATAAATTATTCCCATTTACATATTAAACTGTTGGTAAGCCGACAAGAAAAGTTATTTAGTAAAATTATTATTTTAGTTATTGCATTTAATACTGCTATACCATAGGAGCTAAAAAAAAAAAACCTAACCACTGTGTAGCGCTAATGCCTTACATAACACTGTAAAAAAAATCTGTGACTTTTACGGTAAAATACCGTCAGCTGTGGTTGCCAGAACTTCACCGTTAAAAATATGGTAGCTACATTTTAGGTTTTACAGACTTAACTGAAATTCACAATAAAATACCGTATTTCATTAACTGATGTAATGTTAAAAACTATTGTAGCCAGACTAAAAAATGTATGTATGCTGTCAAGTGTGATTAAGAAGTCAATATTTTCTGTTCCTGTGGTTTGTGGTCTTTTTGCATGGTGACTTAAGGGGGTGGGTGTTCTCTCTGAGATCGAGTCTGCGCACTCGTGTGTTGTGGAGGTGTGGAAGGGAGAAAAGTCTGGGGGAAAAGGTTCTTGAAGTTTTGTGAGTCAGAGAGAGAGTTGAGCTTAAGCGTGGGTTTGCCTCGGGCGCTCCTCGTGAATAAAAGCATCTAAAAAACCGTCATTGTGTTTCACTTACTGGATCGCACAATATTAAAATACTATCTCTGTTTTGAACCATTGGTAATGCACTGATACCCGACCAAAACTGGTGTGAGGAGAAAGTCACATGAATGGACCAAAGCTCACATAACAGCTTTTCTACGACTGAGGCGGGCAATAACATATATAGTAGGTGCACAGTGTCTTTCACACAAACACTAAACCCCATCATTGTGACACATGTGATACTGAAATATGCAATAAACATTCGTTTAACAACATTAGATGTAAGATTAAACCCTAATGTACACAAACTAAGAAAAAAACTAATAGAAACATTTTATTTTCAACAAAAAAAAAACATCAATATTAAGTCATGCAGGGACTTCTTCTGGGAGTGTCAATTTACAGTTTGAATCCAATGTAAATTATACAATGACTTTTCTTATTTCACTTCTTCCCAAAACCCAGGGTATTTTAAGCAGTATTTAACTGTAAAATTACAATTAATGTAATTACATTATTTCACGCGAATATATTAGGAAACTCACTGTTTAACCATTTAGCAGGTTTTTACTGTAGCATTTTTTACAGTTTTTTACTGTTAAAATCACACTAATTTTTTACAGTGTTCATATACCATAAAGTTTGCTGAAGCTGTCCCGTACGGTTGCTGACGTTAGCCTATGTGAACACTTTCGAAGCTAACGTTAGCATGTAAAGGTGAAATGATTAAACGTATATAATATTGACATATTGAACTTAAATATTGAATTTCCATATGGTAAAAATACACACTGAGACGCCTATATCCGGCAAAAAGCCCTATGTGTGCTAAATTTCAGACCGCTTGGTCTAAATCCAAACTGTCAACAGTCTTTACAAATCTTTTTTCAATGGATAAACGACAGTCCTAGACATATAAAATCATAACACTACTGATTGTGTTAATTTTGTTGTTTTAGGTTAGAAGACAATGGGAGGAATTGCCATCGGACTAACCCCACAGCTGACAACCAGAGACGCACACACACACACGGAAAGAGCACAGCAACTTTACAATTGTTCAATTAAAATAAACTCATTTTGCTCCATACAACGTGTCTGTTGTCTTTGATTAGCCTAAAAGTAAAATAAAATTACATTCAGAGGACTTAAAGCGAAAGTCCCCTAAATGTCCCGAATGGCCGCTGAACATCCGGAGGACGTCTTCGTGAACGTCCGCTCGACGTCAAGGGGACCCTACACGCTGACGTCCGGGGGACGTTCGCAGAGGCCATTTAGGGGACCTTCCTGGGGACCTTTTTTTTGTTAGCTGGGATGTAGCTATTATATATCAGATTATAGAGAAGCAGTTAAAGAAGTATTGATAATAGTTTCAGACTAATTAAAAATTATTTTAGTTAAATTAACAGTAAGTGTCCAAAATATACTTGGTGTGAGTTGCTGTCTAAATAGTGATTAATTGCTCATTTAGTGAACACGGACACAATTTACACCAGCTGAACTTCACAGAAAGCTCTGCAGTTTTCCTCAAAATAAAAAACACATTTTAATTTTTCTTACTTCTTTTACAGGACATCTGGCGCTTTAAAGGGGACCCATTATGCTCCTTAATTTTTATAAGCTGTATTATAAGTCTCAGGTGTGCCCAGAATGTGTTTAAAAAGCCTTGTCAAACTTCAGAAATATGTTTTTCTGAGCGCACACACGTTAAACGTGTGCACAGAAAGCTGGCTCTTTCAAGTCAACTGTCAAAAACATAAAGTACACAGAAACACAGTTGGTTAAGTCTGTGAATGTATATTAGATCTGTGAACAAGGTGACAACACACTACTAACGTCAATCAAACAGGCCATATTGTGACGCGCAGTGTTGGGGTAACACATTACATGTAACGCGAGTTACGTAATCAGATTACTTATTGTGACGCGCAGTGTTGGGGTAACACATTACATGTAACGCGAGTTACGTAATCAGATTACTTATTGTGACGCGCAGTGTTGGGGTAACGCATTACATGTAACGCGAGTTACGTAATCAGATTACTTATTGTGACGCGCAGTGTTGGGGTAACGCATTACATGTAACGCGAGTTACGTAATCAGATTACTTATTGTGACGCGCAGTGTTGGGGTAACGCATTACATGTAATACGAGTTACGTAATCAGATTAATTATTGTGACGCGCAGTGTTGGGGTAACGCATTACATGTAATACGAGTTACGTAATCAGATTAATTATTGTGACGCGCAGTGTTGGGGTAACGCATTACATGTAATACGAGTTACGTAATCAGATTAATTATTGTGACGCGCAGTGTTGGGGTAACGCATTACATGTAATACGAGTTACGTAATCAGATTAATTATTGTGACGCGCAGTGTTGGGGTAACGCATTACATGTAACGCGAGTTACGTAATCAGATTACTTATTGTGACGCGCAGTGTTGGGGTAACGCATTACATGTAACGCGAGTTACGTAATCATTACTTATTGTGACGCGCAGTGTTGGGGGTAACGCATTACATGTAACGCGAGTTACGTAATCAAGTTAATTATTGTGACGCCGCAGTGTTGGGGTAACCCAGTACATGTAATACGACTTACGTAATCAATTACTTTTTAAGTAACTAGTAAATATCACATTACGTTTAAAATTGCAAGACAATTTTAATTACTTTTTCAAATAAGCAAGTTGCACATTTATTCACAGACACCTTTCCTGTCCCCACGTTGAGAGAAATTGTGAGTGAGATGCAAGTCTAGGCTCTTCCCCCTTGTGAAAGGGCCTTTACAGTTTGCTACAAATAACGTTTAAAATTTTTGGTTTTTGTTATTAAAAAATAAGCAAGCCCAGCCCAGGTGACAAAAAGTAACACAAATGTAATGTAATGCATTACTTTCCATAAAAAGTAACTTTCCCCAACACTATAAAATGATTCTTGATTCATAACGACGCATCTTTTCCTCCCATTCTTTTATTTATAATGTAAATGCAACACTTTGAAACCTCTGTCACTGTTTTTATATTATATTTACAATGAAAAGAACAAGTCAAAATTAAATTTACTCAGAAGTGTGTGTAAACACAATACGGCAAAAAAACATGGTTACTACACTTTTACTATAATAAAACTATGGTTAATTTTGACTACATGCATCAGACCTGCCATAACAACATTACCACTAAGATTGTAATTTTATTATTTACATTATTTGTGTGTAATTTTCTATGCACGTTTGTGATTTTAGAAAGAAGGGTGTAAATGGGACCTTTATTTTGGTTTTGTGGTGTGACATCATAGGGCTGCGCCACGCTCCTGCATCTGATGTGATCCTGATGAAGAAAGGTTTGTGCTTTTAAGCATTTAAAGGGTTTAAATAGATATTAACTGTTCCGTCTATTTGGTTGTTTTTACAGCAAATGTAAAATTAAGTAGTTGTTATTGAATGTTGCATTGTAATGCTTTATCTAACATTAATAAAGGATATTTTGTGTTTGTAAAGTGCATCCACTCATGAGTATAAGAGAAGGTGAGTCTCATTTCACTCCCTATACAGTGAATCAGTTTATCATAAACATTAATTTGTTCACTGGCGAGTAGTGATGATGGAGTCAGTTGAATCAAATGCTTCTTGAATGATTCGTGAGTTGAAATCGCTGCTCTCTGACGATCTGCTGCTCAAAAAAAGTGTAAATGCAACGAGAACAACAAACACAAACATGAGTAATGACAACAATAGCAAATATTTTCATGAATGTGGAATCTACTAAATGTAATCTACACATAAATAAATACAGACTGTAAATCATACATAGGCTACCTAAATATATAACTCTGTAATTTTACTTTATTAATTTGTGGCTAGTTTGAGTGTTTTGAGCTAATGAGACCATTTAAGTGCATTAATGCTCACTCTGACTGACTACTGAACTAGTGTGCTGACTACTGAACTAGTGTGCTGACTCTGGGGACTATTGGCTGACTCCCTGATCAGTGCCCTGACTACTGAACTAGGGATCTGATTGAGACACGCACAGAGATTTAGTTTGGGTTTATTTTTCTTTCTGTTAATTATTCTCATCTTAAACACACAGAAAAACTCAACGGAGACACGTGCCACACTACTCTGACTGACTCCCTCACTAGTGTGCTGACTAATTAAGAACTAGTGTGCTGACTACTGAACTAGTGTGCTGACTACTGAACTAGTGTGCTGACTACTGAACTAGGGAGCTGATTGAGACACCCCAGAGATCTAGATTGGGTTTATTTTTCTTTCTGTTAATTATTCTCATCTTAAACACACAGATAAACTCAACTGAGACACACGTGCCACACTACTCTGACTGACTCCCTCACTAGTGTGCTGACTACTTAACTAGTGTGCTGACTACTGACTATGTGCTGACGTCCGCACTAGTGCTGACTCCCTCACATAGTGTGCTGACTGACTGACTAGGTAGCTGACTGAACCCCCATAGATCTAGATTGGGTTTATTTTTTTTCTTTCTGTTAATTATTCTGATCTTAAACACACAGATAAACTCAACTGAGACACACGTGCCACACTACTCTGACTGACTCCCTCACTAGTGTGCTGACTACTGAACTAGGGAGCTGATTGAGACGCACCCAGAGATTTAATTTGCATTTATTTTTCTGTGTTTATTATTCTCATCTTCAACACAGATAAACTCAACTGAGACACATGTGCCACACTACTCTGACTGACTCCCTCACTAGTGTGCTGACTACTGAACTAGTGTGCTGACTCCCTCACTAGTGTGCTGACTCCCTCACTAGTGTGCTGACTACTGAACTAGTGTGCTGACTCCCTCACTAGTGTGCTGACTACTGAACTAGGGAGCTGATTGAGACACCCCAGAGATCTAGTTTGGGTTTATTTTTCTTTCTGTTAATTATTCTCATCTTAAACACACAGATAAACTCAACTGAGATCCACGTGACACACTATTATAAAGATGGTATTTATTAAAGAGGAGAGTGAAGACGTGAAGATTGAAGAAGCATTCAGAGTCAAACATGAAGATACTGAGGAACAAACAGGTTGGTTTTCATTCTCAAAGCTGAACTCACTCATTTGATCCTTATTAAAATCTCCAGCTCGACAGAAATGAGTGATATTTTTGAAGAATATCATATGAGTGTCCCAGACATCCCACCCTGCAAAAGCTCATTTCAAGGAGGTATCACAAGAAGCAACTGATGAAATGCAGTTGAACATGTTTTCAGCTTTGGCATCATTGCAAACTGGCATGTCTACAAATCCAGCCATTACCTGATCCTGTGTTTTATTATAGTACTTGACGTATTCCTTCTCACTCAAGATATCATTGCGTTCATCAACTTCATGATCTTCTACAGACCCTCTGAACATTCAGGTTCCAGTGCCATGTTCACAATAGTCTTGGTTGATGAGCAGGCATAGTTTTTTTTTCATTTTTTCATTTCTGAGTCCAAAAACGAACATCTTCCTGAATAGTTTGCCTGTGTGCTTACACACCTGAAATGGAAGATTATGCTCAACGATGAAAGCTATAAAGTCCACCTCAGTGCTAGTGACCTTCTCTGTGAGACTTTGGTTTTCTGCTGAAAAGAACTGTCAAATACTTGAGCAGCTTTTCTTGTGCTTAGCCTCCCTACCATGTCTGGTCCCTAAAAGAAACAAAAGCATAAGATGTATTCTTATTATATTGTCTAATGTAATACTTTTAGTGATTTTATCTAATCTGTAAACCATGTTGAATATATGCAGAAAATGTTGTCTGGTTCTAGTATTGCATAAATGAAAGCATGTGATTTAAATAGTATATAATAATATTATGTAACAAGAGGATTTTAATACTTTGCATAAATCTTGCACAAGAAAAAGAACACAAATTACTTAGTGTTGTTTATTGTACCAAAATTAATTTACATTTTACTAGAAAAATGCCATAATTTTGTTAAATGTTAAATTTATTTGTATGATTTTTCCTGGCCTTAATCAATACATATTTGCAAGTCCGTAATCTACTGTCATGTTTCCTTCCCCTTTACCGTGTCCCATGCGGTTTTGTGAAATTCATGATTCTTTGACTGAGACTGAGTGTGTGTGTCCACTGTGTGAGACTGAATGTGCCGTTCACCTGCAGAATGCAAGCCTCCAAGACTGCAAGCGACTCGGAGGGGCAGCTTAAAGTTGAAGTAGTGAGTTCTCGGTATGGGTGCTGAGGCCAGTGGTTGAGTTTTGCTGGCAAAACATCAGATGCCTTGAATTGATGGAGGAAATGAGCAAGTTGGGTCGCGCACAGTGGCAATTGAGGAGAGAACAGACATGCATGATATGCACTCTCTTAGGCTCATAAAGAACCACAGAGATTTGAGACTGCATTCTATATTAGATTGCGGAAGGGTAGAGTTAAGCTTGAAGGAATGGTCCGTATCAATCCAGACAGAAGCTATGGTTAACATTCAACTGGAAGAGAGGTAGAGTTGAGTGTCGTTAGCAAAGCAGTGAAAGGAAAAGCCATGTTTTTGAATCACAGAACCTAGTGATGATGTGCAGATGGAGAAGATAAGAGGTCCAAGCACTGAGCCTTGAGGGCACACGCCACAGATAGCTTCGATGTTGTGATTTAGACACCTCACCCCTCCAAGGCACCCTGAAGGACTTACCTGAGAGGAGGTAAGACTTGAACCATTGAAATGTGGTTCCTGAAAATGCCCTTTGCCATGAAGGTTGACAGGAGGATCTGATAGTAAATAGTGTTAAAAATCAGTGGACAGATCAAACAAGAAGAGAACTGATGATTTGGAAGCTGCTCTAGCAAATCTTAGAGATTCAACAACCGAGAGCAGGGCAGGCTCAATTGAATATCCAAAGAATGTAGTTTTCTAAAAGTGCTGGGTTTAGAGTGGGTTTCTTAAGCAGTGGGGTTATCTGAGCCTGCTTAAATGCTGTGGGAAAGGTACCAGTGTGAAGAGAGGTGTTGGTAATACGAGTGAGTGCATGGACAACTGAAGGAGTAAAACTGGGTAACAGTAAATCACTTTTTTAGGACTACACTACTGCTTGAGAGCTGTCATTTTCTTATCTCATGTGATAGTCAATGGTCCTCAGAAAGCTGCTCAGAAAAAAAACTCCACAGTGAGTTATGGATGGAAAGTGTATGCGATCCTGTACAGAACCGTTAGTAAAGTGTAGCGCAGGATGTGTGGACACTGTGAGTCACGCTAGAGATTACTCCACACTGTCCATTTAATGTCTTTATATTTTTTTTAACTCTATACTACATTACTGAATTGTGAAAAAAAAGTATCCTGCATAAGGGAGAAAATAATATCTGAAGAGATTCTCTTTGGTATTGCCCCCAGCCTCCATTACACCCTGTCATGCATTAACATATGTACTAATATATTACCTTTTCAAACCTGTTTAATTCACCTCAACATGTCGTTTACAGTCATTTAACCCACCATGGGTAATAGAAAAGTCACTGTTGAAAACAGTGCAGAGTAACACATTATTTTTGACCCTATTAGGCAGGGGTTTGCTTTAGTGTAGTCTGTGCTGAAGTGGGTTTTGTATTTTATCTTCTTTTGTAATGCTGCCATGCCACTGCGGCTACAGGTCTTATTTTTGGCTGAATGGACAATGAATAGACTGTAAAGTAGTGATGGTGAAGTTAAGTTTTCTGAACCAGTGAAGCTTTCAGCACAATTGTTTTGGAAAAAGGTTCATTACTCGAAGCTTTTCAACACAGCTTATGCTGTATAGGCGGAATCGCGCTGATAGAAGTTACGCTCCACTTCTTCAGTTCTCATATACAATGCGCGATCAGTTCTCAGTGCTCAAATACACACACAGCAGTCCAAATGTCTATCGTGTAGAGCAGGGGTGCCCAAACTGGGTCCTGGAGGGCCGGTGTCCTGCAGAGTTTAGCGCCAGCTTGCCTCAACACACCTGACTGGAAGTGTCTATGCCTAGTAAGAGCTTGATTAGCCGCTTCAAGTGTGTTTAATTGGGGTTGGAGCTAAAATCTTCAGGACACCGACCCTCCAGGACCGAGTCTGGTGACCCCTGTATTACAGTACTCAAAGAATACAGTCGGTTATGGATTAAGTGAACGTAAACAGGTGGTGTGAAACTGAGTTGTTCGCGTGGCTCAGTATTACTAGTGCCTTCCGTTTCCGTAACGGACAGCATTCCTACTGAAGTACCTATCCGTCTGTCATTAATGTTAACCAACAAAGATTTGTTTGTGTATTTGTCTATTATGCTCTTTTTCAAATATTATAAATTTAGAGGCCGATATTATATTATGAACATAATTTTATAAGTTGCTCCCTTTTCATACTCTTTAAAGGGATAGGTCATCCAAAAATGAAAGTGCCATCATTTATTCAAGTTTTTCCAAATTCAATCCTTGATTCCAATTTCTCATAAGCTTAATTGATTTGGTCAAAAGAGAGAAGAATTAATGACTATTTTGTTTGAAGACTAACATATCGTGAAATTACATTTATTAGTCTTAGAGTAGGGGAAGCACAACCCGGGAAATGAGAGCATCCGAGGAGCATGTGAATGCTATGTATATTTATTTTAAATATTTTTAATGTTCTTTAATGTTATCCATCGGGGGGGTTTTTTGGTGGCTCTTTTTTTAAAGTATCGGTTCAGGCACCGTTACCATTTTAAAAGTATTGATTTGGCACCAGTATCGTAAAAAACCCAATCGATACCCAAGCCTACTGGGTTTAGGGGTGTGAACCTCACTGGTCTCACGGTTCGGTTACGATTATCATGTCATCGATTCGGTTCAATTCGATATCACAATGCATTGACGATGCACTGCATCCGCAATGATCAATTTTACTTCACATGTATACAGTTTTGTCAACAAATACAAGCAGTCAGATATATGAACTATACCTGACCTGGTTTCTTAAGTTAGTGGTATTACCCCCTGCATATTTTATTTGTGCGTGACATGATTTACACACAGCATGCTTACCAGGTTGTTCATAAAAGCTGAAATGTGCCCAGATGTCGGCTTTTAAAGTAGTTGGGAGAGTTTTTAATTACTCGCATCTCGCCTCCCTCCACCATTAGGTGCGTTTTCTTCATCAGGAGGGCTTGCAGACAGCCGCGCACCCCGATGCGCGTACAACAGCGTATGCGTGAGGTAAATGTTGAGACGGAGTGCAAGTCAAGTAGGTGGTACTGCGCATGTGTCTTGAGCGCGGTTGAGTATACTTTGAAAGCTGTGCGGACGCGGCTGTTCAGCAATCAAGTAAAAACTGATGATACAAAAACGTTTTGACCTCTAACACTGACCATAAGAAACAGGAAGGGACGAAACTCCCTTTTACAGTAATATATATCCCTACTGAATAACTTAATTTACAACTACAACCAAAATACACTTGTCCTCATAGATGGACTGTTCTGATTTTGGCGATTTCTGTGGTCCATAAGACTGTGCAGTCAGACCAAATTGATGCCAGAAGACCGAATGTGTCTTGTAAGCTCTCTAGCCATTGCATTTTAAACAAACTATAACTTATTTGTTGACCCTGCAGCATTTCTAACATGTAAGTAGGCTGTTATACAAAATCAGAATTGAGAATTTAGAATTTTCCATAGAAAGAGTTAAGTACAAGAAAACTACTAGCCATCCCATACTTGATATGTTTAATACACTCTATTAACTTGGAGAGTTGTCATTTCTTCAGGTTGTGAGGAAATAATAAAACTGTGTCACTGGCATAATAGTGAAATCTAATGATAATGTCTCTCAGAGGACCAAAAAGAAAAGCAGAGGACCTAATACTGAGCCCTGTGGCACTCCATACTTGTTTTTGATTAGATGTTTCTTCATTTACACAAAGTGGTAGCAGTTGGATATAAACCACCCCCCCCCCCCCCCCCCCCCCCCCCCCCCCTTACTAATTCTTGTCCACAAGTGCCTACACAATTCTCAAGCTATCCAAGAGGATGTTGATGAAGAAATAATAGCTCTAGGAGAGATATATTACTTTAATGAGTACAGTTTCCATGTTAAAATTGGGTTTAAATCCTGACTGATATTGTTCACAAATATAGTTTCTCTGCAAAACTGAACATTGTTGAACCTATATGCTTTTAATTTTTTAGATCAGGGATGTCAAACTCCTGGAGGGCCACAGCCCTGCAGAGTTTAGCTCCTACTGAACACACCTGAATCAAGATATTCTTTACTTGAAAACTAAAGGTAGGTGTTGGTAAGCATTGGAGCAAAACTACGCAGGACTGTGACCCTCCACATGCTGAGTTTGACACCCCTGTTTTAGACATTAATGGCAGATTTTGTCCATTGTTGCCTTCTGTTCTACTGTTGCTTTAAAACAGGGGTTAACTTGTATTTATCTCTTTTCATCCTAGACATGATGGTGCTGAAAGAGGAAAGTGAAGAACTGAATGAAATGCAAGATAAAGATAAGTATAAGAAACATGATTTCATAACTGGACAAAAATCAATTAGTTGCACTCAGACAGAAAAGACTTCCACAAAAAAAAGAGCTAAAAAGACTGGAACTAGAGATCATTACACCTGCCAGCACTGTGGAAAGATTTTCAATCAGCATGGAAACTTTAAAGTCCACATGAGAGTTCACACTAGAGAGAGTCCTTTTATCTGCAAACAGTGTGGTAGAAGCTTCATTCATAAAGGATTCCTTACCAGGCACATGAGAATTCACACTGGAGAGAAGTCATACACCTGCAAACTGTGTGGAAATAGTTTCATTCAAATAGGAGACCTTAACAGCCACATGAGAATTCACACTGGAGAGCAGTCTTACATATGCCCTCAATGTGGAAGGAGTTTTACACACAGACAAACTCTTAAAGTCCATATAAGAATTCACACAGGAGAGAAGCCTTTCACCTGCCAACAGTGTGGAAAGAGTTTCACTCAACATGGAAACCTTAAAGTCCACATGAGGATTCATGATGGAGAGAAGCCTTTCGTTTGCCAGCGGTGTGGAAAATGTTTCATTGAACATGGAAACCTTAAAGTCCACATGAGGATTCACACGGGAGAGAAGCCTTTTAACTGTCAACAGTGTGGAAAATGTTTTTCAGTAAAAGGAACCCTTAAAAGCCACATGAGCATCCACACTGGCGAGAAGCCGTACGCATGCTTCGCAGTGTGGAATCATTTTCACTCAGCAAGGAAGCTTTAACAGGCACATGAGAATTCACACCAGAGAGAAGCCATACACCTGCAAACGTGTAGAAAGAGCTACACAACAAACTATCTGAAACTTGTACTGGTGGAAGAAGACATTATAGGTGGTTGATGATGGTTTCTCATGCAGTACCATCTCACGACTACACATTCAACAGAGGTTTTCCGTTTCCCTTTATAGACAGATTTCTCCAGATTTCCTGAATCTTTTAACAATATTATGTACGGTAGCTGGTGAAAGACCTATATTCTTTTAAATCTTGCATTGAGAAGTGTTATTTTTGAACAGTTGACAACCCCCCATTTATTGCTTGCAACTGGGGCCCGTTCTTTGTACGTCGCAAACTCAGTTAGCTGGATTTGATTGTTGATGATTTGGCTTGATCTTGGATTGCTTGGTTCTTCGAAGCTCATCCCGGAGTTGCTGTCATAGCAACAGCTCCGTAAGCTTAAACCTGCTCGGGAGCAGCTTATTTCATGTAAACAGGATTAGATTGCATCTTTTTAAGCAGAACTGATACTTAAAATTTGTCCGCTACCACTGCTACTTTATTACAAGAGTATCCTATTGATCCAGGGACAATAATTAAAAAATATATTTAAAGATAATATAATAATGTTGTGTAGTCTTTAATACTACAGACACAGCCAGCTTTACTCACCGAAAGATTTATTCGTCATAAAATGATTAATTCATAGTTGTATTCGAGTCTTACACACATGCTACACAGATAATGTAGAGTCGTGCATTAATTTGAGTGGTGACAGATATTATGGGAGTGGCCTGATGGAGCGCAGGAGATGCAGATAACATGATCTTGACCCTTAAGAAACTTTAATTAATGCTGTCACGTAACAAATCTGTTCAAATATAAAATTAAATTAATTAATTACTACATTGAAATAAAAATTTAAAGCCTGTACAAATACTAGAAATTGTGAATATATAAATAATTGGGAATCATGTAAAAAATTTAAATAAAATAAAAACATTTCATTTATCTGTTATAACATACATTTATGTAGTTTTGTTTCCTTATAAAGGTCCAGAAATGTGTCAAGTTTTTGCGTCAGGTGTCTTTTTTAATTATATGATGTCATTACGTTGCTGTCTTGCCGCCAGCCAATCGCTGCATTGCTGATCGTGGTTTCGAGTATCGATACATAGCCCCTTTTAAACCAACCCATGAATGCGCAATTATCTCCGATAACTCAATCCAGTCATACTTATACTTTTCACGGGCATAGTTGCCAATGATACATTTCTTCAATGTAGTCAAAGAAGCTCGAGAAGCAGAGTTCCAGATGTTAAAATAAGACTTTATTAAACAAAGTAACAAAGCCGAGATAACGGTTACCGCATCTGAAGTCTCTGTCTGTCCGCGCATCTGTTTTATACCTTTTTCTCTTACCAAAGTTGGTAGTTCCGTTTTTTTATTGGTTATGCCTGTCTGGTTTGCCACAATTTATTACTCGCACACCTTGTCCATCTTTTAATGGTGGAATTTGGCCAAATCAACCATTTTTTAAAAACTTTCATTTTGCCGCTTCCCATTGGTTGGCGGTGGTCACATGAGACATTCATCAAATCTGTTTACGTGTTCCTGTCACCTTCTGGAAATCACCCAGAGTTCATTGGGTTATTTAAGTTCACTGGTGCAATCCAATGGAAGCCACCGGTACTGCCCAATGGAAGGGCCCTCATACATACAATCCTCATTAAGACATCCAGTATTGGGAATAATTCTGCATATTGATTAGTATATTGATTACTTTCATGATCATACATAATATTTTAAGTAAGAGGATACCATATTGAGTAAATAACATAATATATAATAGAATGACACAATACAACTCGCTCATCAGAATCTCCGGTAATCCTCGGCAAACTTTGCCACGGCTCATTCGGTTCTTGTTGAGTCCTCGGTAATCTTCGGCAAACTTTGCCACGGCTCATTCGGTTCTTGTTGAGTCCTCGGTAATCTTCGGCAAACTTTGCCACGGCTCATTCGGTTCTTGTTGAGTCCTCGGTAATCTTCGGCAAACTTTGCCACGGCTCATTCGGTTCTTGTTGAGTCCTCGGTAATCTTCGGCAAACTTTGCCACGGCTCATTCGGTTCTGGTTGAGTCCTCGGTAATCCTCGGCAAACTTCGACAGCTGGTTGAACCGGCTCATTCGGTTCTTGTCGAGTCGAACGTGCTACTTCGGCTGTGTGTCCTGCGTCATCAACCCGGAACTAAAGTTCGATTCAGTTAGATTTGTGAACCGGCTCAACCGTTTACTTCCTGAGAACCGGCTCAAAAGAACGATTCGTTCAAGAACCGAACATCACTAGTCTGTAGTCTGTTAGTGTTGTTCTTTGTGAGAACAGGTCCTGTAGTCCTTAGACCTCTATATTTTTTTAAGAGGCAAATGCAGTGACCCATGTTTATTGTATAAGTTTCTGTTTGTTTTTATTTAAAAAAGGTACAGATACAGAGGGCCATGAGACAATGCATAAATTTCCCTGCAAAATGAGGATCATATTAATAACAGTATAATTTCTCATTTTTAGGTAATGTTAGCAATATGACCGTAGCTTATTAAAAATATAAAGGACAAATATATATAATTATTTTTTGTTTTTTTGGGGGGGGAAGCTGTATGAAAGCACGGAGAGATATTTAAAAGGAGTTCTAAGAGTATGTAGCTTGGGTATAGAGAATGGAAATCTATGTCATTGCGCATTGCATTATGGGTATACAATACAAATCACCAGAGGAAAAAAATTACTGTATTTACGTTACCCATATTTTTGCATACTTAGCTTTTATCTGGTATAATCACAATCAGATTTTTTTTTTAGATCCCTTAGTAAACATTATTTTGTCCTTATTATTCTGGGAACAGACAGTCTTTATGGAATAAACTACATATGCCACAGTAGCATTTAAGTGAGAGGAACATAGGCCATTATACACGGATGTACCATTGTATAAAAGTTAGGGTGATCAGTTTTTTAATGTTTTTGAAATAAGTCTCTTATGTGCACCAAGAAGACCGCATTTATTTGATCATGAATAAAAACAGTAATATTGTGAAATACTATTACAATTTAAAATAACTGTTTTCTATGTTGAATGTATTGTAAAATGTTATTTTCGCAAAGCTGAATTGTCAGCATCATTTCTGAAGGATCATGTGCCATTGAAGACTAGAGTAATGATGCTGAAAATTCAGCTTTGATCACAAGAATAAATAAGCTTTTCGTAAACTATGAAAGAGTCCATTTGGAATAACACCGACTAATAAATGCCATGTTTAAAAAAAAATGAACTGACTGTTGTGTTTTATTCTCCACATATAGCACGTTCTGTACCCTAAACATTTTTTGTCATAAAAGCCGCTATTGTCCAAGGCAAGGCAAGTCCACTGTAAGGCATCACGAGTTTATGTTTTACAGCAGAAACCGACAAGCGCCCTTGTTGTTTGTAAACAAAACCCGACAAGTCCTTTTTAGCGAATCAGCGCCCAGTATTCAGGTCAGGTGACAAGGCTGCCAGTCTCTTTGAAAAGACACGCTAGATGAGAGGAGTTTTCCTCAAAGCTATACGGTGGCCGGAGAAGTGCTAAACAAAGCACAATTCTGAAAACAAAATAACAAATTACAAATGTAAATGCAAGTCTAAAAAACAAAATAACAATTTAGAAAGTACAACAACAATTCAGAAAACATTATATCAAGTCAGAAAACACAATGACAAATTTCGAAAACAAAATAACAAGTCAGAAACACAACGACAAATCAGACAAACCGGAAAAGGTAGGTATAGTTTGAGACAGCGCCATTGGTTTGGAATTACTCACCGCTGACTGGACAAGACATCTGTCAATCACCGTATACAGAGAAGAACCAGCCGAAGAACAGCAGAGTCATGGTAGAAAGTTCGGAGATGGTATTAAAGTAGCTCAGTTTAAATGTATTGAATGAATTACCCTTACTCTGGAATAAAAAATACGGAATGTATATTTACATTAAGTTAAAAGTGGCTGTAAAACATCAGCTAACAGTGGCACAGATGGATAAGCGCTTGCCCTTGGCTTTTTGACCCGATCGACCCGGGTTCGATCCCGCCTTTTGCGTACTTTTTTGGTGGTGTGCTTTCTGAATTGTTTTTTTTTTTAGACTTGCATTTGCGTTTGTAATTTTTTATTTTGTTTTCAGAATTGTGATTTTTTTTTTAGCACTTCTCTGCCACCGTAAAGCTGACTAAATCGAGGATGGACAATTTAGACGAGCATGATGAAACAAAAGTTTGCCAAAAAATGACTCTTGGAGTTATCTGCTTTTGCAAAAAAAAACTTTAAATTTATTTTAAAAAAAAAACAGAACTTTCATTTGTAAGTTACTTGTATTCTTTTTTAGTTATTACTTAAAAAAACAAACGGCAGTTTAACTTGAGGTTAGAAATGCAAAAACATGATTTTTGAAAATTTCAAACAACAGAGTTATCTGTTTTTGCAAATGAACTATATTATATATATATATATATAATATTATGAATATGACATTCAACTATATATAAACATAAATATCTATTACTATATGAATATTGTATAATAAAATAGAAAAGTTATTTTGAATTGTAGTAATATTTCAAAATATTACTGTTTACTGTATTTTATCAAATAAATGCAGCATTGATGAGCATAAAAAGACTCTTTCAAATAAAGTACCTTTCAAAAGTTAGGGTCAGATGTCGTGTGTATGTTTGAGGTATTATTTAAGGTCATATGGTTCATAAGTTAGTATGTTCTCGACAGGAGATACGCCTCCAACTAGTGGTGGGCCCTCAGCATGGAAGAATCGAGGAAACAAAAACAACTGGTCACAGAGCCAACAATTTATTATACAATATTTACTATACTATATTTACTATATGCCAGATTTATTAGAAATAAACTATAGCAGAGTTGAAATGCAGAAAAGAAAAAGAATATACAAAAAATAAATACATTTGAAGATAACATTTTTAGATTTACTTATTTAGTGGTGCTCATACAGTGTCACTTATGTTTGGACTTCAAAGTCCTTTTAAAATAAAATAAAATATATATAGCCTACCAATTTTACAAAAGAAGATTACAGATGCATGGTGATGTAGGTGAAATATATTGTGCAAAATGCATAAGAAGTTTAATGCACTTTCTCAGATCACCTGTCTCTTATCATCCTTCTGTCAGCAGCTCCCTTTAGAAATGTTAAAATCTTTGAACTTCCCCTGTCATAGAGGGTTTTTCTCCTGACGCTTCTGAAATCACAGAACAAATGGTATCAATATTTGTTTACCATGAAAGATGTTTCTGTCGGCACTTCGGACGTTGTGTCAAAGTCTGACCTAGGGAGGTCGCATTGGGATCCCAGACAACCTCGGACATATAGAGAAAGGGAAAAGGCCTTTGACAATTGGTGAGCAAGACCGCCATGCTGGCCACACCCGGATATTGGGTATAAATAGGCAGAGTGCATGGCCAATTTGTGCTAGTCTTCGGAGCCGATGCAGCATCTCTTAGGGAGAATCGCAGCATTCACCTTCCGATCCCTTTTCTCGTTGGATATACGGCACAGAGAGTGGTCTCTCCCCCTCTACGCACAGCTAAGGGTTGTGAGAGTACCCCTGGGTGCTTCAGCAGCCATCTATGAGAGCTATTTCCTCTAAAAGAGCCAAATTTACGGTTGAAATTGTGTGGTTTACATCATGCCTTTTCATCCGTGTCCTTCTGGATGCAGGTATTACATTTCGCCTTCCGATGGACACGTTCGCTGTGTTCAGTGTTTGGGCCGCACCCATGCTGAATCGGTGCTCGTGGACGGTGCATGTCCTCTTTGAATGCGAATAAATTAAGAATAATGCATTTATATAGCACTTTATTGTATTGTTGTACACCCAAAGTGCTTTATAATCAGTGGGGGGGGGCGGGGGGTCTCTCCTCAGCCACAACAGTGTACAGCATCCACTCTTTGTGAGGACCTGCCCATGGGCACGCAACCGCTCGTGGCTAACGTTCTTTGCCAAAAGACCGTGAGGCACCCTTTCTGCTTCCCGTTTCGGTCCTTCTACTTCCGGGTATGAGGCCGCAGTGATGTGCATTGGAGAAGAGTGTAGGGAGGAAGGAATGGCTCCGCCGGGTGACTCCCGCGGACTTCTCGATCCTCTTATGTGTTGTTCACCCCTGTAGAGCTTCCGGATGGGTTTGAGAGCTCGTCTTTGGGTGAGCTCAATCTCTCATTCGGGGCTCGTAAAGAAGATGAGGTGTCACTCACAGCATCGGAGGGTGGGCTAGAGCCATCTGATGCGGATGCCTTGGCAGAACCAGCGCTGACGGGGGTTGAGTTTCAGTCCGAGGAAGATAATGAGATGGCAGCCATGCTTGCCCGGGTGGCCAAAAGCATCGGGCTGGAGTGGTCTCCCCACCCTGTCCCGAGCGCTCGCGGCTCAATGATTGGTTTCTGGGTCCTGAGCGTGACTCTAAACCACAACAGCCCAGTGCCTTTCTTCCGGAAAAGTGCACGAGGGCGACAAAATGTTTGGAAGGCCCAATTCTCGGACAGGATATGATTATACCGGTTCCTCCCCCTCGATGGGGTCCAAAGAGGGGGTATTACGGAGGTCCCTCAGGTGAAGAGAGCGATCGCGGTGCACCTGTGCCCACAAAACACCACGACTTGGCGGGACCGCCCGAGACTCCCATCCAGGGCCTGTAAATTATCTTTGTCTCCCATGGCGAAGGCTTACACGGCTTCTGGACAAGCTGCTTCCGCCTTGTTAGTTTGAAATGGACCAAATATATAAAGCGCACGACAATAGAGAGTCCAAAGAAACATTTGATTATAAAGCAAAACAAACATGTAGGAGAAATCACGGGAAACCAACCACTTTAACCAACCATGAAATATCACGGACGAGACAGGACAAGGAACTGAACAAAACAGAGAGTACTTATACTAGAACTAAGCGTGGGAACTAATGAGTTAATTAACGAACCACAGGTGAACTGAATGAAACTCACACATACTAGAAACTAGATCAAGACAGGAACAACGAAAGCATACTCCTGACAATTACATAATAATGTAGTCACAATTTAAGCAGTAAATAAATAAAACAATCATCCCAACCATGCAGAATTGTCAAAAATGTGATTCAGAATGACTGCTTAAGGCACACCAATATATACTGAAGAGTTCTTTAGAAACAAATAAAATAATTTTATATATATTCAACATTCAGAGACGCCACAATGAGCACAAAGTGGCAAAAAAAACATCAGTGCAAAAAAAAAAAGTAGCTCCCTTTTCACGATCGAGTCAAGCAGTGTAAATTGCCTTATCATGTCATATCCTAATTGTGTAGCACAATGACGAATAATTTACTGCAGAATTATTTTTAAACTCTGCCTGTTTCTCTGGAGACCATAAAACATTTTGACAACCTGCTGGCTTGTCAAAATGAGTGACAGGTAAATAAATTATGGTCATAAATCATCATTCTGACATATAGTATGGTTATTAGAATCGTTGACATATTGGGCCTGTTTACACCTGGTCACTTCATGCGCTTTCTCTTATCCAGCTATCCGATCGTGAAAAGACCAGGTGTAAACGGTTTCAGGATGGATTTAAATCCGATCGCTCAAACTACATTAGGAGGTGGTCAGGGCCGCATTCCAGATGAAACCGGACAAGTGCAAATGCATCTGGTTGTTGAAACCACATACATCAGTGCTTAACCCCTCCCAACAGGAAGTATGTCACTCGCAAATGCGTCACTTGAAATTTTGCCATGCTAGAAGCAAACAAACGAGTCTGAGAGGCAACATGTGTCTGAGCAAGTAATTTTTGGTCTTTTTCAATATTATAGTTTGGGATTGACAGTCAACTATATAAAACTAACAATACTTCAACTTGGCCTTTGTTTTAGGATCACGGAAGCCACAGTTGAATGCTTTGCAAAGGCCCTGTCTGATAGTATCTCAAAAGAGTGGCAATTTGCTATTTAAATGCTAGCAGCCCAGAATGAACATGAGGCAAAAATGTTTGGTATGATGAGCCAAGCCATAACAAATCCACAACATGGGCCGGCCATGCCACCCCAATATCCCCCGTATAACATGCCATTTCCCATGCAGCATCCATATTTGCATCACAGCCAGCTGGCCGACACTCATTCACTTGCTACCATGGCCCACAGTCCACAACCCCCTTACCTGTCACATACTCCCTCATCAGGCAGACACTATGCCCTAGATCCACACTCGTGCACACACGGCAATCCACGGTAAATCGCAAGTCCTTTGCATTAGTGATCTGCCTTAAGAATGTCCATGAATACGCTCTTTTGTATTTGTGGATTCTTTTGATACTCACAAATACTAATTTAAAGCAGGAAATGAACTTTTGTTTTGAATTTTTGTTCTTAAGTTTATTTCATTAGAATATCAGTGATTAGAATCCATATTAGAATTCATGGGGTTATGCAACAATCAGATGTACATTTCGGAATCCATATGCTAATTGAGTGAAATCGTTTAATTTGAATTCATAGTGTTGCTATGGCATATCTTCATTGAAAAGTACGGGCATTTAATTAAGTATATATTGCAATATTCATATGCCTGTATATAACCTGACAAACTGAACTATATTAGACTTTTGTAGACATCAGGATAGTCTCCGAACAGAATCGTTCCTCATAAACACCCACAGGAGGCGCTAAAATAAAAACATGAAACATATCCTAAATATCAACATAATAAATCAACAATCAAATTTAAATTTTACACATTTGTTACATCTAATGTACAGTTCAGTGTGCTGTTGAGGGGAAATCAGGAAATAGGAGACAATACTGGCTGTAGATGAGTTTATTTGAGCTGATGTTCTGTTATTATGTTCGTGTTAAAAGATTTGATTAGTGCGAAACATACAGAGTCATAACCACACCAGATATACAAAGAGTTTCTTAAAAGACACATATATCATTATACAGAAATAAAACAGACTTCTGGCCACTTTTAAAACTCAATAAGCAGATTCACTCACAACTTACTGATGAACAAATCAAACATGAAAGTGAATCAGAAAAGTGATGAAGTAGCCTATGAAAACGGTTGATGTAAGTAAACACATTAGCGTTTAATTTCTGCTGCAGATGAAGTTGAGTTTGTGAGATTCAGGAAGGCTGATCCAGCGCTGATCTCCTCCAGACTGAACTGCTCCTTTTCTCTTCTCGAGGCTGCAGTTTTCCGGTGCCGTCCCGTTCCCTGGAGCCCAGTTCTGATAGCACACCATCTCTCCACTCACCCAGAGCCACATGTTCATGATGCAGTAGTTGTGTAAACCCAACCACACCGCCGCAGTAGACACCCGTTTAACCACGTTCATCACACGACGCTGAATCTCTTCTGAATGAACCGAGACCAGATCCACATGATTCTGTCTGCAGTATCTCAGAGCTTCAGACCACGTCAGATTCTCTCTGATCACAATCAGTTCATCTGGAAACCAAACAAAGCACAAGCAGAAGCTAGAGAGAGACTGATCAAAAACAACATGCAGAAGAAGCACTGTGGATGAATTTGTCATGTCGGACATTCAGCGTGAACTTTAGGAGATCTGGAGGTGATGATGGATTGTGTGTGTTTTGTGAGGATCTACTCACCTTCATGACACACTAAAGGAAATTGTTTGGTGCAAGAAATGTCATGCCATCGTCCCTGAGCGTTCGGTTCAGTCACTGTACAGTCTTCATTACCTCCAACATTATCAGGTTCACCAGACATGTAGTATCTGAATGAGGAGTTACTCTGATCTGACCACTGCCACGAGTCTCTGACTCTGAACAGACCGATCCACACTTGAGATCCAGATGAGTTATTATCACTGATGATCTTCTGAACCTGTTGACTCTCATTCTGGTTCCTCACACTGACCAGATCAGTGTGATTCTGTCTGCAGTAACTCTGAGCGTCTCTCCAACTCTTCAGCTGATTGACAAAGACGAGTCCTGTGTTCGCTTTAAGAAAAACAAATGAGAAAAAGACTCATGAATCAGTTTGTTCATTATTCGTATGCTGCTTTATGGTTTGGATGTGAACAGGAGCAGCGGTGGAAACATCAGAAACACTTCATTCATAGACTTGAGCTGCTTCTACAGCTGGTGATATATTGAATATTCACAATGTTTAAGATATTTTAAATCATACCATGATCCGTCTAAAAACTAGATTCTGATTGGCTGGAACGAATGCGTTCAAACCATTAAATGAAACACACACACACACACATACAGTTATACAGTCAGCTACACACAGAGAAATATTTAGAAACACAGAAACTTGATGTTGTCACGGACTGCCTACTGTGTCGAAACGAGGAGCGCGGAGACGACGGAGATAAACACAGGGAACGATCTTTATTAATCCACATAAAGACTTACAAGGGCAGGAAGACGCACGTAGCGCAGGGGTTAGACGTATAACACTGGACGCAGGACACAGGAAAACACAGGGCTTAAATACAGGAACTAAATGAGGAACATCTGACATCAATAAACCTAATAAACAAGGGAGAAACTGGATAATGGGGAGCAAAACAGATGTCAACCCTGTGCCATGGCTTTTATTATAAATTAGCTTCACTATTGAATTGCTATGTTACATTTCTCTGCCTCGAGAGTTTATGTTGTAATGGACTATCACAGTACTCTACATGGTACAGACTCAAGTAATCCACATATGAAAAATGAAGCCCCTGTTAGATTTGTGTTGAGATACTATAAAATATCACTGAAAATATCAAACTCACTGTTGTTGCAGATGAAGTGTCGGGCATTACTACATGGCAAATCATGCCACTGTCCATTGAACATCATAGCACACTCATCTATGCCTTCTGGTTGTCCAGTTCCCCAGTTCAGATAGAGTACAGGTTCACCTGAAGACCACTGCCATTCATCACGAGCCGTCCTCTGCAGCCCAATCCAGACAAACTGAACACCTCCACCATTCACACTCTTCTTCAGCTCGTTCATGTCGGTCATGTTGTCAACGGTGGCCAGATCTGTGTAATTCTCTCTGCAGTATCTCTGAGCTTCAGTCCAGGTCTTGTTCTCATTTATAAAGTGATACTGACGCTGAACACATTCAGACACGGAGCAGAGAGCTGTGAAAGAGAGAGAATTCAACTGTGCAGCAGTGATGATTTGGGTCTTTCACAAACTTCTATTAACGAGTTCGTTTGCCCATATAATCTTTAAGGAAATTGTGTGTAAACTTATTTGGCTTGCTGTCCCCTGGAGAGGGGCTCGATGAAGCAGCTTCAACTCGAGCTCTGATATACCCCCAAGGGACTTGATATAGGCTGATTACAAAGGGCAAGGTACCTAAGAAGAAGGTGGAGATTGGGGAGGTGGAGGGATGCTGGAACAGCTGCGACTGGAGAGAGGTAAGCAGCTGCTTATATACTCTGGCTGTTGATTGAAAGATTAGATGGGCTCGCTCCTCCCTAACTTATGTTAAGGAACTTCATTTAACGAGTTCATTTGCCCATATAATCTTTAAGGAAATTGTGTGTAAACTTATTTGGCTTGCTGTCCCCTGGAGAGGGGCTCGATGAAGCAGCTTCAACTCGAGCTCTGATATACCCCCCAAAAGTGCAAAAATAAATTTGGGACAGCAAGTTGAGTTTATCGAGATCAACATATCTGAGGGTTTAAGTATACGGGATACCCAAATACTAGAATAATGGTGATACCCCCCAAAAGGAGTGAAATTTTTAAGCTATACTAATGATGATGGTGAGAGAGCCGCGCTTTGGAACTTTAATTAAGGAGCATCTTACTGCTGCACTGCTGCCGCAGTGACTTTCCTGGAATTACTCCTGCGGGAGTATCTCAGGACTGGAGGTTTGAGAGCGTAGCTGGAAGTCCACCCCGCTGCACATCCGTGCCATGGAGCCCTATGAAGTAAAAATACCAAGGGGCCCCTAGATGTCACGGATGGGGCAGGGTGTCCTCGGCCCTGCAGGGAAACGGGCCACGGACGTCCAAAGCGACCTCCCCCCGCTGCAGAAAGCGGGAGCCCGCGGTTTATATATAAACGCAGAGCTACCCTCCCCCTGACGCGAGGGTTTGGACCTGTAAGGACATGAGGGCCCGCTGCACCTGAGGGACAGATGAACCTTGGTACCTCCAGTCCGCTTGTTCGGATAGGAGGGCTCCCGCTGCAATCCGAACGGGAGAGCCCCCATAGTTAATAACATGGAGGATCACACGGCGATTCGGAAAGGGGGAGCCCCCACTGCGCCCGAACAGAAAGCTCACACTGCGATTCGACCGGGAGAGCTCCCGCGCATTTGAAGGAGAGAGCTCCCTATATGTATCAAAGGAGATCTCAATCGCAATCAAACGGGAGAGCCCTCACTGCGACTCGAACGGGAGAGCCTGGACGGCATCCGGATGGGGAACCCCCGCGGCGATTCGAATGGGAGAGCCCACTCCAGGAGTGGTAGCTCACGCCAATTCGAAAAGGGGGAGCTCTCACTGCATCCGGATGAAATAGGGGCCCTGCGGGACCAAGTAAGCAGAAATGCACGGAATAGTAGGGGGAAGCGGGTCCGGACTCAGAAAGATGCTAGTGTTTGGTGAGCTTGTCTAATGTGGTGAAGATCAGAACGAATGTATGTTTCGAAGGTATGAGACGTCCATCGGCCCAGCATTTTGATTTGGTGTTCGGAAAGTCCCCTCTGTGCTGCTGTGGTGGCTGCCCCAATGCGGAACGAATGGGAAGAGAAATGTTTAGTTGGGATGCCGGATCAGCTGAGGATGGCTTTGAGGTTATTTTGGAACCAATGTCTGGAGGCAGGAAGGTTTTTATCATCGGTAAAAAGAGGGTCAAGAGCAGAGGTAATTTGGGATTTCCTCTGGTGAAGAAAAAGGGCTATGGACTGATATGGTTGAATGGGGGTTGGCAAATTGAAGATGAAGATTGAATGGCCGTGTTTCAGTTGGTCAGTTTTGCTTTGTTTGATGTTGAAACGTATGATATCGTGGTTTATGATTTGAAGGTCGGAGAATGTGGGATGTATGGCTGGGTTGAAGTTTGAGTTGGTGGTGAATTCTGAGACTCTGAGGAAGCCGAAGAAAGCCAAATTGAACATGGCATCCAAGGTTCTGGTTTTGTTAGGGGGAAATAAACCTGAACGGAGAGTAGTTAGGCAGATGCTGAGGAGATCGATGGTTAGGGGTTGTCTAGAGTCTGGACGAGGGGGATTGGTTTTATGTAGATCTTTGAGGAGGAGAGAGATCTGAGGGTTTGAAATGTTGGGGCACTGTTGGCCATAGATGAGTTTGAAAAAGAAATGGATGCCGCTGAGGTAGACTTTGATTGATCCTGGTTTAATTGAATTGACGAGATTGAGGTAAGAGATGAAAGAGGATATTGAGAGGAGGGAAAACTCAGGAAAAACCATGTTATGAGCTCTGTGGAAGGTTTTGAAAGAACTCCACGCTGTCCAGTAGGTTTGGAGTGTTCTGGGAGAGACGGCTTGTAAAATGGTATTGGTAGATAGGGTATGGAGAGGTCTGAGGGGGTGGTCTAGAGGAATAAGAGTTCTGAATAGGGAGGAACTGGAGTTGGGTTGGAGTCTGCATCCGGAGCCAATGTTCTGAATTTCTGATACAATTAGGGAACGGAGGTGGGTTGAGACTGGAGGTGGTTCCATAGCGACCGCGTTTGGGAGGAGCTGGAAGAGGGACTGCTGTGGCGAGAGAATGAACTGGCACGTGAATTGAGCCTGAAGAAGATAGATGCAGGGCCGGGGGCCCTGGTACTGACTGGTGTCCGAGATGGCTAAAAGGGGCTGAAGCGAGAGGAGGGGGAAGGTTAGCAGGCAGAAGGGGGGAAGGGATCCTTTGCGGAGGCAACCTCACGCTAGGGACTGAGCCGGGGGGAATGTTAGGAGAAATTTGGGGCACAGAAGGGAAGAAAAGGGGATGAGAAGAAGTAGTGTCAAAGGATAGGGGGGGGATCGCTAGTGAAGGCAGCCTCACACTAGGATCCACTCTCTGAGGAAGAGGTGAAAAAAAAGTTACCGTCTGTGAAGATGTTGCACATCCAGGAAAGAATTGAAAGGAGGTGGAGAAGCAAAAAGAGGTACGGAAGAGTAAGATGGGATAAATAGGTCTCTCCTGGGAAGTGGAGTAACCTGCATATGAGTATACGTGAGCGCTGAAGGAACTGAGGAACTGCTTTTTGCGGCTGCTGTTGCTGGCCGGGCGGAAAGGCCGGCAGACACGGAAGTGTGAGCGGCTCTAGTTTTTCCCCCTCTGATCTTTGCCGCGGCCTCAGGATTAGCGCGCTGAGGATGATTGCGTTCAGAACGCAGAGCCGGGAGAGAAACGGAAATGGATGAGGGCTGAGTCTTCTTTTTTGGAGAAGTTGCGGAGTTTGTTGGAATGCTGGAGCTGTTATTGGAGTTAGTGAGTATATCATAGAGTTGAGCTTTTGAAGATCTGCGGGAGAAATGAAGTCCGGAGTTTGAGAGGGCTTGACGTAGGCTGTTGACGGACCATTTTTGAATGGGTGGAATCGGAGGAATGATGGCCATGGAATGAAGAGATGGACGAGGCGCAGTAACCGCTGGAGATCTTGAAGGTGGAGGGGAGAGTAGTCTTCTGGTGCGTGGTTTGTATGAGCGCTGGATCTTTCTATCGGAACGCTCAGAGGGAGACTCTTTGTTTGGATCCGTGTGATCCGGTGAATTGCGCGTTGCAATGATGGGTCTCGGGGACAGAAAAAGTTCGTCATCGGACGGGAAACAGCTGGAGGTACGGTGAGCTGACATTGGTTTGTGCGACTCGAAGGAGCTGCTGAAACAGCTGCGACTGGAGAGAGGTAAGCAGCTGCTTACATACTCTGGCTGTTGATTGAAAGATTAGATGGGCTCGCTCCTCCCTAACTTACGTTAAGGAACTTCATTAAGCGAAGTGATCACACAAACAACTACAAGCACTTTCAGAACCTTGTTGGTCGCGATCATTTCTTATCAAATATATTAGATAATATATAATATTATATATATTATAATATATAATAGTGTGTGTGTGTGTGTGTGTGTATAGAATATATTATATAATAATCTATTTTATGGTTAAAGGGACAAATCTTTTTTCACAGGGGATAGGGTTGGTTAACCTTTTTTTGTTCGATATACCCAATATTATATATATAGAATATATATCTATAGTATCTATATAATAAAACTCCCGTTGAAGAATTGAAATAAACACATATTTTCATTAGCATATTTGTGCATCTACAGCTGAATGTGTTTTATAATCAATAGATAACACACCTATAGATTTGATGTTAATATTTACATTTAGTAATTGCATTACTAGAAAAAATTGCAGTGCTTCATTTTGCAGCAAAGTTGAACTGTTTGGTTAAGACAAGTTTGGGTTTAGATAGTCGTGTTAATTGTTTTGAGAGCAAATACATTTCTTTGGAGAAAAGTGTCAAATCGACAGAGAAAAACTGTAAAGATTTTCTAACCAAGGATCAAAACCTAATGAAACTAGAAACATAAAATAAAACCACAAACACACTCACCAATGAGAGGAAGAGCGAAATACAGAGTTTGGTCCATTTCTGAGGAAGACAAATACAGATAAACTCAGATTTCAAATATTCACAGATTCATTTTGGTGTGAAAACATGACTTTCAGTGATAATTAAAAACAGGAACATAAATGCACCGTACACAATGATTAAGACAATATTAACATGTCTAAAAGTCTAGTTAAAGAATGAACATGTGAGTTGTTCTTACTTTAGAGGTCGTGTGCTTCTGTCCTGAGTCTGATGTTTCTGTCTGTGATTATTATATCTGCTCTCATCCCTCATTCAGCATCACATCATTTGTTTATTACTCTAAACAAAAGCTCTTTTCATTTTTCTTCCTCGTTCATGTTTTTTTCTCTGTGTTGCTGTAATTCTACAGAAGTGAGTTAATTTGAATGTGGTAGATCTGGAGGGTGTATGTTTCTGTACGCACACAATGTAATGACACATGCAAATAAAAGACAATAGCAACAACACACTCAACACCCCCCCCCCCCCTCTCTTTAATTGGAAATCATAGGCACAGAGAACATTATTTACATTTAGTCATTTATCAGACGCTTTTATCCAAAGCAACTTACAAATGAGGACAATGGAAGCAATCAAAATCAAAATGATATACAAGTGCTATATCAATTCTCAGTTAGCTTTACAAATCTCATGTACACAGGTGACGTTGCTTCCTCTTCATATGATGCCAACTCACAGTCAACATTATAGCAGTACATCTCATTTGCTGGTGTTACGAAACATGCTTGCTACTTGAACTTATTTCTCTTTTTTTTTTTCACTGATTAACATGCATATGAATATCGCCAATGACTATACATGACTCATGTTCAGATTCACTTATGCCATTTTATACTGCAACAGAAGCTACATTTAAAGTGTAAAAATGCATTTACACATGAGTTACAAGAGGAAATTAATTTAAATATAGAGACATTAATGGATGAAAATGTAAATTCATAAATAATGAAATATACACTCTTGTCATGTCAACAGTTGAGATGAAAATAATGGTTTTAATTAATAGTGTGTCTTTTAATAACCATACTTGGCCACACGTCACTGTGGCGTTCCATGAGGAGGATAATAGCACCTCCAGTGTGTTTGTTTATAAATTTACCAGCTACATTACAATGTTAAATTGTGCACATTTAATTCTTTTATTTTTTGAGTGAGTTAAATTTAGCTTAACCTAAAGTGTTAATTAATACATTAATTAACAAACGTACTAACATTCAAACCACACTATTCAGGGCTCGCAAGATTTCAATATCCCTGGTAGCCCTTCGGGCAGGCATTCTTCAGATTTGAGTAGCCCAAAAATGAATTTAACTAGCCCGAATAAAAGATATTGTATTTTTTCTTCAAATAACAAGTCAAGAGAGTAGGGTGCAACGGATCACAAATCTCACGTTTCGGATTATAATACATTATCATATCACATTTTGAGTCACAGATCAGATCATTTTTCAGATGAGCAAAAAAAAAATATGGTTCTTTAATAGGCCCATTTAAGTAACTCTTATTATTTAAAGAACAATTTACTACTTCGATACCACAGCAAAAACTTGTAGCATATAGGGATGCAACAATTCACAAAACTCACGATGTGATATGATTCACGATAACGATTTCACAATACAATTTTCTCACAAAATGAGATTTAAGACCGATTTTAAAAAAGGTGTCCTTTTGTTATTTCTCAGACCAAAAGGCTGCACATCACTTTGTGAAATTGAAAATGTCAAACAATATACTAACTAAATTTTAAAACAAATCCCAAATCAAATAAATAATACAAATAAAATAAATTTCTCCATGCGAGTAAACTAAAGTTTTGCCTGTGTATTTTAATCATGTTATTTAGAAATTTGACACAAAAACAAAATGGTCTGACTTTAGCTTTGTGATACTACATAAAAAATCTGAACGAAACAAAAACAGCAGACGGGCTGAATGAGACGCTAATGTCACTCTCTGACAGCAGGTGGCGCTTATGGAACAGCAGGTATTTATAGGCTGCTGCCCCTTTACGACCAAATGCACGGATCCAATATAATGATGCACGTGCGATTTCTTTCTCCACTGTTTACGTTAATTTCAAGACATGAAAATGCTTGCCGAGATAGTTATTTTTTGATAATTTTGAGTGTATGTGTCCATTCAAGCGAAAGAGGAATCAATTCTGTGTTCGTGCTCTGCCTGAAACGCCGCTTTGTATGTGCGTGCTTTGAGCATGTGCACCGAACTGAATTCTTCATGCGCATGGTTTAAAACGCTTGAATGTTTAAATTGGTAAGACTTAGAAACACGTGTGAGTGATAAACTATGATCCGGTTCACCCCTACAAGCGAGTGAACGATGAGAATCAAGGAAGGGATTTTATATCACTATTCAAAATAGCCCAGAAAACACAATAGCCCCAGGACGTCGGGCTAGCGATTTTGCGAGCCCTGCTATTGCAAAGAAACTATGTAAATGAACTGAACTGAGAAACACGACACAGTAACCCCTTATTCGTCTGTGGCGCGTTACGGCTCCGATGAGGTTTTGTTCCGTCCTTCACGCGGTGCCAACTCACACCTGGAGCATTTTAGAAGAGAAGCGACAGGATTCGCGAGAACACGTGATATGCCTGTCCTACAATGTTTGTCTTGATTATTTGTGTTCAAACATAGCTAAGTTGGCAAAATGTTTATATTTTGTCCAGTTAATTTTGTTTATAGTTGTATTTATTGACATGCCCTACTTTGTTGTGCTGTAGACTACAAAGTTTATACACTTAAAATTCCAGTTATGAGCGACAAGGATAAAAGATTTGTAGCTGTATATAGTCATCTAAAATACATCCTCAGTTATCTTGTATCTATATTTCACATACCATTTCTGGCATCCTGGCAAAGATATAGTGATGTGAAATACGCTCGGGAGTCTACGCAGGGTGTTTATTTTGAAATTGACAGGATTTTTTAACTTTTATTTTGTATTTACTGTGAGGCTTGGACAACCAGGATATGCAGCATCTTTCGACGCTGGGACGCTTCTGAAAAATGTTGCAGCGCGATGGTGTAAACACACGCATTGATAGTCTGGCGCGATATGAGTTTGTGGATATGCTCGGCCTGGCAGCTTTTAGAGCCTGTCTATAGCTGGACATACTGTGTTTCCACGCAATTCTAAAATAATATGCAAATATGGCTAGAACTAAACTTTCGGATAATAACAAGGAACTTTGTGCGTACCATGGGTGCCAAGAGGAGCAATGTATTACACAGCGCCTGAAAATGGTTATGGACGTGACCTAGCGGGACTATTTTCAGGCGCTGCGTAATATCATGGAACCTGCTGCACCCATGGTACGGCAGCAAAGTTCCTAGACATATCGGCCTAGAAAATCGCAGCTTTTCATTTTCCGTCGGTCTTAGTACACGATGTAACTACAGAAGAGTCCATTTTTAAATAGGAAAAATATAGAAAATCTTTGGTCATTTTTGAGCGAGCTGCTAACGGTCTAATCAGATTCAATGAACTATGCTAAGCTAAGCTAAAAGTGCTAAACCCGGAGATCGGCTGAATGGATTAGAAAACGGTAAAACTCAACTGTTTAACTGTAGGGGAGTTGGAAAATGAGCCTATTTTCAAAAAAGTGGAGTGTTCCTTTAAGATCAATTCATCTACTTGCACATAGAGGATCATTATGTGTCACCCAACACAATACTATGGAAATCAAATGGAAACAATTAACAATTTAGTTGAAATGGCTTAAAAATGCAATTATGAAAGGGGGCCATCTTCCCCCATAATGAGGCAAAAATTACCTAACTGGGGCAATAAGTACCCCGGGGATTGACTAAACCAAAAAAAATATAAATATTAAAATATAATCAATCAAGCTCAATTAATGATTACTCTTTAAATGAAGTAAACCAACAACAACAAACAGAAAATGCCATTAACTAAACTGGTAAAATTGTTGTTAGAAAACACTCTCTGTCTGTATTGGTTCCAGATGTTTTCAACCTCCTTTTCTTCCCTCTCCCTCTCTGCTCGCCCTCCATGTACAGAGCAATGTTATCTTCTTCTGATTCCCCCCTCCTCTATCTGATCTCTCTCTCTCTTGTATTATGTTTTAATATCTCTTACTCATATTCGAGGTACGCATGCGCACATGTATGCATTAGCTTTCTGAGTTCAAATGTTCAGACGAGGACACGATAGCTAGGACTCAAAGGTAAAGGGGTTCGTGATGAACTATGGATATAGTTCAGCATCCTTCGCCAAGTCTAATCCTAATATGTCCATATTTTCCTGTAATGTGACCATTTTATATAACACATATTCTTATAGGCCAAAATCCTATATGTATGTCATCTATAACCCATTGGTTAAAGGGTTGAAACTCCCCTCGACATATGCCTATATAATATCTTTGTATCTATGAATAAATTGAGAACACAATTGAATGTGTGTTTTCTTGCTTCCCGGCCGTTATACACTTTAAGGGACTGAGAATTTTCTAGGTGGCAAAGAGAATCTATAGGGACCGATTGTTAATTACTGACAATTGTGCATCTTGACAATGTGATTATGAAACATTCAATTTCAGTAAATTTATTCAAATGACAAAAAAAAGTACAGAAGCATAGTTACAGAGAGAGGTACCTTAAAGGCAATTACATTCAACAGTTTATAAACCTGAAAACTCAGTTTTTAGGTTGTTACGACTTTAGAACAGGGGTGCCCACACTTTTTTGTGTGAGGATGCACTCTTTAAATGACAAACTCAATGAGATCTACCTGTTCTGCTCCAAGTTTGTCACTTGTAGAGTTCTAGCGCCCTCTAGTGGCAGTTCTGAGTGAAGTGAGTTCAGCATTGATCATATTTCTCATGCAGTCAGTTTTTCTTCAATCTTTGGATGCCTTCCTTTGTTTTGTATTTGTAAAAGCATCATCTGTAAGTTAATTCTTCATTACATAATGCTTGACTCGTCCAGATTGGTGGCTGCAGCTTCAAAAACACTCCAATCAGTGAGGTCGAAACAGGCTTGTAAATCCCGCTCAGCTTCATTAGTCTATCTTTTTACAGTCCTTAATACAGGTTTAGCTGATTTCAGTTTCTGCCTGTAGATTGGTATAAGATGATCCAAACAGTGATCAGAGAGCCCCAAAGCTGCCCATGGGACAGAGTGATATGCATCCTTTATTGTGGTGTAACAGTGGTCCAGTTGATGAGCACTATTGACTTCCATAGTAGGAAAAAAATACTGGATGTCTTTGTCCATATAAGAGATCGTAATAAGTCCTGATACGTCTGTGAGTCTCACTTGTGGAGTGAAGAGGAGGATGAGTAAACGATGACAGATTTGTTATTCTTTTTTGGGAACTAGCCCATCAGATGGACTTTATATATGTTGTGAGTAAGTTTAATGAGTAACCACATTTGTGTGTAGTATAATTATTACAAATGTTAATGAAGGCTTATAAAATGTTTTGATTGTATAATGTTTCAAAACCAGCAGAGGTCAACCCTACAGGTAAGGTGAAGTGTAAAAAAGTGCTGGTAATAAGCTGAATATTCAGATTTACATGAATAATGTAGCGTATGACATAATGTGACGAATTATAAAGAAAAATAAGAAGACACCACTTCATTTGATCTTTTCCCCCTCGCTATATATATATATAAAAATTAGCTAGTTTTATAAATTTTTATAATACAATCATTTCGTACATTTGGTGGTTATACGCTAACATAACAGGGTCAATAAATACAACAAAACAAAACAAAAAATGCAACAATGATGACAAAAGAAAAGATCTGAGTAAAACATTACAACAACTGTGATGTACCAACACAATCTGCCGATTTGCCCATCAAATTAAAGGTGACAAAACCCGGAAAAGTCAGATTTTTCCTGATATAAGTGCTTATAAAATCAAGTCCCTGTGCATCTACAACCAAGGAAAACGTAAAAAGATGAACCCACTCACTTATTTTGGGAAGCCTTTTTTCTGCAAGCGTCTGAGAAAACGAGCGTCTGATTTCGCTCACTTGGTGACGTGGCAAAGGTACCTCATTATAATATTACCACCCCTTAATCTGTAAGTTTCCACCCACAGCGCCGTCATTTTGATTTATCAAGCGACAATGGTGTACCAGCTCTAATGCCATGATGAAAGTTCAGGCAAAGCATGCTAACTGTTCTGTGTTTGTCTGCACAGACGAGCACAGAACACTGTTTAGAGTCCCAGCCTCAGAGGAGACAACAGAGCAGTGGATTTATTGATTTATTTACTGTATATTATGCTGCTGCCACACATATCTAATATAAACATGTGATTTATTTTCCAGCTGTTTACCTTCACAGACATAAAAAAAAAACCCACTGTTTTGTGACTCATGTTTTTAATGTCACCTGTGTGAATGAGAACGTGTGTGAATGAGAACTTTCATGTGAAGTTTAGTGCTCACATGCTGCGACAGCCGCTTTCTGTGCGTGTGCTTCAGATGTGTGCGCTCAGAAAACCGTATATTTGAAGTTTAAACTCGTATGGTTTAAAACACATGATTTCAGTGCGATAAACATGATAATCAGAACCAAAACAGATGTTTTTAGCAAGTACGAGCTGTAATGGTGTAGCTCTATTCTGGAAAAGGGGCGGGGAGCAGCAGCCCGTTTGCATTTAAAGAGACAGGCCCAAAAAACAGCGTGCTTCCACTCAAAATAAGCATTTTCAAAATTATATAATCAATTATCTGTGGAGTATTTTGAGCTGAAATTTGTGTCTGTGTCTGGGGACACCAGAGACTTATATTACATATTGTAAAAAGGGGCATAATATGTCTCCTTTAATAAATGACTCCCACATGCTCAAAAAACATGCTCTTTCCTTTCGAAAACGAAGAAAAACGAATCCTTTCCAAATGCAAAATCTTTCCCAACTCCATGATCCAAATGTTGGTACTGCCTCAGACTTCCATATGCTCGTAAATCCGCGTTTTCCGCAAGAAGACTTTTCTGCATACCATGTTTCCGCAACATGTAAAAATGTATTTATCCATGAAAAAACATACATCTGTTATATGAAGTATGTCGACAAAAAAACAATGTACAATAAAAAAAAACATGTTTACATCGTAGTTGTGTTTGCTGGGTTAGTCATGTGTTAATTGAACATAAACAGCTGGGAAAGAAATCGGATGCATGTCAGTATAGTTGTCTGTGTTTTGCAGTCTAAGCGACCGTAAAAAAAAAAAGAGACAGCAGCCTAATAAACCGCAGTAGACGCCCGTTTAACCACGTTCATCACACGACGCTGAATCTCTTCTGAATGAACCGAGACCAGATCCACATGATTCTGTCTGCAGTATCTCAGAGCTTCAGACCACGTCAGATTCTCTCTGATCACAATCAGTTTATCTGGAAACCAAACAAAGCACAAGCAGAAGCTAGAGAGAGACTGATCAAAAACAACATGCAGAACAAAAGAGAAGAAGGCCAAAAAAACTTTTGGTGGTGGATGAATTTGTCATGTCGGACATTCAGCGTGAACTTTAGGAGATCTGGAGGTGATGATGGATTGTGTGTGTTTTGTGACCTTCATGACACACTAAAGGATATTGTTTGGTGCAAGAAATGTCATTCCATCGTCCCGGAGTCGTTTCAATCATTGTACAGTCTTCATTACCTCCAACATTATTAGGTTCACCAGACTTCCAGTATCTGAATGAGGAGTTACTCTGATCTGACCACTGCCACGAGTCTCTGAACAGACCGATCCAGACATATGATCCAGATGAGTAATTATCACTAATGATCTTCTGAACCTGTTGACTCTCATTCTGGTTTCTCACACGGACCAGATCAATGTGATTCTGTCTGCAGTATCTCTGAGCGTCTCTCCAGTTCTTCTTCTGATTGACAAAGACGAGTCCTGTGTTCGCTTTAAGAAAAACAAATGAGAAAAAGACTCATGAATCAGTTTGTTCATTATTCGTATGCTGCTTTATGGTTTGGATGTGAACAGGAGCAGCGGTGGAAACATCAGAAACACTTCATTCATAGACTTCTTCTACAGCTGGTGATATATTGAATATTCACAATGTTCAAGATATTTTAAATCGTACCATGATCTGTCTAAAAACTTGTTTCTGATTGGCTGGAATGAATGTGTTCAAACCATTAAATGAAACACACACACACACATACAGTTATACAGTCAGTTACACACAGAGAAACATTTAGAAACACAGAAACTTGATGTTGTCACGGACTGCCTACTGTGTCGAAACGAGGAGCGCGGAGATGACGGAGATAAACATAGGGAATAATCTTTATTAATCCACATAAAAACTTACAAGGGCAGGAAGACACACATAGCAAAAATAATAATAAAGGGAAAGAACCAAACATATAAATCAATCACAGGCACTTGATGCTGTTTAAAATGTTGATTCATGCCTTCTTTTAATCCAACAATGAAAAAAAAACTTAAACTTGCTTTTTAATTTCAGGCTGAAAAATCAGAAGAAGATCAGGCGCTAACATAAGTGCTTCACATTTAGTTAACGTGACTCATATATTCAGGTATCACAAAAAGAGGACCACAAAGACATCTGTTGAGCAGTTAGGAACACAGTGGTTTTTGCCACTCTGGTAAAAGACCTTGAGGAAAATGGTTTTGTATTAGCTGATGGAAAGCTAGACAAAGGAACATTGTGTGCCATAGCTGGAGATAATCTTGGATCACATCACATTGGCGGCTTTATACTTAAGTTGCGTTCGAATATGCCTACTTATCTACTATATAGTAGGAGAAAAGAGTACGTGAAGAAAGAAATACGTTCGAAACCGCAGTATTCATAAAAGAGTAGGCGAGAAATCCCCGGATGTCCAGATTCTGAAGTGCTCATCCGATGGACACTTTTCTATCCCAGAATCACACGGGAGAGGATCATCATCGAACGTGATGGAGAACAGCGATGAGGGTGTTTACAAATGTGAGTATTAGAAACCAGAAACACGGATGCTTGTGTTAAAACCGCATTTGTTCAGCTACTGTACAGTAAACTGTTGAATTGTTGAAGACACTAATAGTATAGTATATTTGTGATTTTGCTGTAAAAACACGTTTTATTATGTATAGCTAACAGCAGATCTCCTGTAAGCACACGTACGTCTCCAAAATGAATTTACATAAACCATATACATCTTAAAGACGATTACTAAATGTCTACAGTATTTAACATCTGACAGGAAAATCGTTGACAACTATTACAGGTGAGCACATCACAGCATGAAACGGAAATATGAATGAGTTGAATGGTTTAAAAAGATGTGCAAATGACACAGTTTTGTGATGGTGCAACAGTGGCCCGATTAGGTTTCGGATAAGTCCCGTAACACGAGCGAAAGCGTGCAGCGGCTGTCTTGTAGTGCAGGCGAGATGCGCTGATGTGAACCTGTTTTGAGGGTGAAAGAGAGAAGACGAGATACTGCTAAATCACTCATGCTGTTTCAATATGACTGATTCGATCTGATATTCTGTGTGGATTCATTTAGATCAGGGATGGGCAACTGGCGGCCCGCAGTGTCTTTTAGTACGGCCCGCTGGATCATATTAGACTCGGATGATCAATTTTAAAACATTTGAAAAGCAAGTCACGTAAAGATTGCTTTCTGTTTATGATGTTAATACTATCTCCAACCATGAGAGGTCGCTAGTTTCCAGCCGCTCTCCGTATTAATTTCAGCGCAGTAGGACGTGCACTCTGTAAACATTCACTAACATTAGCAAATAATAAATGAAAAACTGACCATGAAAACAGTATTTTCCAGTCAAGATGGTAAACAGATTATCTTTTTACCAAGTTCAAAGGGATACCCATATGTTTGTAAATCTGTATTTTATTTAAATCGCCATCACACCACTGCTCACAAACATCGGGGACGCCAGAGTTGCACTAAAATTCATAGTCAACAAAAGCTTTTTCCCAAATGCATGACAGAAATGTTTGCACTAAATGTTCTTATTAGCGTTTCCGCGGGTCCTTAAAACATCTTCAGTAAAATTGTTTACATTTAAGGCCATGAAAACTCTTAAATAGTATAAAAAGTCTAAATTATAAGAGGTCTTTGGGGACGGAAAGACAAGAATTGTTATATGGATTATTAATATGACGATTAAACTTCAAAAGGCTATGATTTCACTGAATAAACCTGAGCTCTGCAGTTCAATTTTGTGTACTGCGGTTACAGAGGAAACCATTCTATTTCTGCAGTTCCGAAAGTGACACCTGCTGGCAGAGAACGAATGTGCTTTCTCAATAAGCCCTTCTGCTATTTTTGCTACATATTTTTAAATGTGAACCAGTGGATCGACAAAAAGCACATGCATTTAAAATAACATAGACTCTAATATATTTAATTATGTATTTAATATATAATTAATTAATAATAATACTCAGAATAATAAGCCACGAAGTTAACAAAACATTGTACTCCATTGTGCTGAGCAAGAGTGCTTTTCTTCCCTGCCTCATGGGAGTCTTTGTCTCTGAATTAAAAGAGACCAGAACATGCCTTGTGTTGCAGAGCATCACTATTGCTTGCCAAACAGAACCTGCAGAACTTTTCACCAGAGAAGCTCTACAGGAATCCTGCAGGAGCAGTAGGCACTTAGATTATCAGCAGCAGCAAATAATGCTGTACCCCTCGCAGTTTTTCCTAGTTTATTACAGTTGCTCCAGTGACTTTAGATCATGGATAAGAGGTCGCAGATCTTTTGCATAACCACACTTTTTGACTGTGGAGGTACTGCATAGTAGAACAAGCTGGATTGAGTTGTGGGTTGACCTATACTTTGCTAGCAATTAGCCAGTATATGATCTAGGGGTATGATTCTCGCTTCGGATGTGAGAGGTCCCAGGTTCAAATCCCGGACGAGCCCCCAAATTCTGTTACGTTCCCATATCAAGTCTAGGAGAGGGAAAGTCACGTAACAGAATAAAAATGTTGTTAGTTGTGTGTGTGTGTGTGTTTCAGCTGTAAAGATCAAGGATTAATCTCAAAAGAAAACCCCCCCAAAAACGCCCCCCCCCCCCCCCTTTTATGGCCTGGTTTCACAGACAGGGCTTAGACTAAGCCAGAATTAGGCCATAGTTCAATTAGGACATTTAAGTCATTTTTATAAACATGCCTTAGAAAAAAAAACACATTACTAGTGTGCATCATTAAACAAAACAAAGGCAATTATATATTTTAAGAACAGTCAGTGCAAGTTTTTTCAGTTGAAACAGTTCAGACTTACATTTTAGTCTGGGACTATGCATAAGCTTTGTCTGTGAAACCGGGGGTATATGACTTAAATCAAGAACATAACTTGAACATAAGATTCAAGATGCGGGAGGGTTCAAAGGCTTTGAGAGGGAGCTTAGGCCAAAACGACAAACATAACATCTACCTAAATAAAAGGGGAAACTAACTAAACTGCCAAAAGGAAAAAACAAAAATACATCAAAATACACTACCTCCCTTACTAACATAAACAGGAGGAAACAGGTCCAGAAAACTTTTGCTTGTTCTGTGTTGTGGCTTGCTTTACAGATTTGATTGTTTTACTGGATGGCTCAAAGTCATAGCAGTCTGTGCCAATGACTTTATTAATTTTGCATACAATAAGAGATAACTGTTTGGTCTACATAGCACATATGATACCAATCATCAGAGGATGCTCATTCTGTTGCAATTCAGAACTTACTATCATAGAGCCAGTATCCAGGGTTTGAAGGTGATTTGTGAGGTGAGACAGAGATGTAGATGTTTGTGAAAGATGTTTTTTGTTTTGAAAGGATGAACACTGTAAAATTATACCATAGTCTATTTATTGCTAATATTTACTATAGATTAGAGGTGGATAATTTTATCAGTTGTTTATTATTCATGCAACAATCCATATTACTGTTACAGTTTTCATTAATAACCATTAGATGATAACTTTGTCTAGTGCACCTATGGATGTTTTTAGCATGACTTTGTGAGATGACTACTGAATAAAATATCATAGACTTCTTCATGGCTAGTGTTTGCGTATTTCATTTCATTCTGTAACCTACTTGTTCTACAGATCTGTGTATCTAGTGTTAAATGCTACTGTTTTTGATAACGTTGATAACTTTTCTAATAGATAATATCATGATATTTTTTGCGTTTAACTTACTGAATGTGCAATCCTGTCAGCAATAACATGTCCATGGGCTCTTTTGATAACTGTCAGTTTAAGTGCCGGCGATGCAGTGTTGCCAGATATTGCTATTAAAACAAAAAAATAAAAATAAATAAACCTTAAATAAATTGCAACTTCCCACTCTATTAACTTTCTGAAGTGTCAAATTAAGTGGAAAAGACAAGTCCAAAAAAAACATAAACGCTGGCTCTGGCACACTGATGCTTGCGCCCGCTCCAAAAACTCCATTCTGTCACCGGGGGGGTGAGTTTTGGTATCCTTTGGCTTGCTTATTTGGGGATGCTTGAGTGATTGCACAGACACTATTGGAAGAGAGCTGAACTGTATGATGATATCACTGAATCATCAATGAACTGACTTTATCTGAAGAAATTACTCTGTTATTGTCTTCTTGCATTATTAACAAACTCTTTTCCTTTTTGACTCTGTAAAGCTGCTTTGACACCACCACAGGGTGTCCCACGGTTTGTGCAAATTTTATTTTGTCAGAAGTTTTTCTGAATAAATTTCCTATTATTCCCTCGCAGTCCACTAATGTGTTATTTCTCCCACGTCCTGGCCTATGCATCCGACTTGCTTGATTTCGATTAGTTACTAACATTTACACGTTACAGTAATGTGTGTTCCCGCAGTGAATTACTTTTGTGTTGTACCGTTGCCAGATGTTCACACACGTACTCACGAAACTATACGTGTACACCAACCAAATCAACGTTTCCACAACACGTGAAATTAATATTGAATATGACTTATGCTGTATAAGAGATAATGTAAACCATTGCGGCACGAAAAACTTAAAGCAATTCATATATCTTAAAACGATCTGGTTACAAGAGCCTTAAGCTCTTTTTTTTTTTAAAAAGATGATGTGCTGTTATGTGAAAGATGATGTTACATTAGATATACGCTGAAGTACCTAGCCTATAGTTACATAATAAATAATATTTTAGTATGCAGATACGTCGCGAATATGGAAACGTATTTCGTGCCGAATAAGAGCTTTAAATTAATTGATTTTGGCTTGACGTCAATATAGCCTAAATACTGTTAACTTTAGAGGATTAGCTGTGGAGGGAAGGGAATAAAATAGCCTGTTTATAATGTTTGTAAACATTTAGATTTACCGGTATTTTAGCCTATACATTACTTCTGAATGTAATACTAAAATGGACATACAGCCTATAATAAAATTGCATTTTGAGACCAAAAAAACGCTAGCCCAAAAATCGCAATTATTTTTGTTTTAACCATGCAGCACACATTTTAATATTCTGAAGAAATCTTTTTCTTTAACAATTGTTTTTCCTTTCATTAATACATTGTCTATAAAAGAGTATGCCGTATGGCTAGACGTACGCAATATAACCATACCAGGACTCTCTTTGGTGTGGCTGTCTTTTTTACTGTTACATATGTCGTGTCATATGTCATAGTCATGACCAAGAAGTTCTTCAGGGCTGGAAAGAAGAACACATTTTAGTTATGCTGCAAAAAAAAACTCTATCTTGCGACTGTGGGGAGTAAGGTTACAACGGTTGTAATCTGTACATCTTTTTAACATTCACATTTCAGTCAAATTGGATTAATCTAAGCACATCTGGCCGTTGGGATAAGCAGAGGATGTAGTGTGTACGAGAGTGTGTTCTTGGTTTGAGGCTGCCTATGGTCGTATTAGTGAATTGCATTCTCTGAACCTTCCATCTTTATCACTTCTCAACACTCTTTTTGAATTAGGAGAATAACTGACAAACTATCAGAGACTATCATATTGCTATCAAGACCTTGGAGTCATTATTGGTGATATGAAGTGATAGTGATGTACTTACCAATTATGTGCTTTTCAACATATTCCACCCATTCAAGTGCACACACTCACAGTGATAGTGTAACACACACACACACACACACCACACACCACACACACCTGGCGCATGGCACCTTTTGGCCGTTGGGGGTTGTTTCTTGCTCAGGGTCTGCCCCTCATTCATGTATTGATGGCATTCCCATCCCCCCACTTACAAAATCCCGCCGGTACTGAGCTCGAACACCACAAACCTTTAGGTTACAAGTCCGACCTCTAAAACCATTATTCCACTGTCATTTGTTGATCACGTACAAATGTAAACTATCACAATTAAAGATTTTACTAGTTGACTAGCAGTCGTTCATTTTAGCCCTTAGTCGATTAATCGTGCATTTATATAAATATAATTAAATAGATACCATAATGAGCCTTTAATATTTGACTCTGCATGTTGCACTGAATCTAAAGATCGAAAGTCTTGTGCTTTTTGGACAAACCGTCTCAATACACTGAAGCGTTACAGAGATATAGCCTCACGTCTACTTTGGCGTGCTCTTTATCAAATTCGATTGCATGTTAATCAAGAACGGTTTGACTAATCAACTTGAGTTTTATAACTCTCTTTCGGCATGGTCTGAAGACTATCTGATTCGGTTTTCATGAACGGTCTTCAATAATTCAAAACATTTTCATCAGAAAATGCATTTACATTTTCTTGGTTTCTAGCCCTTACGGCCCGCCAGTTTTAAATAAACACGTGAATGAGGCAGTTGGTGTGCTTCATATTTAAAACTGGCGTGCAAAATAGTCTGTTTGGAAGTAGTTAATTTAGGACAGTCCTGCTTACTGCAGACAGCTTTAGATTATATTTCCTTTAGTCACTTATATAGGTGCTCACAAATAAAAGGTGTATTTTTACACTAAGTCCAAATACACATGGATTCTATTTACTCTGTGTAAAAACAGTGGTGGCCCACAAACTGAGTGGGATGATGGCACTTGTGCGCTTTGCTCCCGTTTGTCCGATCTGGGCCTCAAGCAGGCCATAGCAATGCCACGTGTCAGCCAGGAATTAAGCAAATAACCTATAACTGTTGCTGTTTTCCATATTTTAGTTCTGATAGTGAAGCTCCTTTTCTCCGCCAACCCAAAAATGAAGAGTAATCCAGGTGTTGAGAGGTGTGGCCAATGGGTTTCCTATAAAATCACTGGTCCTGTGCTGCAGAGCTCGGAGATCAGAGCCTTCTTCTGAGATTCATCAACCAACATCACAACCAGCCTGACATCAAGAAGACTTTCTCTCCAGTCTCCAGCTTCAGGTCTGTTGAGCTTTTACTAGTTTACATTATTTCGTAGACACTGTTTTCTAAAGGGACACAATTGAGGTGCAATCATTTTTTAACACCAGAACAGATAACTAGGGCCAGTTCTGTAACTATGGTGTATTATCCACTGTAGAACTCATACTACTTTCAATGTTACATATAATAACAAAAAGTCTAACTAACTAAACAATGTTATCAGCAGAATAATCATTCACGCTTTACAAAACATACGTTACAAAGCGCATCACAAGGCAATGAAACATCATAAATGTGGCAAAGAAAGCTGAAAATGACCCAACCGGCTCAACCCAACATTTTCTTAGTGTCGAGGAGTATTTGTTGGGTAGTTAAACCCTCTGATGAAACAACCCAGCGGTTGAGTTACCGAGTGCAGGAGTGAGCAGCAGTTCTCATAGCCACCAAACTGGTGCATTTCTTCAGTCAAATAAAGGTTTGTATAAGTTTTATTTGATCTATGAAGTCATTACTGATCTGTATGCAATACTCTTGCAAGGCATCAGCGTTTTCATCATGCAAAATAACCGATGCGACACGCTTTTAGGTGACTTCTGTCATATCCCTGTATGTTGTGTTGCATAAAATAAAGTAATTTCCAAGAGAAAGATAAAACGCCCATGTGTCAGAAAAAAGAAAAGCCAGAATCACTGGAATTGGAAAAAGGATCAGCCCCTTGTGTAACGTGTGCTGCACACGACGGAGTAACTTCAAAAGGAGTTTTTAATCATTAATCCAGGAGAACATCCACGAGTCCGTAAACAAACAGTCATTTAGTTTCAAACGCTCAGCAACGTAGATCCAAGTAATAGCAGACCATGAACTGAGGAACAGACAGGGAATAAATACAAGGACAGGGCAATTAAGGAGAAACAGAACAGGTGTGTGGAACTAATGAACGAATCAAAAACCATAGAAACAAACTGGAAAGCAGAGAAACCAAACCAAAACACAACAGAACAGAAACGTGACACCTTGTGTCAGTATTTTGTTGAACCACCGTTTGCTTTAATGTTGGGATTTGTGAAAGTCAGATGGCTTTGTGTGCCATCGAGAAGGTGATGAGCTGCACCTGATTTTCAGTCTTTGGAGCGCTGATTCTTTTTTCCAACTCCGTGATTCTGTTTGTTTATTTTTCTGACATGTTCCACTGGGATGTTCAAATTTGCACCTGAAATACATACAGCTGGATAAAACAAAAACTCTATCTGTCTTCATTTCAGTTTGCAAAGCAACAAAACGGGATTATTTTACAGGGGGCTGATTCTTTACTATACCCACTGTATATACAGATCATTTACTAATAATTTGTTCATCATTTGTTCATGATTAACCAATGTGTATCAAGATACCAATACTGCAACACATTTGTGAAATAAGTGGTTGGTAATATATCAGCTACTTGCTTATTGGTAATCATTTACTAATGATTTATGATCATTTCATGACTTACAGAAACGTTTTTAGATGACTTAGTAAACCATTCTGACATATCTCTTATTACTCATACACAAATAGTGAATTAATGTTTAGTAAATGATTAGCAGAGATGGCAAAAGTACACACATTGATGCTGATTGGACTGTATATCCAGAGGCAGAACAAGCAGTCTAGAACAGTGACAGCTGTGATAGAACAAAATCCCTCCCTTTCGCACTTTGGTGGTGCGTCGCGCTAATGAAGAAACCGCCCCTGTGTATAACCACAGTTTTACTACAAATTCCATGGTTAAACTATGATTAGTATAGCAAAACCATGGTTAATTTGTTGTTACCTTAGTAACCATGGTTTTTGGTTTTATAAGCATGGTTAATTTTCATAACTGTTGCTAGCAGTTTAATGGGTGGGGTACTATGGATGTGAGGCCACAGAAAGTTTTAAAATGACTGAACTGGAATTCAATCTACATGCTATAGTGCAAAAATGTTTGCAAGAATTTCCCGCATTATAAACGCGAAACCTGCAGGAAATGTGCAGAATAATGCGCTATACCCGCCCCAGGCCCAGCTTAACTAAGCAAGCACAAACAAACTAGCATATTTACAGATGAAACTGACCTGCTCTTGAAGTGCTGAACAGATCCTCTCACCACCAACACAGTGAAGGCTTGCATATTCCAGCTGTAATCTCTGCAATTTAAACATTGGGTTAATTAACCCATCGCAAGGCTGGTGTAATATTAAACCAGCGCTGGGGTGAATTACTCTGCTTTGAGTTGATTGGTAGTAATAAATACATGATTAACATGTCGTGGCCTAATGGTTAGAGAGTCGGACTCATAACCCAAAGGTTGTGGGTTCGAGTCTCATACCAGCAGGGATTGTAGGTGATTTAGGGATTTTACAGCACTCTCTCCACCTTCAATACCATGACAAGGTGCCCTTGAGCAAGGCACCAAACCCCAAACTGCTCCCCGGGCGCTGCAGCATACTGCTGCCCACTGCTCCGGGTGTGTGTTCACGTTTTGTGTGTGTTCACTGCTGTGTGTGTGCAGAGCACTAATTCCAAGTATGGGTCACCATACTTGGCCACATGTCACTTCACTCACTTCACTCACTCACTTGTGTTTGTTGTCAGTCATGGCGTCTCCTGCTGGCCTCGCATTCCTGCTGTTGGTGTCGTCTGCCCTCCTCATCTCCACTGCGATCGGCCCTGCGTCTGCCGGACAGATCCAGCTGCACAAACGGTCTCCAGAGGACTTAAAGAAAATCAAAGAAGGGGCTACTGCACTGAGCAAGTTGGCTCTTAGCAGAATTGACACAATTACTTCAGTAGTCTGCCCTTTTCTGGAACTCATTCCAGTTTGTGGGCCACTGATAAGTAGCTTTGTCAAATTAACAGCGGCAGAAATAAAAGGATACACTGATATGGACCTTCTCATGGGGGAATTAGAAAAACTTAATACTAAGCTTGACAGATATCATGTAGAGCAGAAGTGGGACACCTGGGCAAGTGGTGCTTATTACAAGCCAGAGAAGCATATTGACTTAGCGTGGGCTAAGTACACAACTATGTTGCAGAGTCTTAGGAAGGCAAAAGATGATGCAGAAATGGAGAGGCATAAGAAGGATTTTAGGAAAGCCTATGAAAAGTATGAGCCTGCCACTAGGACATTACACAATTTGCTGGTTAAGAAAGGAGTGAGCTTTAGATATCCCCTGGGAGATGCACTGGCTGAACATGTTAACTGTCATGAAAAGGATATCAGAGAATACACTGTGTTCATTTATAAACTCATCTACAAAGGCAATACAATGAATAAATACCACTATAAACTCAAGGACATAGAGTCTGATGCAAGGGCTGATGAGATGGCTAGCATTGCATACAACATATCATCAGTTATGTTCCAAGTCCACATGCAGTGCATTGAAAAGAGCATGGACTACGTTATAAAGGATGTTAAAACACTCACTGACCAAAAAAAAGCTCGTTCAGATCTAGCAAAAGAAGTCTGGTCATTCCTGGTGAAGGCGTACGACAGGTACGACTGGATGGTTGTTGCGTTTATAAGCAAGAAATCTCAATATACAATAGTTAAGTTTCTGAACAGTCATGTCTTGTCAGGATTTACTCCGGTGGAAGAAGGCATCGTCACTGTGGCTGTCGCCAGACAGGTGAAAGGGAAACACACATTGGCACTTGAGGTCAAACAAGCCATTGACAGATGCATTGCCGAGTCAGTCCTGTGTTACGAGGTAGCAGAGAAACTCGCTAAATGTAGTGAACTTGTGAAAGGTAAGCCAGTGTCACAAACTTACACAGCAGTGCACGCCTATTTAAGAGATGCTCACGACAGCCAGGATGCACAGAAAAAACAAGATGAAGACTATGCCGTCAGTGCTGCTCCCGAAGACAGTCCAGATCTGTACATTTATAATGGCAAGTGTAAGAAATTTCCATATTTGAAAGGCAAGTTTGTAGTTTTGATTAAAAGTGATGAAGAAATAATGACAGAAAATCCCTGCTCCAAGCTGAACTGTGGTGAGAAAGAAAAGAGAGGCAGCTGTGTTCGTGTGAAAGGCATGTTCCTGGCAGCGTGCGAGTGTAAGATGCCATACTATGGCCAGAATTGTGAGGAGAGCTTAGATGACTACAAGAAGTACTTAATGGCAACGGCACCAGTGGTGGACAGTACGCGTCGTTTGAGTGGTTCTGGCTAATGACGCATTCTGGTCTCAGCAAATTTCATGAAATGGCAGGATTTTGGAAAATTGGTAAAGTTCGCATTTAACTAAATATTCTCACTGAATATATCGGTGAGGCACCAAAAGCACGATGTTTCTTATCCATGAAAACACAGAAATGTTTAGTCTTTAGGATTATTTTCTGGGATTCATATCATCCAAACCTAATCTGAACCTCATTCCTTTCAATCAAACAGCATAACTAAAGGCTAAACATCTCTATCATCCAAACCTAAGCATAACAGCATAACTGAGTGTCAGAGTTCAGGTCCATTTCATGAGATTGTTTTGTGATGCCCAGCGTGGTGTTCATATTTCTGAGATGATGTATGAAGGAAATGCATCATCGGCTGGTGTCGAGCTGTAACGCAAACTGCTGAGTAAAGCGAGCCTCTGTCCACAGGCGGGAGGGACTGTATTTCTTTTACAAGGTTAAATAAAAATGTTTTTTTTATCCCATTCTGTGCAGCATTTTAGCTGAAAAAGTGATTTGATATAAAGGTGATTCAAACATAAATGGCCAGTTCCTTAACATAATGGGCAGAAATCTGTGGTTGAAGTGTTTGAAAAAGTTAAAGTACAGAGATATTTTATTTGAAATTATTTAATATTCATGTGTTGATGTATCTATAGTAAATTTCCATTTCCCCCCCTTTTTCATTAAAAACAAAGAAAACGTATTTATACCATACATACACCAATATATGTATTTCAGACACATTTGATTATTGTTTTTATTTTATTACTATGTTTGATTTGACAAATGTTAAAATGTGGCGATCACCTCCTGCCTGTCAATGTGTTCAGAGTTTAACCTGCATGCTTTTCCTGCTTCAAGCTTCTGTCCTGATTCTGTAAGCTGGTAAAATTAATAATAAAAATCTGTTTTATTGCCATTGGGATGTCTTTTTATTTGCATGCTTACAAGTTTTTAAAATACAATAATATTCAGTATATAAAGTTATGTAGTATGTCAAAGTACTAAATAAGACATTGTGTTTTTACTCTACACTGTAAAAAGAACTATGTGATAACTTCTTATCTTTCAATACTTGTTTTTCTTAAATCTCTTGATTAAGTCATTAGTTTTAAGGCTTGGTTTAAAAAAAAAAACTCAAGAAAAGAAGAACAAGCAAAGAACTGGACAGAGGTCACAGGCTGTGTTTAACTCGTTACAAGTAACGCGAGTTACGTAATCAGATTACTTTCCCAAGTAACTAGTAAAGTAACGCATTACTTCGATATTTCGATGTAAATTTAAGGGTTACTTTTTTATTACAAATAAATAAGCCTAGTCCAGGTGACAAAAAGTAACACAAAAGTAAAGTAATGCATTACTTTACACAAACAGTAACTATTTTATGGAGTAACACACAATACAGACTCTAACCAAACCATGTTACTGACATTTAGAGCTAACGATTAATCAGTCAGATCAAGTCGCTCATTGCAAATTGTTATTAATCTTCGATTTGCAAATCGTTATCTAACTGTAGCTGAATCAAGCGAGAAAGTTTATTACACATTTATTCCTTTGACTTATTAATTAGTTCCCTCGTTATAGTAAATCATTGCCACACCGAACTAATTTGTTTCCTGACTTTAAACTTAATTAAAACAAGGGAACGAATTAGTGTAATGTGGCCATAATTTACTAGAACGAGGGAACGTCTCGGTTACGTATGGTAACCCTCGTTCCCTGAATGAGGGAACGGAGACGTCACGTCCGATGACCGACAAAACTGGGATCTCGCTTAGAGGGACCAATCTACTTCGAGTGTAAACTAAACGAGCCAATGCACATTGGCATGCGATTATTGCATCCAGCTGCTGCTGATCACAGCGTGAGTATAAGTAGGCAGAAGATGCAGCGCATATTCAGCTTTTCGCTTCGGAGCCGAGCCAGTGACCGCCGCTCAGCGGTGGTACTGGAGCTGTGGCGACGGGACGTGATGTCTCCGTTCCCTCCTTCAGGGAACGAGGGTTACCATATGTAACCGAGACGTTCCCTTTCAGTCAGTCACTCTCGACGTCACGTCGGTTGACCGACGAAATTGGGATCCTACCAAAGGTCCACAGCTACTGCCCCTTCCAGTGTCATGTGGAAGCCACCTGCACCCCTATTTTTGGCGTAGGCCAGGGCTTCACAAGAGGACAAGCTACTGCTACTATGGCACTACCCAATGAGTAAGACTGGATAACACTGGGAAAACGTACCCGTTCTACTTAGAACAGGGGTGTTACGGAAGCTCGAACCTTCCCGGAGGAGGTTTCGGAAGCAATACACATATGGACGTCCCTTAGGTGCATATGGAAGAATGGAGT